>RWGZ01000221.1:239386-622808 GCA_009725065.1 Utricularia reniformis
ACTCATTATAGGGATGCCGACTTTGCAACATTTGAAGAACCAATATGCAGATCTACATCTTATGCCATTGGGTCCCGAGAGCGAGTGGCATGTGCCTGGTTGGAGACTTTGGCACGATAAAAATCGCCTGAAGAAATCACGTACTAGGGGCGGCCTCGAACAACTAGGATACCGAATGAGATGGACACACAGAATGATGATTGATTGTTTGTGTATTGTTATCTTATTTATTTTTAGACTTTTGGTATTTATTTATTGTTAATTTATTAAGATTACTAAAATTTAATTATATTATATACTTGTTAATCACGTACTTGTTAATTAAAATTTAACTATTGTTAATCACATACTTGTTATTTATAAAACTCCATTATATTCAAAAACTCTATTAAATCCATAAAAAAAATATTTATCACACATAATCAACGTCTTTTACGACCGGCACTACCATGCTGCCCGAGATGTCCACCGGTGCCACACGCACGTCTGACACGAGTACGCCTTCCCCGTCGTTCGCCTTCCACCTGCTCTGGTGACTCGTCTCGGAGTCTAGTCACAGGCTCTTCATCTTCACCTTCTGGCTCCATCGGCGTATCTCTCGGGCCGATCGGGGGTATATTGTTGTGCTCGCGTGTCTGCTGTGAGGAGCTGGCTCCATGTGTAGGTGCGAAACCAACACCAGGTGTCGGGGTCTGCTGCATCGATTGGTAGAATGACCACATCATACTCATTTGTTCCGGGGTGAGGGAGGGAGGCGGCGTCTGAAACAAAGGTACCTGACAACCAACTGTAGGGGACACATGGGAACTACCGGTGGTCAGATCTGGAGCATGTGTATCACTCCTAGGCTGTCCACCGTATAAGTACCCATATAAGTTCCTCGAATCAGTGGTCATCTGAACCGCTGCTGAACGAGGATCACGC
Organism: Utricularia reniformis; assembly: GCA_009725065.1. NCBI lineage: Eukaryota > Viridiplantae > Streptophyta > Magnoliopsida > Lamiales > Lentibulariaceae > Utricularia > Utricularia reniformis. Next base: position 240,311 of record RWGZ01000221.1, read on the forward strand.
TCTATAGTCTGAGAAAGTACTTCAAGCTGAGCTGCCTGTTAATTTATAAAAAAATGAAATTAGAAGTATTTAAATAAACACTCATACTAGACCATAATACCTCATACAATACTGGATGTGCAACCCCTCCACGCCAACCTGAGGAAGATGAACTACTTGTACCGAGGATTAGCATTGCTATCCTATGGTACCAAGTGAAGTATTCCTCATCCGATGATTGGTCGTCTCGAGGATCATAAAGAGAATCAAAGAGTGATGTCCAATGATTCACCTCTTCACAATGAATTATCTCTCAAGTTTGTCCCGTTTCTTTCCAATGTTTATGCGTGGCATCATAATGACAATCGACCGATCGTGGAATGCAGAAGGAATAGCCAAGTTGCTTTCGAACTCGATCGATATTATGAGGTTACACAACCCCAAAAAATATCATCGGCCCGGTATAGATCCACAAAGCATGTGTTTCTTGACTAAAGTATTGTATGGTATCCAAATAAACTAAGAACATCGAAATTAGTGTTAGTAATGATATTTTGTTAAACCAATAAAATAAACAAAGTGTTACCCCATCGCGACGTATTATATCTAGCGAATCACGACATATTCGCAGTTGATGGCTTGGTACTCGAGTCCGTATCATCGTCGTTACATACCTACGAAATAAAAACGGTAATTATGCCAAATAGCAACAACTTATTAGCAAAGGAAATACATTATTTCGCACCTGTAGCCAAAGACCATCCTGCATGTCCGGTCATAATCATGATTAAGAAATCTATGCCCTTTTTTAGGACATATACTAGGTATTCGACTATAAGCCCAAATCTATAAATAACGAAAAAATGTAATCTACGCCAAAGAATGAAAACTATAACAAAAAAATAAATAACTTCAAATACCATTAGCAGACGCATCGGGCCTCCAAGCGATCGACGTCCCATAGCACCTTCACAGAGACATCGATACAAGTATGCCAACACAGCTGATCCCCAACTTAATTGGGGGATTTCATCATCTTCCGCTAAAAGATCCAGCAACATTAACTTACCCTGATCTCCGTGCGTATCTGGAAATAACACTCCGCATACTAATAACGCGACAATCGCACGAGCACAACTGNTTTTGTTTATGAATTTAGTTTTTTTTAAATTTATATATGTAATATTTGTGTAGTTTAGCTTATTATTAAATTAAATTTATATATTACAAAATTATTTACTAACATTAACAAAAAATGTCTTATGTAATGGTAGATGTCAGATCAACATTGTATACGAATGACGACGACGACGTCTCGGAATCTGATGTTGAACTCGTACCTAGTGACTATTCGACATCGGAGTACGATGATGGTGATGTTGAACTCGATGATGACGAAGTACGAGTGTCATAAAATATAAGTGGTAGAATGCATGTCGATGCCACCAGTCGCATTCACTTAGGGGTTTCGTCAACGCATTCGCACCAATGGGATTTGCCCCAAGATAGATTAGCAACAATTATATCGGGTCCCTTTGAACCACGGAGACGTTCTTGTATTCCTCACTCGTTGGGTGCGTCGTTTTTTACGGTGGAGGCTGAACCAATATGGGCAGATTCATATGATATACCATCTTTGCCTGTTTATTACAATCCCGAGACTTTTGCCCTCGCAGTAGGGTTTTCTTTTAGGAGTAAAGTTGAACTTAAGGACGCTGTGACAAAGTACTCTGTGAAGATAGCCAAACGAAATTTTGTGGTTAAACGGAGTAGTCGTACAGACTACGATGTTCGATGTCGTTCATCATCAAATGAATGTCCTTGGAGAGTAAGGACTGGGTATCGTACACATGATCGTGAATGGGCTATTACTACTTTCATAGACTCACATACTTGCATTGAGAGAAGGCGGAGAACTCTTTACCACGTAAACATGACAAAAGAGTGGATTTCTAAACAACTGGTAGGGGTGGTGTCGGCAAACCCGAAATTCAAGCCGACTGATGCTCAGTGTAACATTAATGAGCAGTGGGGCTTCCAAATACCTTATCTTAAGGCGTGGTCAAGTGTCAAACGTGCTATTGAAAAAGCGTATGGTTCGTGGGATTCGTCTACAATGGATCTTCCTTGTTATTTACAAGAAGTTCAAGCACAAAATCCAGGTACAATAGTCGAATGGCGACATACGTTTAACGATGACGAACGGCGACTTTTGCATTTTGCTTTCTGGTGTTTCAGACTACGATGACGGTTTCCGCTATTGTCGTCCGGTAATTTCTGTTGACGGGACGCACTTATACGGGAGGTATAACTACAAACTATTGATAGCTGTGACAATGGATGGAATGGGACATATACTTCCACTATCGTTTGCAATTGTCGATGAAGAGAGTTGTGAGGCTATAAGTTGGTTCTTAAAGTTAGTTCAAGAGCATGTGATACGAGGACGATAAGGGATTTGTTTGCTAACAGATAGAGGATCTGGATTCCTAGCGACTGTACAACGCCTTCGGGGGTTTCAACCCCCATTCGTATTTCATCGATTCTGCCTCCGACATGTTCGCAGTAACATGCTTGAGAAATTCAAAGGTAGAGGTCTTAAAGCGATGTGTTGGGCAGCAGGCACCGCACACTCAGTCATTGAATGTGAAAAAATGATGGAGACAATTAAAAGAGTTAACGTCGGTGCCTACAATTATTTGAATGATATTCCAAAAGAAAAATGGACACTAGTTTATGACGATAGGAAAAGGAAATTCTTAATCACATTACATAATTACTATTTAATTTAGAATTGTAATTTCAAGTCTAATTTGTTGTATAGATACGGTATGATAACAACAAATATCTCGGAGTGCGTGAATGCAGTCTTCAAGGATGTACGTAGTTTACCAGTGACATGTATTGTGAAGGTACTTGAAATTAACAGATGCTACAAATTTTTTACCATTATTATCATTTTAATTTGGAACCATATCAGATGACTTTTGAAAAATGCAAATCGTATTTCGAGATGTACGCCAATGAGGCAGCAGGTCTTTGCGCACGACGATTCACTTGGTCAGAAAAGGCGACAACAATCTTTAATGATGGGCAAAACCAAGGTGTTGGTCTATGCGCCGAGAAATACGATAGACGAAGAATGATTGCTTCTATTACGTCACGTGACCGTAGCACATGTGATGTAACAATTCACATTGTAGACATCTCGGCTAGAACATGTACATGTGGTTTGTGGACATCATTGCGAATCCCTTGTTCGCATGCACAAGTGGTATGTTTTTTATCAGTTATTGTTCTACTTCCATTTATTAGTTTGAACTAAATTTGTGTTTGTGTAGGCATGTAACATTTTTAACAGAGATTCGAGTGAGTATGTCGATGAAATCTACAGGGTTGATATCGTGCAAAATACTTACATATCGCAGTTTAATCCGACGCGTGACCCAGTGTATTGGGCACAACCCCCATTTTCATTGTATGTAGACGAGTCGCGCCGACGCCGTCGTCAACGTGGGAGACACCGAACAACCCGTTTCGCGAGCCAAATGGATCGAGGCCGGAGCCATCACCCAGGGTCTTCTAGGAGAGCCTCAACATCTCAACATAGACTTCCACCTTCCACAGCTACCCATGTTCCCGAAGCGAGTAACATAGGCCATGGACCTGAAATCTACGCACCTGAGAACCCGCGTCGATTTGTCTGGAGGAAAATGATGCGAACCTTTGTACCGCATCGAAACTCGCATTCATGACTCAATTATAGTAACATTTTAATTTACAAGAAATAAATGTGAAACTATTAATGAAAATGATGTCTAAAAATGTTTGGTGATAATTCACCGGTTTCTAGTTTCACTTCACGCAAGATTTATACATCATTGCGTGGAATTCGAGGTAGTTCCGCAACGGAAGTAGAGGCCCCTCGTGCACTAACACGTGATGTGGAGGGGCCTCGCCTTCGTGTAGAAGATGATGGCTTCGATGCACCCAATTTCTTTTGTAAATCTGCAACCTGTTTTTCAAGATCCTGGATTCGGTTTTGCATCCAGTCCATCTCTTCCGCAAGGGATCCATCATTGCTCCGTAGTTGTTCAATTTTTGCAGTCAAGTCATCTTTACAAACCACAGTTTCTGCTAGTTGGCTTCCGATGAAATCCAACTCAATCATCTTTTCATGGAGAATTTCTTTTGTTACCTGCTCCCGGTTCACCGACCTAGCGAGTTCAATGTCCAAGTGATCGTAATCATCCTTGGCCTTCTAAATGCATTTCTTAAGACCTTCGATCTCTATCCTCAAAGCAACAATCGTTGCATCTGAATTTGAATTCTCAGGTATAGAAAATTCCAATTCTGGCCAATCCGGGAGAGAAATGATAGTATAGGTATCTCGAGGCTGCGATTGCCAACATCCGGGTTGGCACCGGCACCTTCAAAATGTCTGGTCTCCCATCTATTGCCCATTGGATTTGCATGCCAGAAATGGGTAGGGGCATTATTCTGTCTTCGAATACCTGAACACATCAATGAAACACTTAAATCTTTCATATCATTTACAACATGAACAAGTATAAATATATTACATCGCTGCATAATCGGGCGTATAATAACATCTTCAATTCTGTAGTTCTTTACCCCAATCCGTGCCTGAAGGTCTAATTTCTCGGATCTCGAGAGGGCGTGGACTTCTTCAGGTTTCCCTACTCCTTGAACACGATGGAGTAGTGTCGGGAATCCCCAATTTTCCCTTGTTGGCGACATCACCCACACAAATTTTCGTACCATTTTCCTAGAGTATCTTGGATCTTGCTTATGAACTTTACCTTCCCGGTGAAGTAATATATGTCTACATTATTACCAACTTTTTTGCAATTGCAAATCGCAAAAAAGTTGGACATAGATGGAGCAAGCTGTTCTTCTTCGCAAAACTTCAAGTACCCGTGAATGATCGCAATAGCTTGGGGGGCCACAGCACTAAGGGGTAATTTCACGCACTGCAACAAATCTATGATGAACTGCAACATCGGAAAATGCAAACCACAATGAAAATGTTCTATCGCCACGCTAATCGAGTTAGGCCCTACTCGTGGCGGTGAGATGCTAGCTATGCTTTCCTACGGTAGTGGCGCGGTAATAATGTATTCATCGGGAATACTGTATTTGGTACGTAGCTGATCAAAATACGTTGCCATTTACCTGAAAACATAATAAAATTAATTAATACAAATATTGTGATAAACTATATTTCAATTATGTAACAAAATTCTTAAAATAATATTGAAATGCAAAAAAGAATTAGTTGAAAATTCTTTCAAAATATATGACAATTTTAACATACTATTTTCGAATTAAAAAACATAAATTTAAAATGAAACATACTAAAATTAAATATTAATTTCGAAATTTAATACTGTAATTAACAAAATACACACAAAAAATTTATCTTACAAATAAATTATGTAAAAAAATTCAAAAATACTTTTGAAAATGCAAAAATCAAATTAATTCGAAATATTTGAAAATTTTAACATACTAAAATTTAAAATTAATCAAGATTATTTGACAAATCTAACATACTATTTTCGATTTCATAAATATAAATTCAAAATTTTAACATACTAAAATTTAAATTTAATTTCGAAATTTATGAATCGTTACTCTCACAACTCATTCAATTGTGGATAGAGAGATTTCTATCCCCCTAGTGAGTCAATAGCCTTGAATAGAAAACCAAGATTAGGGCTGCTGTTCGAAGCCGAATGTGAACCCATTTCTATCCACATACTGGTGCTTCTTTCAATTTCATAGTTAAACTATAAAATGCATAAACGTCACTTACCCAAAGGAGTAGCGGTTGTGGAAAATATGGCGGAGGAATTAATGGGAGAATTACGGCAATTTTTCAGTGACGGGTAGCGATGAAGAACAAACTGAAATTTTTCGATGGTGGTTGGGTTGAACAAATTCGAATTTTTCAGATGAAGGTTAAATGGGGTCCGTACGACTGAAGGTTAAATGGGGGTTGGTTGGGTCAGAACAAAGGGGAATGTTAGCGGTGAAATACGTTAATAAAAAACTAAATTCAAGTGAGGCCGGTTTCAGGCTTCCATGAAACCGGTCTCAGTATTAGTTTAATAATCAAATATGGTGCGTGATACGATGCTTAATATTTTATTTAAAAAATAAGTCCAGTCTCATTGATGATTGAACTCACGCTCAAATTCCCGACACACGTACATCACTGAGTTTTGTGATAGCAGTAGCAGTTACAAAAAAAAATTTATTTAAAAAATTTTCTGTGGCACTGACACCTTCCTAAACTTTAACAAATGTCATAGAATTCTTAAATCTTTTTAAAATGTCATTGTTATGGTCCCTTTTTAGGGGGTACCAACAGTCGTCCGGTTGTTAAGAAACGAACTCGGTTTTGATTTGTTTTTTATGGGAAAACAATTAAGAAACTGGAAATAATAACGAGGCAAAACAATTTATAGTGGAAATCCTAGGAATTGGGGACAAAACCACTTGGCTAAGAGCGAAATAAGCTCTTAGCCTGTTCTCTAATCAAACGATTCATTACAGAATACAACAAAGGTTTTAAGAAGATAACAGGGAATAAGAAAGCAATAAGAACTCCGGCAGGGTAACGATATGTTCTTATGCGTCCAAAGGGTCCTCCTTTATTCCGTCGTTGTGCTCTGTATTTAAAGAGTTGATGGCGTGTGTAATTCACGCTCTGTAACTGCCTCTGACATGTTTGTTAAAGGTTGTTGTCGTGCGATGTAAAACGAGACCGGGACTGAGGCGTGGTCTGTGTGATTTGGCCCGAGGCGTGGTAAACGTGTGGAGGCCCGAAGAAGCGTAGACCACGTGGGTTTGTAACCGTTTGAACCGAACCATGCAGCCAGCTATCAAAAACCGTTTTATTTCGCCAAGGTTATCTTCTGTCCCATCGCGGAACATCGAGCCATTTTATCTTAAGTATACTATTGGGCTGCACAAGTTCGCTTCTACCATATGAATCGGCCCAATCGTTATTGGACCTCATCCATTGCAGGATACCTGGTCCTAGAGTTCTCATCAGTCACTGATATTTTTTTTGTTACTAGTTTAACACTCACAGACGCATGATAAAACAATTTTAATACATTTATTAAAACTTATATATATATATATATATTACATTTNATCACCGCTTAAAACGCGATGACTTAAATGTCTCTCTTGAAGGGTCAACACACTCGAATCGATGGGTTGTTGGGTATGGTGTGTCATTTTAAAACTATACTAAAATCATATATAATCAAATCACCACAACAAATATCAACAAGTAATCAAATCACCACAACTATAGAAAAAAATCATATTTTCACAATAAACATCACAACTAATCAATTCGTCGAAACTAAAATCATATATAATCAAATCACCACAACAAATATCAATAAGTAATTAAATCACCGCAACTACTATCGAAAAAATCATATTTTCACAATAAATATCAAAACTAATCAATTCGTCGAAACAGAAATCATACATAATCAAATCACCGCAACAAATATTAACAAGTAATCAAATAACCGCAACTACTATCGAAAAAATCATATTTTGAACAACTAATATCGTCGTAATTAATCCAATTGTAACAACTAATATCGTAATTAGTCAATTCACCCCAACTAAAATTATAGCTAAAGAAAACACAACAACCAATATCATAACAAATAATCAAATTATCGCAAATAATATCGTAACTAATAATCGAATCATAACAAATTATCGTAAATAAATAATAAGTTTGCTCTAAACAAAAACCCGAAATATGGCCAAAATACATACCTTCGACAGTAGGAGGTGTTAAATCGAAAACTCCAGAGTTGTTTGGTCGAATGCCCGTGCGAGAGTAACCGGAAAACCTTTGTCGGGAGGAAATCGCGTTTGGGGTTTAGGGTTCGCGATTCAGAGAAGAAATGACGAAATTTATACTGGTTCTGCTCGCGTTAGCCTAACGCGAGCCAATTTAACGAAACGCGAGCAGGAAATAAGGAAAAGAAGGGTTGAGGCAGTTTCGTAAGCCTCATTTCGCGTTAGCCTAACGCGACCGTCTTTCTGCTCGCGTTAGGCTAACGCGAGACAATTTAACAAAACGCGAGCAGGAAAGAAGGGTTGAGGCAGTTTCGCAGGCCTCAATTCGCGATACGCTAAATCGATCACCCAAATGAGGTCGATTTAGCGTAACGCGAGCTCCATAAAAATAATTTTTTTTTATTCAGCCAAACGCGAGTCGCGTTTGGCAATTGCGAATTAGGTAAAATATGCAATTCGCGATTGGCTAACGCGAATGATGGTAAATTTCCATCTCGGTTCGGGATCAGTGGTATTTTGCGCAAAACTCCTGGTTTCCTTGGCATTTTTGCACCCATTTTCACTGTCATCGTATTTTATGTGGCACTGACACCTTCCTAAACTATAACAAATGTCATAGAATTCTTAAATCTTTTTAAAATGTCACTGTTATGGTCCCTTTTTAGGGGTATCAACAGTCGTCGGGTTCGTTAAGAAACGAACTCAGTTTTGATTTGTTTTTTATGGGAAAATGATTAAGAAACTGGAAATAATAACGAGGCAAGACAATTTATAGTGGAAACCCCAGGAATTGGGGAAAAAATCACTTGGCTAAGAGCGAAATAATCTCTTAGCCTGTTCACTAATCAAACGATTCATTACAAAATACAACAAAGGCTTTAAGAAGATAACAGGGAATAAGAAAGCAATAAGAATTTCGGTAGGGTAACGGCATGTTCTTATGCGTCCAAAGGGTCCTCCTTTTTTCCGTCGTTGTGCTCTGTATTTAAAGAGTTGATGGCGTGTGTTATTCACGCTCTGTAACTGCCTCTGACAAGTTTGTTAGAGGTTGTTGTCGCACGATGTAAAACGAGGCCGAGACCGAGGCGTGGTCTGCGTGATATGGCCCGAGGCGTGGTCTGCGTGATCTGGCCCGAGGCGTGGTAAACGTGTGGAGGCCTGAAGCGTAGAACGCGTGGGTTTGTAACCGTTTGGATAGAACCATGGAGCCAACTGCCAGAAACCGTTTTATTTCGCCAAGGTTATCTTCGGTCTCATCGTGGAACATCGGGCCATTTTATCTTAAGTATACTACTGGGCTGCACAATTTCGCTTCTACAATATGAATCGGCCCAATCGTTATTATGCCTCATCCATTACAGGATACATGGTCCTAGAGTTCTCATCGGTCACTGATATGTTTTTTTTTACTAGTTTAACACTGACAGACGCATGATTAAACAATTTTAATACATTTATTAATACTTATATATATATATATATATATTACATTTTACATCTATTAATATTATTACATTTAAATCATTAAAAAAGATGGTATTATATATTATAATATTTTNCTATCGAAAAAAATCATATTTTCACAATAAACATCACAACTAATCAATTCGTCGAAACTAAAATCATATATAATCAAATCACCACAACAAATATCAATAAGTAATTAAATCACCGCAACTACTATCTAAAAAAATCATATTTTCACAATAAATATCAAAACTAATCAATTCGTGGAAACAGAAATCATACATAATCAAATCACCGCAACAAATATTAACAAGTAATCAAATCACCGCAACTACTATCGAAAAAATCATATTTTGAACAACTAATATCGTCGTAATTAATCCAATTGTAACAACTAATATCGTAATTAGTCAATTCACCCCAACTAAAATTATAGCTAAAGAAAACACAACAACCAATATCATAAGAAATAATCAAATTATCGCAAATACTATCGTAACTAATAATCGAATCATAACAAATTATCGTAAATAAATCATAAGTTTGCTCTAAACAAAAACCCGAAATATGGCCAAAATACATACATTCGACAGTAGGAGGTGTTAAATCGAAAACTCCGGAGTTGTTTGGTCGAATGCCCGTGCGAAAGTAACCGAAAAACCTTTGTCGGGAGAAAATCGCGTTTGGGGTTTAGGGTTCGCGATTCAGAGAAGAAATGACGAAATTTATACTGGTTCTGCTCGCGTTAGCCTAACGCGAGCCAATTTAACGAAACGCGAGCAGGAAATAAGGAAAAGAAGGGTTGATGCAGTTTCGTAAGCCTCAATTCGCTTTAGCCTAACGCGACCGTCTTTCTGCTCGCGTTACGCTAACGCGAGACAATTTAACAAAACGCGAGCAGGAAAGAAGGGTTGAGGCAGTTTCGCAGGCATCAATTCGCGATACGCTAAATCGACCACCCAAAAGCGGTCGATTTAGCGTAACGCGAGCTCCCTCAAAATAATTTTTTTTTTAATTTTATTCAGCCAAACGCGAGTCGCGTTTGGCAATTGCGAATTAGGTAAAATATGCAATTCGCGATTGGCTAACGCGAATGGTGATAAATTTCCATCTCGGTTCGGGATCAGTAGTATTTTGCGCAAAACTCCCACTTTTCTTGTGTCTGATGATCCATTAAACTCAATTTTTCCTTTCCCAGTTTCGGGTATAGATCTTTCTCCAAACACAAGTTCCTAGACATCATCAAAATCATTCACATTACATAATCAGAAATCAAAATCAGCAAGTACCTTAACTGTACGGCTAGGCCCGTTTTCGGTGCGCAACATGTCGTGTTCCACACTTCTTTGGAACACGAGGCATTTATCATATTACAATGTAAATAAAACTTCCAACATCGGAATAAAACTCATAAATAAACTTATACAATTTTATCTAATTCATTTCAAATCTTTCTCTCGTTAGAATATTAACAAACTCACTTTACTCCCCAACTTCATAATCACTCTCAGTATCAGACGAAGACTAACTCGTTCCATGATTTCCTTAATCTTGTTATTTCTTACAAAACTGTAGAGCGGTCATAATCGAATAATAGAAACTTCTGTTAAAACTCTTTAAAACTTATCTTCATTTTTAAAATATCTTTTCTTTTGAAAACTCGTCTTGCTTTGAAAACTTCTTTAAACACTCATCGTAAAACATCTTTATAAAAATCATACTTGAAACCCAACTCTTTTTGAAGCTCTTTGAAATAACTTTATGAAACTCGTTAAAACTCATTAGTCTTTTAAGCTCGTTCTAAATCTCATTTGAAAACCTCTTCAAAACTCACTTAAAACATATTCCTCTTAGGGCTATTTCGAAATCTTATTTTAATACCTCGTAAAACTTACTTAAACTTTACTTGAAACATTACTTATCATTTTCTCATATGTCTTTTACTTATCTTGCCGGCTCTGTTTTACATCCCAGTGACATGTCTCGCCCAAGCCGACCGTTAGTTGTTGGTCGACTCGACGAGCCTTATGCGTTCCATCCCCAAACGAGTACTCGGGCGCTATCCCTTTTCTCGCTCGGATCCGTTTTTCCCATTCCGTACGTACCCTTTTCATTCTTGAACATTTCATTCACTTCATCAGGCATGCTCTTCCTTTGGCGATTCGTGTGCGAGGCACGATGACGGGTTTGATCGGACGGTGCATCCTTCCTTACCCCGAATCTTATTCTTTCATAACATTTCATAAAAATCATATGAGGACACCCTCTCCCGCGGGCGCTCGCACCCGCAAGGACAACGTATCTCAAAACATTTTAATTTAAACATTTCATCGTAAAAACTATAAAATAGCATGAACCTCCTATTATTTGATTGATCATCCCGCGTACCTTATTTCGTACTTTGCTCACCGTTGTAATTGATGAATTTGTATCCTTTTTGCCTATTGTCAACACGAAGATCAACTGTGGTTAATACCAAAAGACTAAATTAAGCATTTCCTATTGGATCCCAAAATCACCAACGCATTTTATCTGTACAATATCTCTCTTTCTAGCCCCCATTTCTTAACAAGAAGCATTTCCGTAGCCTCCAAATTGTTTAAATCTTGAATATGTCCTTGCCATAGTCTCACCAATTCAGCCAATCCCATTTTCGATGTAATTAGCTAATGGATCCTCACCATAAAGATAACTCAAGAGAAATATTGCAATCCTCAAAAGTTAGCCAATCCCTTCTTCATTCTCGGTCCTTCAATTATTTGCTGGGTCTTGAATTGAGGAGTAAGCGCGCTGCTCTACAATTATTGTATGGAAGCTATTTTCTTATACAACATTACACGACAGAGACGAAATAATCTTCCACATATGCTTTGAAAGTGCCATTAACATCGAAACAGAACTTCGGGAAACAGAAAATACTACAACATTCCGACAAACAATCGTTGTACAAGGAGTGGAATAGTGAGGGCTGTGGTTTATCTTTGGAAATCATTATCCGGATTGAAGGAGGAAGAACACAAGGAGGAAGGTTTTGATTTCCAGTTGTGCGGCTGTTTGTAATATGAATTAGGGCTCATAAATTATTGATTTGTTATTTTATAAAAGAATAATGATTTGGCAATACCCACGGCCCAAATTGTTATTAAACATGGTATTTATGAATTAATAATATTCTATTCTAATTGTATTCATATTTGATCAATATTTCACTATATATTATCTTCATTTCTTATTATCAATCATTTATCCGATCTCAATTAATCTCTCAAGTCCATCTATTTTCTCGTTCCTTGCAATAATTTATATCTTATACAATTCTCACTAATCATCATCACTCTTTGATTTTTTTACCCTAACGTTAATATATACACATTTTAAATTATAACATTATATCTCAATTATTATATTAGTTTATTTAATATCATAAAAATGCAGGTTATTACATTAACCATACTATGGGAAAGAGCAGCCTTCCATCTCTCTGCAAAATTCCTGATTTGTTGATTTAAAGATCCATTTTTTGATGAAAAATTAAGTTCAGTGTTGAATTTTTGGAATGGAGTATGCCCAATTAATACAAATGATTGAACAAAGAAAGTCCAATGGACCAAGTCTTTGTACAGCACGATTCGCCGTCTAAATATGAATCTTTTAAGAGACGGCAAATTTTTCACTTCTTATGCTGATTTTCTTGACATAAGTTAGGTTGGATGTGACGTTAGAGATGTTTATTGGTGCTATTAAGTTTCTAGAGTCAGTTTAATTTACGAAGACGATGTTCTCAGATATGACGTATAAGAGAAATAAATCACAACGTAAAAATTTAAACAGACAATTATATACCTTCTCTTTTATAAATCAATTCACACAACATTTTTTATTATTTCAACACACTTCCCTAAAATACAATCATCTGTCAAGTTGGATTTGACAATTGAAATCGATAGATTACCAACCAGTCAATTTCATTAAACCCGACTAACTACCGACATGATCACTTATGATTTTCCAAACCGGTTCCGATACCATATTAAGTTTCTAGAGTTGGGTTAATTTAGGTTGAGAGTGTGCTCGGATATAACGTATTAGGGGAGGATACACAATATTAAAAAGTTGAACAAATCATTTATAATGGTTAACGTTTCCCCTCAATAAAAAGCAATACAAGTAACATTCAATTTCCGATGTTGAACAGTTTCATTATTTCAACATGTCGAACCAATATCCAAGTTGGAGAGAGTGTTTTGTAAACGTGTTTCGTCCCCACCGTTAAATTTGGATTAAACTTATTTGGTCCCCAAAATTTCATTATTTTGGGAATTCGGTCCCTACTTTAATTTCATAGAAATTTAAGGATGAAATTTGCCAAATTTTAATTCATTCCAATGAAATTAAATTGATCCATAAACTTTAATTGGATCTCCAAACTTTAGTTTTGATCCTAATTTTCCAAAAAACCGCTATGTTTATTTATTATAGTTAATATGTTTAACATTTTTAGTAATTGTAAATTGTTTTAGTAAATTGTAGTGTGATACATGATCTATGACGGGTATTGTCCGGCTCCCTTTGTGAGAAGTAGACAATGTATGATATTTGTGTAATTGTTTTAGTAATTGCAATTTTATGACATATAAAAAAGGTTAAACATATGAACTAATTTCTGTATCTATATATTTCTATAAAAATGTAGTACAATCTATACGAATTTTGAGAAGCAATGAAAACCAAATAAAGTGATAATATACGATTGCTTAGTGGAAGGTTTAGGCCTAAACAAATGTTGAAATGTTGTTGGAGGAAACTGAAAGTCGTTTGTACTCACAAACTCAAGCTTGGATTTGATGTTTTCCTGGCAATGTGGATTTTCCATTCTTTTGAGTTTTAACATGTAAAAAAATTCTTGTGTTTCGTTTCGCATTCTAATCTAAGTTATATCCACACAACAAATATAAAATTTGGTTTGGTGAAGAGTAATGTTTCAAAATCGGGTGACCGAGATGGTACTCCATAAAAAGAAATCATAATAGATACAATAGAATGCTCTAATGAAGATACACATGTTTATTAGTTTTTGTAAATAGTATTTTTATGTGATATTTGGACAACATTTGTTATGTAAAAAACTATTTGTTTTTCATGCTGCTTGTGTGCCAATATTTTGTGTTATTCGTTAAAGTTTCTAACTTTAAGTGTTTTTCTATGTCAAAAACTAAGGTTTTTCATGTTTGTGTGCTTATTTGATACATGTTTAAGTTGTTCAATTATAAATGTTATGTGATACTTGTTTAAGTTCAATTATAAATGTTTTAAGTATAACACTTGAGGATAGTGAATGCACTATCATCTATCATGGTACCATCTTGGAATGCACTATCATCTATCATCTATCATCTATCATCTATCATTATTATTTTTGTACTTTAAATAACTCTTTAATTTAATATATATTGAATCTAATATATCTTGAATTCAATTAAAATAATAAAATATTATAATGATTCTTCTTAAATATATAATAGTATTCATAAAATTTTGAATTACAACATTTATACATCACGTCAATGACCAACACTGTTAGTTTGTAGATTTACAATTTATCAGTAAAAATTTATTAAAACTTTTAAAATAAGTGTTTTTAAAAATTTTAAATATTCTGATATATCCCTAGATATAAAAAAATTCTCCATACCAATATGAAAATACTTTTTATAGCATACGGAAATTTTCATATGCTCACATATTTAGGATGATTTGACACTTTTGCCGACAGTATTTTGTTTTGATATCACTTTATGTTATTTTTGTAAACTCAATTAAAATTAATTGTAATTTCGCATTAATATCTTAAAATCCAAATACTTTATTTATTCAATGTGCTTAAATTAGTATTATTTCAACATGTTTCACATGGGTTGGAGATAATAAAGAAGATTAGTGTGAAAATATTGTCATAATCTTGGTAACAATTTTCATCGATTAATATAATAAGTGGTTATAATTATGTTTTATAAATTAGATGACAAAATTTGTCAAAATAATGTGTGAGGATTATAAGTGAAAACTTTCAAACTTTGAGAACTAATAAGAATGTTGGACCAAATTTATGTATTAAATTTGCCTTCACCTTTATGGATAACTTCAATTGATATAGTATGAAACATTAGGTTTAATTTTGCAAAGCACATTAAACGTTTATTACTACTTTTATCAAAATTTACAAAGTATAAGGATTATCTTTAACTTTCAAACAAGTTTTGAGAATTAATTTTACAAAAGTGAATAAATTTATCAAATGATACAAAATACAAATATGAGAACACAAATTCAGGGTAAGGGAGGTTTATATCCTACATTTTAAATCATCTATTTATTTATCAAATCATAAGATATTACAAAATAATTGTCAGTAACGATTACGCCATGTGGTGCATTTTAAAACATAGAGCAATTGTCAATTACAAATTCGTGTCCGCGTAGGATGAAAAAAAATTTCGTAACTTGCACATACGAGTGACAAATTTCGTAACTCACACATACGAAATGCCAGAATACTCGTATTTAACTATTACAGATTGTCGGTGCCCTTCTATACTTAACGCACTCAAATGTGAAATTTTACTCCCTCCTAGATAGAACTATTCAATTAATCTTGTATTAGATAGTCGGTAAGGTTATAATCTTGTTACTTATTTCATGTGTCTTTTAGTAATGTATTTGTCTTTTTTGCATATTTTAGTTAATTTAAAATGAATATATGAGTATTGATTGTCTTTATTTTATAGTTTCTTATTTGTTTTTTTCTTATTTCGGTTAATTAAAATGAATATATGAATTTTGATTGTATTTATTTTTTAGTTTCATATATTTCTTTTTTTGTGTATTTCGATTTGTGTTAAATTAATGCATTGTCTTTTTTAATGTGTTATATGTGTTTTGATTGTGATTAGGGTTGTTACACGATCTGAACAGTTCGTGAACAATATGTGTTCGGCTCGAATGTGATCGTGTTCGCCCGTTCGAATAAAAATATGAATATTATTCGAACATTATTTTTTGTTCGTTTAAAGTTTGAACGAACACGGACATTTTCGTGAACAAATATGAACGTTCGTGAGCAAATATATTATATGGATTAATTTTTATTCTAATAGATTATTATAATATTTAAATTTACAAATATTTACAAAACCATAATTTTAACTCTTTCAATCTAACGGTGGTTGAGAATCAGTTCTCAATTCTTCATTAGATTATAAAGCCTATAATTCTATCTTTTTTCCTAATTGATTAAAATAAATGGCAATGATTTTTTATGCTTTGACAACAAATTTTTTATGTATGACATAATGTTTTGTATGGATGATGAATTATAAATGACTTGAATTAGTCTTCTTTGTTTCGTGAAAATAATTATTTGATTATTTCTTCGGTATATTTATTTTTTGTGATTTTGTTTGTAAAACAACCAAATTTAATTTTTGGTGAATTTTGTCAAATAGTACAAACATGTTCGAACAAATCGTACCAACAATGTTCAAACAAGCTATTCGAACGAACATGAACATTCACTTAATAATTTGAACAATGTTCGAACATATTTTTACGTTCGAATAAAATATGAACGAACATGAATACGTTCGAATAAAAATATGATAGAACATGAACACAACGCGTTCGGTTCGTTTGGATCGAATAACAGTCCTAATTGTGATAGTATTTAGTCTTATGAAATATAGTTTTTTTGTATATTTTGAATTATGTATTTAAGGTATGAAGAATGAACATTTTATGGATACATATGTATTCGATTATGATAAATCATCACATGGAGAATAAGAATCGGAGTCTAAGTTTCCGGTTGTTGAACTAGATTGAACCCTTAGATAATGCGGACAAAATCTCCATACGTCGTGTAGTTCAGACGATGCCACTCGCAGCAGAGATGTCCAGTTTTCCTGCATAGGTCTCGGAACCTTTTTTCCCAGCGTGATACAATTGTTGTAGATGAGTTTTCGGTGGGTAGTCGGAAATATGATTACATGATGTATAATGTTCAAAACTCATATATTCATGTTTCAATGAGTTTTAAAGATAAAAAGGAGGTGTACTATTGTATCTCACATTGACATATTTATTATAAGTATCACTTCTAGGTGGATGTGGTGAGCAGACCAAATATTTTACAATTGAAATGTCATTCGATTAGATATCTCATTGTACGTTTAATTTAAAAGGGTGCGGTAGTGAGATTGATCATGTTTGACAAATTGGAAAACTTACCACCCACATACTTGTCTTGTTGGTATGCTAAAAGAGGATCACAAAAACATATCATACACCTTCACTACGAGAAAAATAATACCATACATTCGAAAGTATATTGGTAAAATTAACTAAATATTACTTTCAAAGTTAATGTCATTTTAGTTTATTATATGTCTAATTTTTGTTTCATGCTATCTTTGTAGAGACATATGTGCAAGTTACGAACTTGTATATGACATATGACTTTGAAATATCTTATGATAAAGCTTGACATAATGTACAACGAACATTTGAGCTTGTAGATACTGTTCATATAAAAATTCAATGATAAAATAAACTTGATACATAATTCAACTTTAGTTGTGAATTCCAAATCAATAAACCTAAAGCCTAAAATATAGGGTAGAAACTTCCCGTAACCCTTCAATCTCCTACATCCCAAATCAATAGTGGTATTTGGCCGAAACTTGCATTTTTTATTTGTGGCTACTTTTATAATTTGTAGATCAATGTCCTATGATCAAATTCATTGGGCTAAAAAATTGAATTCAATTTTAGAAACGGGCGATGGATCCGCCGCCCTTCCAGGAAGCAGCTCGATGTGATGTTTGTAAATGCAGCTTCTCTACTTTCCGCCGCCGTGTAATTCATCTACTTTTGATCGAATTTTACTTAGGGTTCCTTTCGTTTGATTTTTGCTCGCTTGCTTGAGTGTACTTGGTGGTTTTTTATGGATCTCACCTTTTGGTCTCGTTTGGTTTTTATTAGTGAATTTGGAAAATTTATAAAGTCAATTTTTGGTAATTCTTCGCCTCTTAGTGTAATAATTTATCCTTTCATCGTATCTTTTTTTCGCTGAACTTGTAGATTGAATGTTGCAGGGCATTGGTGTTTATGATGGGGTCAATATATTTTTTAGAATTAAAGCTAATAGTCTCTCATACAGTTATGTACTATTGTATCGTTCTTTAACCTGAATATGCTTGAATTTTTCAGTTCATATTTTTACTGAAGATTCATTAACATTTACTTGAATATCTCTTGTTTTCGCCTTAGCAAGCATGTTTTGTTTGTATTTGCAGCATCATTGCAGATGTTGTGGTCGGACCTTGTGTGCTGAACACTCCTCAAACCAAATGGTATGCTTATGGGAAGAAAAAACAATTTGGCCTGCAAAAGCATGAAATAAATTGCTTATATGTTGCCAGTTTTACAGGCACTACCGCAGTTTGGCATTCTATCAAATGTGCGGGTATGTGTTGATTGCTTTAACGATGGTTCTAGGTACTATCTTCGTACCATGTTATAATCTCGTGGCAAATTTTATATTTTCATTGTGTTGTTGTGTCACACAAAGTTAGTTGATGTAGTATCTTTATGGTTCAAATGCTGTAAAAGGGCAGCCTGTAGTTTGTTAAAATCATTTTTTTACTTCAAGACAGCTATTATATATCACAGTTTTGCTATTTCTTAATAGCCGTAATGCCATCATCGTTAAATTTTTTTTCTTAAGATCAAAAGAGGATGTGCTGCCTGTTGCTGCTGCTGCTGCTACTGCTACTAATTTTGTAACGGATTCATTTGCGACTTTAGACATTGGCACAGTTTCAGATTCACAACCCGATTGTGTTGCCGTGAAATCTCCTCCGTGCATCTCAGATTGCAAATGTGGAATGCCTTTGTGTATTTGTGAAGTTCCAGAACCTCAAAAGGATACTTTAGTGTCTCAGGCAAGGATTTCCTTATGTTGTCATTTTTTGCACAATTGATATTTCTCATTGTTTACCAATATACATGCAGGCATCAAACACTAGACCAAAACCCTTACGTCCTTCTTCAACGAAAATTAAGAACTCTGAGCCATTGACTAAAAGCACAGGCTCAACATCAAATGGTCGACCAATGTAAGCATCAATGATTGAAGTGGCTTATTTGATAATAATAGTGATGCAGCACTTGCTTTTTATGTTATTTCGACCCACATAAAAGTTAAATTTTGTGTGGCAATGTGCAGCAACTCTATTTTCATTCAGGGCCAAGCTATGAGCGGCTCTATAGATATTTCATCCCCAAATTATGAAATTACTGGGGAGGTGTGTGAAACTTTACCTTAATTTCTAGTGGTAATATCTACGTGATTTACTGAGTATGCATAATTAATAGGGTTTAAGAGAAGCAATAAAAAATGGTGATGCAGCAGCTGCTAAAAAGCTTCTTATTCAGGTACTTTTTTTCTGAATTCAATGCTTTACATTCTTCACCAATATGAAGCTGGAATTCTCAAATATTTAGGGCGTTAATGCAAATTATTGTGACAAGCAGGGCTCATCTTTATTACATTTGGTACATTGCTTAATCCTCTTCTTTTTCTTCCTTTTGTTTATGATTTATTTGTGAATAAAACTGAGTTTTCATTACTTGGCTTATTATTACAGGCAGCAGTTTTCAATCAAACTGAGATTGCATTTGCTCTAATTGACCACGGAGCAAGTTTAAACAATCGGAATTCTCAAGGTAAACTAGTAAACCTCTTTTCTGTTTTTTGACAGAGTGACCATTAAAACAGACACCCTTCAAAGTTGTCGGCTTAGAACCCTAACATTTGGTCTTACGCTGATTAATCATTCAAATGAGTGTGTAATCTACTAAGACGCCAAAGCTTTGGGTACCTTAGGTATCTCATCTAATGGAAATATCTGAAAGCTGACTCTGGTTGTTGCATTATTATATACTAACACACCAATCAATGAACTAAAAAATCATCATTGATTTGTTCATAATTTCAAAAACATCGTTTTAAGTTTCGATGCAAAAAAGCAGGGTTTTCTGCTTTACAATACTCATAAAGTGTTGTTATTCAGGTGAAACACCTCTAGAATGTGCTCCTGCTGCACTGCAGTATAAGATCAAAAAGAGGATGGAAGACGATAGCAATTTGAACCCTGATACATCCTCCATTCTCGGGTAACAAATTGTTTGGTGAGGTTTCACTTAAAAGTTATTCATAATTGTAACATCAATAATGGTGGTTGTGAAGATTGATGCTTTTCAAAGTAAAATGTCAGTACATGTGAGCTTTTGTGTTTGAGATGAAATCTTACATATTATGATGATGTTTTTGTATGCGTGTTATGATATTTCCCAAGTGGTTATATTACTAAAGCGGGAAATTTGTGTACTCAAATTTAATGGCTTCTCTATATTACCTCGCATTTATTCAGGTAAGCCATCATAGAAGAGTTCGTTAATTTTTTAATATATTACAGTCGAAATAACACATTTATAAATTTCAGTCGAATTTGTTGGGGAATTTCGGTTCATTCATTTCTACTGCAATTTGTGAAATTTATGAACCAAGTGATAAGTTCTTTTTTACAATAAATTTAAATTATAAATAATTAATTTTATGTTGTAGTACGTAGTTTTAGTATGTGTTTTGCACAAATTATTGAATGTATAATTGAAATTTATAATTAGAATGTATAATGAAAATAAATAATCAGAATTGATGTTGTATTTTGAATAAATATGTTAAACATTTTAATGTAAAAAATATTCTATAAAAATGTAAAATGACAATTTATTTATAATAGTCAAAAGATAATTATACTCCTTATGTTAAATATGAAATAAATCTCAAATAAACTAGTAAGATATTTTACAAGAGAACTGACAGAAGATTCATCACATGTATAAGGTAATGCTCGAAAGTCGATCACTACAATGCCAATATATTCATGGTACATCAATAAACAGTATAAGTAATTTTTTAATATACATCGTAAGTAATAATTCTACCAAATAAATTACAAAAAATTCCAAAACATCGTAAGTTATATACGTCGTAAGTTATCAAAATTTTGCTTCCCAAATAAAAAACCCGAAAAGTCAAATTATATTTTAATCCATGTCAAATTGATGATCTCTTAGTACAATAACGAAGAATAAAAAAAAGAATAAAACATTTTGATCTGAAATCCGTAAAAAAACATTAATATCATTTATATGACAAATAAACGGAGTGGGAGAACTCCTTACCAAATAAGTCATACCGGTTAATACCGTTCGTACTGGTAACGACTAGTATAAACGATTTTTTTGATATATCATTGATATACCGGTGATATATCGAAATATTGGTGTATCGATCACGATCGGTATATTAGGTGGTCACCGGTATGACTTTCTTGCTTCTTACTCTAGGAACATAAAAATAATACATATAAAAATGTATTTGTTAAGATAATGGTATATATGTAAATGATGTAAATGCAAAATGAGTTTTAAAAATCATGAATTTATAGGATTTTATATTGTAGTGTAAAATGTTAAAATACATAATGCGTTTTAATTGATAATATGAATTTAAAATAGTTAGCAGTGTTCTGTACGGATTTTTAAATTGTATTATGCATTATATAATGTATAATGTATTTTTAAAATTCATGCAGAAAGTGTCTTAAACTTTATGAGAATATTACGTTTAAGTTTCCAAATTTTTATAGTTTTGGTGAATTTAGTTATCATAATTTGTAATAACGTATTTATTGCTCAAATTATAAGGTTATGACAAATTTGGTTTTTTACGTTTGCAACATTTGACAAATTAGATATATAAAATGGCAAAATCGGTTTTTAAAATTTGATTTTAACATATAATCTCAATTTTCAAAATTTGAAAATTTTGATGATTAATTATTCTATATAGATTAAAATTTGGGGATTTATTTTGCAAAAACATACAAAGTATGGATTACAATTGTTTCAATCATAAAATTTTGGGATTAAAATTGTAAAAAATATAAAACAATATAGATCAAATTTGTGTGTTGACCTTTTGATATCTTCAATAGCTCTTGAAATTTGATGTCTTTAAATTATGCTTTTTCGATAGTTGTGATGAATTTTTTCTTTAGGCTTATTAGAAATTTTAATGAATTTAAAACATTGTATAGACATTCAAATAATTGGGATTTATGATTGGCTAGGAACCAATTATGATAAATGTATAATTATCCAATTGTTTAAGTGGGGACCGGATTAAAAACAAGTCCAAATGTTGTGCTATTTATTGTCATTTCTCCCTTGGCCTTCAACTATATGCATCAATCATGTAGATTTTTTTCCAAAATATCAACCGACAAAATTAAATACTATAAAATTATAAAATCATATGTTCACATAATAAATAATTACAAATTGTATATCCACAAAAATACAGAGCCCGAAAGTCCAATAAACGTACACTAATTAATTCTATGATAAATAAAAAACAATAATGCTACCGCTCATATATTAATACTATTATTAATGGAGAAGTTATGAAATACAATATTACTTTTGAATTTTAATTTTGACAAATTATCTTTGAGAATCGTGAGTAATTTGGGTCTCATTGATTGAGTAATAGATTAACGAACTATTTTCAAATATTTAAGGTAAAAGAACATACATGGGCTCCGAGCTATTAATTAACTCGTTTGTTCAATGAATAGATTAATTATCCAAATCTACATTAGCAACGAATTGGGTCTAGGGTTGCTATGTTTTTAAACGTGATTGAACCGGTTCGACTATAAACCGCTTAATTCACTGTCCGATTCAAATTGAATTGTTTTAGTTTTTCATTTTTATAATTTTGAATATATAAGATTATTTAGTGTTATTTATTATGTTTTTTTTTCAATATCTTTTATTTACTTCAATCTTAACTTTCGTTGTAATTTTAAAAATTTTATTATTTACGGATATTCGTAATATATAAAATAATTTCAATTATTTCTTATAAAATTTTAATGAATTGATTTCATCTTTTATATATTGGTGAAATTATATCTTATATTTATTTCATTGAGTAATACAATAATTATATGATATTATGTAATTATGATATAATTAAATCTTTTTAAATTTTTGAGGTTCGAACTACTGTTTGAACAGATTATTAGTGAACCTCATATTTTTCGTTTCAATCAAAATCTCTGATTTAAAAACATAGCAGGGTTGAAATGCTTATTGAAGGTTGAAATGTCTTTAAATGTAAATAACTTTTTGGGCATTTATAATGTCAGATCCAGTAAATAAAAATATAGATTATGACATCATATATCGATTTACCACCAAAGAAATGATTAACTTAAATAAATAATTCATGAAAAATAGTAGTAAACTTTATTAAAGAAATAAAGGTGGAAGTATGACTTTAAAAAGGGAACATCAGTTCACGGATTATAGTTTTTATTACATTTTAATAAGTGGATGCACTTGGCACCTTGTGATGTCACGTGCTAGGGAACAAAAATAGTAGAATTTCTTCAATAAAGAAATTAAATTTGTGTATAAATTAATTTAAATACTTCATTTTTTTAAAAAAATATATCCGTTAATTTTATATTTTATTAATTAACTAGAATACCCTCCATTGTGTACATTTTTATGGGGATTGACATAAATTGAATCAAATCTAAATTGAGTGTCTTTCTCAAAATTGGAGATATAATGAATTTGATTTTAGGTTTAATTCCACTTGAATAATTATGAAACAAATATTAGAAGTTAATCCAATTAGGTTAAAGTGAGATAATCAATCTCCCCAACTGGCAAAGAAAGTATCAAGTAGCAGGATGCATTAAATAATACTATTTCTATTCAGATTCTTTCAGTACAGTCTTTGGACAAGGAAACGACACGGTTTGAGGACTCAGCAGAGTCAGCACCACCGCCCTCCCTACTTTTGGCTGCAGCTGCAGCTCACTGATATTTTCTTTCCTCCATAACTTAAAAACCAGAAGCTTCGTCTTCCTTAACATTAGATCTATCTGGTTTTTGTTTAATGGCTTCTACAGTTATCAAATCTCTGCTACTTCTCTCTTTTCTCTTCATTTCTTCATCTTCTGCGTCTTCCAACTCTTCTTCTTTACCCCATCTTCAATATATCAGTAGTTTCTGTGTAAACACACCATACCCTGATGCTTGCTTCGATTCTCTGAAGTTATCGGTGTTTAACATCAACATTTCTCCAAAAATCGTAACTTTAATCTTTCAAACTCTGAAAACCGCCATTTTCGAAGGGGCAAAGCTTTCTGATCTGCTTTATAATGTTGATTTAGTTGAGAAGGAACGAGGGAGTGTCGATGATTGCAGGGAGCTTCATCAGATTACGTTGCTGGTGTTGAGGAAGGCTCTCTCTGGAATTGCTTCTGTTGATGCGAAGAAATTAGCGGATCTTAGAAGCTTCCTTAGCGCCGCCTTGACAAATAGAGTTACGTGCTTGGAAGGTTTGGATTCTACTTCTGGAAAAGGGAAATCCGCCCTGGTGCAGTCTTTGGATACTACTTATGCGCATGTGAGTAACTCGTTGTCGATGTTGTCTGGTTTTGGTTTAAGTAAAGGACGTCAAAATCGGCGGCTTCTGGGTTTTCCGAGATGGGTTTCGAGAAAAGCGCGGCGGATTTTAATGGGTCCTGGCGATGAGTACGATCCCAGTTTACAGCTGACGGTGGCAGCGGATGGAAGCGGAAACTTTACGACAGTTTCAGAGGCGGTGAATTTTGCCCCGAACAATAGCGTAGATAGAGTGATTATTTACGTTAAAGAAGGTGTTTATGAAGAAAATGTGGAGATTCCGAGCTGGAAAACCAATATTGTTTTGATAGGAGATGGAAGAGAAGCAACGGTTATTACCGGAAGTAGAAGTGTTGCCGGCGGCTGGACTACTTTCCGATCTGCTACTGTCGGCATGTTTTGCTCCCTATTCTTGAATTAATTTAGCATGCGATGTCAATTTAAATTGTTTTCAATTTTGGATTGCAGCGGTTTCCGGCGAGGGATTCTTAGCCCGTGACATAAGATTCGAAAACACCGCCGGACCGGAGAATCACCAAGCGGTAGCACTTAGAATAAACGCCGATTTCGCCGCCGTATACCGCTCTGCAGTCGTGGGATATCAAGATACCCTCTACGTCCATTCATTCCGGCAATTCTTCCGCGAATGCGACATTTACGGAACCATCGATTACATATTCGGAAACGCCGCCGTCGTTCTTCAAGGCTGCAATATCATCTCCCGGTTACCGATGCCCGGCCAATTCACCGTCGTTACCGCTCAAGGCCGTGACAGCGCCGATGAAAACACGGGGATTTCGCTTCAAAATTGCACTATTCTAGCGACTGATGATCTGTACTCGAATTCCTCCACCGTCAAGAGTTTCCTCGGCCGGCCGTGGAAGAAGTTCTCTAGGACAGTGTTTATGGAGTCTTACATCGACGATTTCATAGCGGCGGATGGATGGTCGAAATGGGACGGAGATCAGAGCTTGGACACGCTTTACTACGGGGAATATCAGAATTATGGGCCGGGATCGACCGTTGATGGTCGGGTTTCTTGGCCGGGATTTCATGTTATGGAGTACTCCGATGCGGCGAATTTTACTGTTTCTGAATTCATTACGGGGCAAGAATGGCTGTCTTCTACCGCATTTCCGTACGATGATAATGTCTAAAAAAATATTTTATTTCACATTAGACAAATAATTAAGTACCCCTATTCTATTTTTTGTGAATGGGGGAAGTGGGAATTGGAATTAATTTTTTTCTAAAAAAAATCATGAAATCAAGGTTCGTAACCAAAAGAGAGTCTGCCCGTAAAATTCGCGCTTGTTATCTGCAGCTTTCGAAAAAGTGCACTTTGCGCGTGATAAAATTCAATTTCCCTTTCCAAATGCATTTATGGTATTTTATGATATACAATAATCAATTTGCGAGTCAATCATCCCTATGTTTTCAAATAGTTCGAGCCTCACAATATCTCTAAAAATCAATGTTTTAAAAATTGATATAGTATATCGAATAACCTAGTTACATCGATATATAAGATATATATTGGATATATCGGATGCGTATCGAAATAATAAATTAAATTATTAATTTAATGAAAATAAATAATTTTTTAATAGTTCTCAATTTATATTATTTATAATTAGATGAAATAATAATATTTTATTAAAACTTAATCTTTTTTTCATAAATTAAACACATACCGGAAATTTCTAGTATTCCAGTCAAAACTGGTACGTCCAAAACTTCCGATATACTGGAAATTAAAATATTGCTAAAAACAATTCGAACTTTGAACCAATTTATTTAAAACGGTTTCAAATTATGGTTCTAATTGTAGAAACTTAAAAAGTATCTTAATTCTACCATAATTTCTATAAGATCATTAAGTTATTGTTCTTAAGTCTATATCTGACCATGTTTGTGGGAAACTTCATTCTTTTCTCTACATCAAATTCCTCTTTATACATATTATCATTCTTCATTTTTATATTAATATTAATATTAATATCAATATATATATATTTATAAATAGATGAAATGCATGTTTGGTTCCTATACTTTGAACATTTTAGCAATTTTGATCCGCAAACTTTATAATTTGGCAAAACCAATCCCCGAAGTTTGATGTAAGCAAAATCAGTTTTCAAACTGTTATTTTTTTGGCAAAATCAATCCCAAAACTTATGTGTGTGTGGCATAATTGCCCAAAGTTTTAATTTTTGGCAAATAAGGTCCCCTAACTCATTACGCAAATTTAGTCGTCAAAGTTTCTTGTTTTTTACAAATTTAGTCCATAACGGCGTGAATGGTCCCCAAAAGTTTGTAAAATGTGGCAATTTTAGTCTCCAAACTCTGGAATGGCTAATCTGATACCCAAAATTTACATAATTTGACAAATTTAGTTTCAACGAAAGAATATGATGTTTGAATGCTATGTTGCACGATTCGTGGGGGTGCATGCCTTTCAAAGGACCCCCAACATACCGGGTGCAGGGTGCAAATCTTCCAGAGGTGCATGATACTAAAATTTGCACTATGGTTGTGTTCTATTTTTTTCATCTTTAAATTCACTATCTCATTTGATATAAATTAATTCGATTTATTCCATTGTCATAACATAAGTTTCTCAATTTTTTTTTTATAAAAAACTTCTTTTGCATTATCCATAATTATAAGGTTCATGATCAACTTTGATAAATATTTGTTTCTCAAAATTCTGAGAAAAGATATCGTTGTTTAATATTCGAGCTCATCTAATACAAGAATTCACAAACTTGTGCACATTGGGTCAATAATGAGAATACATAAAAAACAAGGATATTATATATTAGATCATTAGTGGATATCGAGCTCGAAATATATATATACTATTATATATTCCAAACGAAATAAATAAAATATGTTTTTTATATAATGAAAAACATTTGTATTGAATAGGAATAGTATTTCAAACATATCTAAATATCAAATGCATTTATTTTATACAACTTAAATTTAAAGAAAAATAGAGTAACACTAATTAAAATTTTATTATTATAAATTTGATTATTTATTAATTTGTAAATGTTTACTTTATATTTTAATATATATTTTTTATAAAATTATATTAACGTACCTCAACGCACCCTTAATTAAAAATTTACACATCCCGTACCCTCGCACAACACACCTTGAATCCCGCACCCACACCTGTACAACCTAGTTTGAATGACTAATTTGGTGCTCCAATGTTTACATAATTAGACAAATTTAGCCCCCAAATAAAGAATATAATGTCTTTTTAAGACGGATATTGATCTCATCTAAAAATATTTTGGGTATTTATTTTTTAGACCAGTCAATTTCTTTAATTATTCGGAATTCAATTATTGTAGTGACACATGCGATATACGAGGTTGGGCTCACAATATGTAAGCTTACGTCCTCGGGAGAGCAATGTTGTACCTTGGTTTTCACTATAACAATCGAGAAGTACAATTACAATGAATAAATATTGATAATCTGAGCGAAAACGGCACGAAAAACGATCAAATCGGCTCCTTATATTTCTTTATAGGGAGTGTCCAGACTCAAGGCATCCTGGGCATATCCATAACTCCTGAAGAGAGAGGAAGACTCGATCCCAGTCTCTCCGGGAAATTCGAGTCAGTGCTTGCAGATGACAAATTGGATTGCTCGCGGGATCCGTTCGGGGTGCTCGAGTTCAATCTGGAGGAGGATTTGCACCAGCAACTGTATTCGGAGGAGATCAAAACCGAAGAAGGCCCACCACCGGATGCATTTCAAAGATTGGCCTCCTTATTCCCGGAACCGGTGGGTTCCCTCGTGGGAGATCTCCTTAAAGATGAGGAGGTAATGGGTCAACACGACCCTCCGATATATACTCCCGCTATTGTAGTAGAGGCTCGCAAACGCCGCGAGACTGAAATGGCAGGCTTTGTCCCTAGGAAATTGAACACTGCGGAGATTAAAGAAAGAAGGACTAATCCTCCCTCTCCGACAATCAAGATGGTAAAGAAACGCCCCAGCGGAACTGGTGAAGGTTCGGGCTCCAAGAAGCCGATGAAATAAGCTTCCAAATATTTTAGTTCCTTCACTTTTGTAGCCTCTCCCCATTTTGTATTCCCCAATGTATATAAGAAATTACTTTATTTTCTTTTTAACTTCTCGTCACACTTTGACAAAAATATAACTCCGAATATTCCAAATCGAGAAATTGGCCTCCGAGATAATAGGAAACTGCTTGAGTCCTAGGTATTCCCTTAAGCGGGTAAGGGTGCTCAATGATCATGCACATAATATTTCCCGATAACTTTAAGTATGCGTAAGAGTCTCCACTAATCATAATATTTGTTTGTGAAAATAAACATAAGGTGATCGTTCGGCCCTCCGGATTGTTTCCTCAAGTAAAAACCATAAATGCACTCGTGTGTAGCAGAGTTTGACCCTCGGCCATTTCGATAACAATCGAAAATGATCCCTCGAAATAACGGATTTTGGCGAACATGCCTCGTAAGTGAGTAGTTGTTTGAGCTCGGGATTGTTCTACCTTCATCAATATGTCTTCCCCACCGGTATATACTTGCACCCGGGGGGTCACACTCTCGCCTCCGGTATATACTTGCATCCCGTTTTGCCACGGAAAAATGGTCCCTACTAAGCCTGCTATCTCATAATACATCGAGCCCTCGACATATTCCAACAGTATATATGTACAGACGATTCTGCCACGGACAGGAAGACTCATCATGTTCAAAGTATTTTGACACAATATCTAATTTGACGAGTTTGAAAATGATCGACTATAAGACAGGCGGTACATTGCATTTCTAATCTAGCCTCTAATCTAACCTATTATTTTATTCCATCCTCCATCATACTAAAACACAATGGACAAACTCCTATCTTACCAAGTCTCCTAGTCGATTGAATTCATGTCGTCAAAAAATATACTCAAAAAAAATTAGAATATGACCATAAAAAAGAGGAGAAATTTTATTTTAAAAAGATCGATGAGTCAGTCAAGTCTATATATAATACTTGCACAAATTGGAAATATGCCAGGTCCGTGGCAGTTCCTCTCCGCTCATATTCGCAATTTTATACGTTCCTTCTCTCACCACCGCAGTCACTCTATATGGGCCTTCCCATTTTCGATATAGTTTACCAACATGCTTCGGGACTTCCACTTTTTTTAGAATTAAGTCCCCAAATTTAAACAACATAGGGCGGATGTCTTTATCGTGCTTTTTGGCCATCAGCTTTTTACACACCTCCATTCGTATGTCATCCCTATCCCTGAGATTGTCAACACAATGAACATCCAACTTTCACATATCCTCATTCAATATTTCATCGTAAGCAATGACTCTCTCGGATAAAATAGTCACCTCTACCGGAGAAACGGCCTTAGAGCCATACACCAAAGAGAACGGGCTAAATCAAGTGGTAGACCTTGGTGATGTCCGATATGCCCACATTACATTATGCAACTCATCGACCCATGAGGCTTTAGATTCATCTATCCTTGTTTTTAGTTGCTGCAAGATGATACGATTGATAACTTCCGTAAGCCCGTTCGTTTCTAGATGTGCCACGGATGAAAATCGTCGTTGAATGCAATAACACCCGCACCATTCGTTAACTCGTTTCCCAGAGAATTGTGTTATGTTATCTGATGCTAAAATTATGGGAATTCCAAATCAACATATAATATATCTCCAAATGAAACTTATAATTTCCTGTTTCCAGACTCGGGCCACAGCTTCGACTTCTACTCACTTAGAGAAATGTTCCACAGCCACAATGCAAAATTTCTTTTGACTAGGTGTGGTCGGAAATGGACCTAAAATATCGATCCCCCAAGTATCAAAGGGACATGTTGTTGGCAAAGGTTTCATATTCGTTCTCGGCACATGGTGCACATTCGAGTGGAATTGGCAAGCGGAACAAACTCGGACAAAATTCACACAATCTTTTATTACTGTTGGCCAAAAATACCCGGCCATCTTAACTTTCATTGCAAAAGATCGACCTGCCGAATGGTCACCATAGTCCCCAGCGTGAACTTCTTACATAACGGCTTTTGCTTGTAATGGGGACAAGCATCGAAGGTAGGGACCTCCAAAATTTTTCTTGTATAACTTTTCATCTACATAGACAAAGTTTGTGACTCTTTGCATAGTCCTGTGGGCCTCACCTTCATCGGCAGATAATTCTCTCTTTACCAAATAATTGACAATCACATCCTTCCAAGAAGGTTCATCTGTTACTGCATCTAATAAAAATCACGTATTGTTCGAAAGATCCCAGCTTGCCACATCGGCGGTCTGTCTTTCTGCTAGACTGATGGATGGCTGATAATGGATCATAGTCGTTATTTTTGACTCATCTGAGAGTTCTAAGATCGTGGCTGACTTTGCAAGACCATCCTCACGGGTGTTTTTCTCTCTCGGGATATATGTAAAAACGAATGTCTTAAAGCCTTTCGCCACTTCCTTCAACTTGTCTAGGTACATCCACATATGCTCACCTTTGGTGACAAAAGTATCTGCAAATTGGTTCACTACTAACTGTGAATCGGAGTGAGCATGCAAGCGAACAATTCCGATCTTGACTGCTAAGTTAACACCAAATATCAAGGCTTCGTATTCGGCGACGTTGTTAGTTACGGAGAAGCGCAATTTTACAACATATTAATGTTCCTCACCAGACTTTCTTTCCTTAAAATAAACGCCGATACCAGCTCACCCAGCAGAAACTGATCCATCGACAAATGCATCCCAGTACCTCCTCATTACCCAATTCTTCTGATTGAGTCATTTCCACTATGAAGTCCACTAAAATCTGGGCCTTTAAAGCTCATCTCGAGATATATTCAATATGATACTGCCCTAACTCGATATTCCATTTCGCTAGCCTGCCAGAGGCATCGATTTTTGATAGTACGCTCCTGATAGGTTGATCTGTTAAGACCGCAATACGGTGACCTTGGAAGTAATGCCTTAATTTTCGGAAGGCAACTATTAGGGCTAACACGAATTTCTCCAAATCTGTATAGCGGGATTCGGCTCCATGCAATTTCCTGCTGACATAATACATTGGCCTATGCTCTTTGTCGCTAAGCCTGACTAAGGCGGCATGCACTGCCTCTTTAGATACAGCTAAATACAAGCCCAATGGTTACCCAGGAGACGAGAGAGACATAAATGGTGGTTTACTCAAGTAATCTTTCAGAATCTCGAAGGCCATACTGCATTCATCATCCCAATACAATAGATTTGTCTTACGTAATACTCGAAAAAAAGGTAAACTTCTCTATGCAGATCACGAAATAAAACGATTCAATGATCCTAATCGACCTGTTAATCTTTGGACTTCTCTAACAGTTGTCGGAGGAGTCATTTCCTGGATGGCTGTTATCTTATTAGGATTCATCTCGATTCCCCTTTTTGATACCATAAATCCAAGGAATTTTCCCCCATTTACACAAAAGGCACACTTAAGTAGATTTAATTTCATTCGATATTTCCTCAATATATCAAAACACTCATTCAAATATTGAATATGATTATTCTTGTGCTCGCTTTTTATCAGTATGTCATCAATATAAACTTCCAAACATTTACTAATCATATCCTTGAATATCGAATTCATTAGACGTTGATAGGTGGCCCCAACATTTTTCAACCCGAATGACATAACTTTATAGCAAAAAATATCTTTATTGGTCATAAATGAAGTAAACAGTTTGTCTTCACAATGCATAAAAATCTGGTTATAACCCTTAAAAGTGTCTAACATACTAAGGAATTTAAAGCCACAAGCCGCATCCACCATCATGTCAATGGCCGGTACTGAATACAGATCATTCGGGCATGCTTTATTCAAATCAGTAAAATCAATGCAAACTCTCCAGCTATTATTTGACTTTGGGACCACCACTGGATCCGCGACCCAATCCGCGTATCTAACATGCTCCATGAATCCTGCTTGCAACAAACTTTCCACCTCCTTATCGATCGCTCGCTCTATCTCAGGGGAAAACTTCCTCTTTTTCTGATGAACTGGTTGCACATACGGGTTAACATTGAGTCGATGAGAACAAACTTTGGGGTCTACCCCCACATAATCCTGATAAGACCAAGCAAAAATATCTATATTATTTCGCAAAAAATAAATTACCTCCTTTTCAAACTCTGGTGTCATCTCAGAACTGATTTTCACTGTCTTTTCTGGGTTATTAACGAATAAAGGCACTGTCTTGATGCCTAAGGGTTCCATCTTCTTCTCGTTTTCTTTGTATTTTCTATTGTATGACGTGTCAGCTGAATAAATAACTTCTTCAGATTAGACTTCCACCATACAAACATGTTTCTTTGCTTTCGACCCATCCATACCACTCATGCACATTATATTATAGCAAGAACGTGCCAATTCCTGATCTCCTTTCATTTTTCCAACGCTCGAAGGTGTGGGAAATTTCATCATTAAATATGGCTGAGATAACACGGCCCCGAATAACTTTAAAGAACTTCTCCCGAGGATCGCATTATAAGGAAGTATAGGAAGGTCCACGACTACGAATTCCACTAAGAAAGTCCTTGATATTCCTTGATCTCCCAAAGTGTCTGGCAGAAAAACAGATCCTTCGGCAGCAACAATACTATTATTAAAACCAACCAATTTTGTTTGCATCGTCTGGAGCTTGGTGGTTCCCTTCAAAGACATTTGTTCAAAAGCTGCAAGAGTCAAGATATTGGTAGCAGCTCCGGTGTCGACTAACACTCGAGAAACAAGATGATTTGCAATAATAGGAGAGATGAAGAGGGCATTGTCCTACGGTGAGAAAACTGCGGATAGATCCTCAGATCCAAAAGGTATAGCCATTTTTTCCAAGTCAGATAACTGGACCAAGTTATCCTCCATGAAGAGACCTTTCTGTTCCAACTCTCGGTAGGATCGCTTACGAGCTCGACTTGAATCTCCCACACTCCTTCTCCCTGCAATAGTCATAATATTGGGGCCTAGATTACCCTACCTTGGCTGAGGTCCTCGATATTTAAAATAGGTTGACCCGGATTCGGGCCAGCAGGAGAAGGAGGTGGTTGATGATTTCCTTGAGCAGGTTGATAACCTTCCTGCCGATACCCCTGTTGATTCCTATGTTGTTGGTTCTTACCACGACCAGGGTTATCATTCTCCCTTCTTACATCTCTATAGTTCTGACGACCCCCATTGAAAAATCCTCTTTTGCCACCCCTTTGATGCTGGCCACGTTTTCCTCCAAACGCACGACCTCTCATGTTAGGTCGTTGCGGGTCTGCCTTTGGGGGTTTAGCTGCTATCTCCAACTGGACACTCATATCAATCTTTCCCGAGTTTGCTTCCGGCAGCGCCTCCACAGTGCTAATCAACTCATCTAACCGACCCAATTCTAACAACCTCTCAACTTCATACATCAATTCTCAACAATCATTAGTTGCATGTCCAAAACTCTGATGAAAACGACAAAATACTTGTGACTCGTAAGTCCCCGGTGTCGGTTCTAGCAATGGGGGAGGATATCGAAGAGATCCGCCCCTCTTCTGCTAAATAACTACAAAGATTTGCTCATAATTGAACGCGGGGTACGTTCTCAATTTAGGTCGTGATTGCGAGACATTCTTGTCCGGCACTCGGCTTGCAACGATATTGTGGGAACCATAAGTTCTCATTTCTATCACTCCATGATCTCGCAAGCAATCATCTTCCCGGATGTACTGCGTACATCTCAAAGCCAATTCTTCCATATTCTCCGGGGGATCTCTGTTCAGGGAATTACATAAGGGATGTCCGGCCAAAAAAAGTTGGAGAACCCCAACTTTCTCACTGACAGTAATCCGAGTTATCTTCCTATACTCGGCTTCAAAATGGGTAATAAAACTCAACAATCTCTCTGAAGAATCGTATCACAATGCGGTCAAAGAAGTAAAAGGCTTTAGTGGCACATTAAAAGGCGCAAAAGATGAATAAAATTGATCCTTAAAGTCATGATATGAAACAATAGAGCGCCTTGGTAATCGATTAAACCATCGGAGAGCCAATTGCTTAAGAGAAGCTGCGAAAACGAAACACATTGCAGCATCGCTGAAATTTATCAAGCTGACATGAATCTCCGAATTCGACGTATGAGCATGTGGGTCAGTTGACCCATGGTATTGGGGGAGATCCTTAGGCATTTCAATAAACTCAGAATGGGTGGCACCAATAATTGCAGTGGAAAACGGAGACAGGGCGTTTGAAGTGTTCCACGGACTTTGCAAAATTTCCATAGATGGTAAAGCATTTTCTCGATTACCATAAGGCTCACCAGCCCTTTCTTGTTCGATATAATCACCCTAATAGGCAGAAGTCTGATGGGTATCTCGGGTGTGCTCGCCATATAATCAACCTCATAAGCAGAAGTCAGATTGGCCTCCAATTGGTTCATCCTAGCCTCGTTCTGTTCCATCTTTCGGCTCATCTCCTTAAATTTCAGTTCTATTAAATCTCCAATTCTTTGTAAAGTATCATTCTACTCTTCGGTTACCGCAGTATTCGCTTGCGGTTTTGGAATATGATCAGTGTCTTCCTCCGCCACCTCATCATTGACGTGTTCCGGGGTAACATTGTTCCTCCGGGCTCTCCTTTGAGCTTCAATTTCTTCTAATTGAGCGATTAAGGTGCGTCTTCGTTCTTCCAAATCTTCATCGGTTTCAGTTTGATCTGCGGATTTAGAGCGTAATAATGGCGAAAGGCGGGCATTATTACGGACTGCAACTCGGCCAACTCTCCCAAATTCATAACATCTAGATGAACACCGGGACATAGGAGGATAAAAAATAGGTTCCCTTCATGATGAAAACCCGCTCCGAGAGAGTGGAACAGTAACATTTTGAGCAGGAGGCTCCTCCAGGATTGATGATTGAGCCCCCGGTAATGCAGCAACCTCATCGTTCGCCCAAGGATTAGGTTCTACATCAATCTCTTCATCGAAAACATCATCATCAGAATTCCGAGTAGTCATGATAACAGAAATCCAATCCAAGCAATAAAGCTCTCAATGGGATGAAATCTCGGTCCCCACGGACGGCGCCAAACTGATCTCGTCTAAAAATATTTTGGGTATTTATTTTCTAGATCAGTCAATTTCTTTAATTATTCAGAATTCAATTATTGTAGGGAGACAGGCGATATACGAGGTTGGGCCCACAATATGTGAGTTTACGTCCTCGGGAGAGCGATGCTCTACCTTGGTTTTCACTATAACAATCGAGAAGTGCAATTACAATGAATAAATATTGATAATCTGAGCGAAAATGGTACGAAAAACGATCAAATCTGCTCCGTCACCCCGGAGCAGTCGAAAACTCACGAATAAGGGCTGGTCGCGAGATTTCGAACAGAAACTCGCGAATAGTATTATACTCAACAGAAACTTGCGAATAGTGTTATACTCTGGACAGAAACTCGCGAATAGTGTTATACTGGAACAGAAACTCCCGAATAGTGTTATACTCTGAACAGAAACTCGCGAATAGTATTATACTTAACAGAAACTTGTGAATAGTGTATTCAAAATGAACTGGTCGCAAGTTTTGGTACGAAAAGTTGCGAGTCGTGACTTTTTGAGTGAAAAGTCGCGGGTCGAGGCTTAAACACGAAATCTCGCGAATACCTTAACAAGTTCGAGCGAGAGCCTTGCTTTGGGAGGTACAAAAAAGTTCCAAATTACAAGAATACCCCCAAAACTATACAGTGACGTAAATATACTAGAATACCGGAAATATCATCTAGCCACGTCGAACGAGCTCCCGGGATGTCATAATACCGAAAATGCCCCCGGGTAATATCATATATGTATGAATATGATTTTTTTGATAAATAATAGTGTTCATAAATTCAAATAGGGGTGATAAAAAACATTGGAATATCGAATACCTTACCGAAATTTTGTTATTTCGGTATTTGGTATTCGTTATTTGAAATTCGGTTTGATATTTATTTTTATGAAATTATGAAATTTGGTTTGGTATTCGGTAAAAAGAATGAAAATTCAGTATATATTGAATTACCAAATTAGTTTATATATTTTGATATTTTTAAATGAGTAATGTGTCCTTCAATTATTGATATTGAATTTAGATATCTTAACCTATTAAGATGTCATTAGTATGAAGTTTCTCATAAACTCATTGATTCTTATAGAAGATTTTTGAGATATATATATTCACTAAAGATTGACTTTGTGTACTACATTCTTATGATATTGATGAAGATCAATACAAACAATATAAGTTTGAGAATTATAATTTAGATTCTATATGAATAAACTATTAATGTCTCATTTATATTATAATAATTATTTTCATATTTGATTTCAAAATTTTTCATAACTTTATACACTTATATTAGAGTATAAACTTGAAGAATTAAAGATTCTCATATTATATGAATACAACAATGTGATCAATAACTCAATCATTGTCTTAAAGATATTTTCTAACTATTTGATTTAAGACATACATGAGATCTTCATGATTTAATTTCGGTATTTTGATACCAATAATGAAATACCGAAATTATTTGGGTATTTCTGTTTGTACTAAAAAAATATTGGATTAGAATTGGTATTTGATTTTGTTGTTAATTTGGTATTCGACATTTCAATATTTTGTTTGGTTTGATATTTGGTGCCAAATGCTCACCTAAATTTAAAAATTATTAGTGTAACAACTCGGAAATTGGACTCCGAGGAATGTAAGAGGATGGAGGGTGAACTTTTACTCGTATAATTGATAAAATGGTGACTCAAGTATAGTAGGGGTAGAAAAGAGTGAATTAGGAAGAGTTGGGGTAGAAAAGAAATAATGAAAGGGAAGGATGGACTAAAATGCAATTATTGTAAGTTAAAAAGTCTATAAATAGGGTTGGGAGGGGTTAGAGAAGGTAATTGGCAAAAATTACCGAAAAAGACTAGAAAAACCAATTATGCGCGGATATTCACCACGGATTACCTTTGCAGGCCAAATTCACTGCGGATTACTATAGTAGGCCAAATTCATTGCGGATTTTTGTAGCTGTGTAATTCATCGCGTATCTGTAGCAGTGAAATTTATCGTGGAATACTGTAGTACGCATAATTCATCATAGATACTGTAGCAGTGTAATTCATCGCGGATTACTGTGGCAATGCATAATTTGTCACGGATTACTGTAGCAGGCATAGTACATAGCAGAATTTATCAGGAAGGTGTCAGTTGCGGTGGGTTCGTACCGCACGTGAAGAGGAAAGACTAAAGAAGGCTAACGGGGGTCGACGGTAAACGAAAACTCTTGAAAATAAACATAACACTAATAGAATACTACGAAACATAGCGTTAATATACATCTTGAATGCATGAGGATAATTAGGGACGAGAAGCAAGATAATGGGTAAGCGAGATGAGTTGAAAAATAACTTAAGGTTCAGTTTCACAAATGAGAGGTGGGATAGCGGCCGCCGGGAAGGGGTTTCTCGAGAGGTAATTAAGAAGGATTAGATAAGACTCGGGGAAGATGAACGCATCGACCCGGCACCATGCTAGTTCACGTGTGCCACAAGGCAAGGCATGCCCCAAGTTAAGGTAACGTTACAAGAGGGCCGAACTGACCGTGGTCGGGGAAGCAAGGATGGCTAGTTGAGATCTGACCCTCAAGGGAGAGGTCAGCTTGGGCGAGACATATTCCCGAACATGTAAAAATGCAGGCAATGACTCGTCGAGATCCAACCCTCGAAAGAGAGGTCGGCTTGGGCGAGACATGTTATCGGGCATGTAAAAACCCGACAAGATAGAGTAAAGGAGAGGAGTAAGAAAATTCTTTTCAAAAAAAAATTTATAAAGATAAGTTAAAGTTTCATTTTCAATTATTTACTATGTTCGAAGTTTTTGTTATTAGACCATAACCGCTCTACAGATTTCGTAGGTGAGGAGGAACCCTGAGCTAGGAGGGGAAGGATGGGTCGTCGGCTGGTTCTGAAGGTTTAGGAGTCGTCGAGTCTTTTGCAATAGGGTGATGTTTGTTTCATGAACTACCTATTAGGATCCTACTCTAGTATTTTGTTGTTTTGCGGCTTATGACCGTTCGCTACATTGCTTTTAGCTTTTAACTTTGTTATCTTTGTCTATTTATTCAAATTTCTATGTACCACAACAGGGTGTGGCATTGGCAAGATCCCGTAACGGCTTGGCCCGGAATCGGGGCGTGACAGAAATGGCATCAGAGCCGTTCCCAATGCTATTCTAGTGTTGGGTCGGTCATAGTGTATGTTTTAGGATAGTGAACTTATGCGTAGGGGTAATCACCGGATCAGCCGACCATAGCAGGAAGGTAAGGGGTAGAGTAAGTAGATAAGATAATGGAGCTACTAAATAAGGCTAACGTCAATATTGTAGGAAATGGCAACAAGTACGCACGCAAGAGCCCCTCGCACCGAAGAAAGCGAGACTCTAGGAGAGAATTAGGGGCAATAGACCCGGTCACCGGGTCAAACACACCTACCCCACTCAGTCATGAGAACTTGAGGGACCTATTCCAGACAATGGCTAATACGTTGGTCACTGCAATGATGCAAGGCCAGGTAGTGACCAACCAAAATAATGTTGGAGCACCACCAGTTCGACCAGAGAGGGGACATATGTATTACAACGAAGCCCTAAAGATTGATGGGCTTCGCAATTTCTCAAGAGGGCGAACGAGGATGCTGAGGCATGGGTAAGACGGTTGGAAGAGAAATATGAGCTGGTAGAGGCGCCAGAAGAGCTATGGTCAGGACTAGCACACCTATGGCTAGATGAGGGAGCATCCCGATGGTGGGAGAGTGTGTCGGCCGCACTTAACTAGGGGGGGCCAATACCTTGGGCAAGGTTCTAAGCAGAACTCCTAGACTACTACATCCCCAAGGGGTTGAAGAAAGAAAAGAGGACAGAATTCGACTAGTTGGTACAGGGTACTAAAACCGTGATGGAGTACATGCAACAATTCACGGAGTTGGGGTGTTACGCACCCGAGGTTATGAGAAGCATGGATGAGAAGATGCATAGATTCACAGAAGGACTGAACGAGAGGGTGAGGTTAACTATGTACGGTAGGGGCAAACTTGATTTCTCTAGCCTCGTTGCTGCCGCCATAACGATTGACGGAGGATTATGAAGGAGGGACGAGGAAA
Organism: Utricularia reniformis; assembly: GCA_009725065.1. Taxonomy (NCBI): domain Eukaryota; kingdom Viridiplantae; phylum Streptophyta; class Magnoliopsida; order Lamiales; family Lentibulariaceae; genus Utricularia; species Utricularia reniformis. Next base: position 280,458 of record RWGZ01000221.1, read on the forward strand.
GGGCCAAGGGTGGAAACAAAGGCTTAGTCAGAACCCGAACGGAATGGAAAGGGAAAGCGGTGACTGAAGACAAGGGTACAGGGCAAGGTGGTAGGTACCGCACCGAGTGTCTCAAGTGCGGAAGGCAGCACCCAAGGGAGTGCAAGCTAGGACAGAGCGCATGCTACAACTGGGGACATCAGGGGCACTTCCTAAGGGAATGCCATAAGTGCAGGAAGTTTGAGGGCACTGAAGCCAGAGACAAGGAGAAGGTTTAGGGAAACGCACAGGTCTTCGCAGTTAGCAGGGAGCAGGCGTCAGAGGCAGAGGACGTCGTTGCAGGTATGCTCCTAATCAATGGGTTTACTGCATACGTATTGTTTTATTGCGAAGCCACACACTCATTCGTGTGAAGGAGGTTAGCGAAGCGTTTCGGTGTTAAGGGCAGAGAGGCCCAGTTTAGTATTAGAACTTATGGGCCATAGATTCTAGAGTCTAAGAGGATATACCCGGGGTGTAGAATCGAAGTCGGTAAGTTACAGACTCAGGTTGATTTAATCGAGTTGGTTAATATGGAGTTTGACGCAATCCTAGGGATGGATTGGTTGGAAAGGTATGATGCACAACTAAAGTGTAGAGAACAGACAGTCAGTATCCGGACATCAGAAGAGGAAATGGCGGAAGTTAGGGGCCTCCCCTTGCATGAAGGGATGGAAGGAACGAGTGACCAATGTGCGGGCTATCTGGCCTTTGTAACCATTGAAAAGAAAGGGGCTCCACTGGAGGAGGTTCCCATCGTACGAGAATTTTCCGATGTGTTCCCAGAGAAATTACCAGGACAATCACCGGTGAGAGCGGTGGAGATAGGGTTGAACTTATACCCGCCACTAAATTGATATCAAAGCCGCCATATTGAATGGCTCCGAAAGAGATGAAGGAGCTTAAGGAAAAGATGGATGAATTGTTAGAAAAGGGATACCTTAGGCCGAGTTCATCACCATGGGGAGCACCAGTCATATTTGCAAAGAAGAAGGATGGCAGCCTGAAATTGTGTTATGACTACCGTGAGCTCAACAATGTGACAGTAAAGAATCGCTACCCCATACCCAGGATAGACGATTTGGTCAATCAATTGAAGGGAGGAAGGGTATTTTCAAAAATGGATTTAAGGTAAGGTTATCACCAGTTGAGAGTAAGGGAGTCAGACATTTCCAAGACGGCGATTCGTACAATGTATGGCCACTATGAATGCACGGTAGTGTCATTTGAGCTAACAAACGCACCAGTAGTGTTCATGGACTTGATGAACATGGTGTTTGGGGAGTTCCTGGATAAGTTTGTAGTGGTATTCATAGACGGCATATTGGTGTACTCGCAAAATGAGGAGGAACACAGAGAACACCTCAGGATCGTGTTGCAAAAACTAAGGGAGGAGAGGTTATATGCTAAGTACAACAAATGCGAGTTTTGGGTAAACAACATAGCCTTCTTGGGACACGTTATATATGCTGATGGAGTGGGCGTTGATCCGGCAAAGGTCGAGGCTGTAATGGAGTGGCCAAGGCCAAAGAATGCAAAAGAAATTAAGATTTTTATCGGACTGGAAGGTCATTACATAAAGTTTATAGAGGGATTCTCCAAGATAGCCAAACCACTCATGAACCTGACTAGGAAGGATGTTAAATACGAGTGGGATGAAATATGTGAAGAGAGTTTTGAGACACTAAAGATCAACCTGACCACAACCCCAGTGTTAGTGCTAACGATAGAAGGACAGGATTTTGTGGTGTACAATGATGCTTCTAAGGAAGGCTTGGGATGCGTGTTGATACAAAACGAACGAGTGATAGCCTATGCATCAAGACAATTGAAAGTACATTAAGAGAATTACCCTACCCACGATCTGGAGCTTGCAGCAGTGGTGTTTGCACTGAAAATCTGGAGGCATTACCTCAATGGGGCAAAGTGTGAGGTCTACACGGATCACAAGAGCTTGAAGTACATATTCACATAGAAAGAGTTAAATATGAGGCAACACAGACGGCTTGAACTGATCAAGGATTACGATCTCACCATCCAATATCACCTTGGAAAGGCAAATGAGGTGGCAGATGCCCTAAGTTGGAAGAGTCAAGGTTTGTTGGCAAGCCTAATCGTTAGACAGATGGAAGAAATGAGTTTAGAGGTTGTAGAAAATACAGATGCATTCTTAAGGACGATTATGGCACGACCCAGCATCCTCGAGAAAGTCTTATTGGCACAACTTGAGGATATGGACATAGCCCGAATGAAAGAGCATTTAGGAGTAGAGGATGGGCGCATGATTTCCTTGGGGAGTGATGGATGTGTAAGTGTAAAGACCCTAATTTGGGCCTAGTTGTTTTGTTAAAACATGATAAGTAAAACGGAAATGTTCGGAAGCAAATTTAAAACATAGTTCAAAACATTAAAGTACGACTGCATAATTTAGAGTGTTCTCCGAAGGACCGGACTCTATCACCGGACAACCGACGACCTCCTTCCCCGTCCCTATCATATCTCACCTGCGTCACCTACAAAATCTGTAAAACGGTCACAATCTATTAAAGGAAACTTCACACACACTACACATTATCTTTCTTACTCCTTAGTTACATCTTACACACACACATGAACCATTTCACATAACCGTTTTCTTATTCCCTCTTCTTTTACCCTTGTCATTTCCATCATTCATTAACTTTTCTGTTGCCGAGATTAACATGCTCGGTGCATGTCCCGCCCAAGCCAACCGTTAGCTGTTGGATGACTCCACGGGCCATATGCATCCCTTCCCCGGGTGGGTACTTAGGCGCTACCCCTTTTTCCACCCGGATCCGTTCCGCCCTCTTCGTACGTATCATTTCCTCTTTGGAACTTATCGTTCCCTTCATCAGGCATGCCCTTCCTTTGGCGAATCGTGTACTAGGCACGATGCCGGGTTCGGTCGGACTGTCCATCCTTCCTCACCCCGAGTCTTATTATCATTTATCTCGTTCATTCGTATCATTTCTTCCTTCTTTATTAACCCAATCCCATTCCTTAAGTCTGAACCTTCCCTTACTATATTGTGTTCACTCCGCTTACCGTTGCTTTCGCTTGTTATAGTCTTTCCGCGCTTTCCTGCATTTCGTAATACGTTTTAGTTACTCGAATTTCGACGTTATTATCCTATTGTTAACTATGTGGTTACCGTAGACCTTACGTGTTCCGTTCCTTCTACGATCCGACGTCGAGACGCGACGAAAACACTTAAACTTAAAATTTCCTCGAAATTCGCGATAATCCTATGCTGAAATATGAAATCCGCGATAATTTACTCTTGAAACCAAATCCGCGACAATTCTCTTCACTAAGCAAAATCCGCGATAATTCTCTTCATCATCAAATCCGCGATAATATTGCACTGATCACAATTTCCGCGATAATTTACACAGCCTCCACTTTCGCGACAATTTCCTCTTCACATAAAATTCGCGACAATTTGCTCATGAAAATTTCCGCGATAAAAAGACATGCAGGTGAAATTCGCGATAATATCCATCTTCGCGGGAATTTTCGAATTTCCGGGTTTTAATGATGATTAACTCGTTTTTGGGCCTCCTCACCCCTATTTATAGACATCCTTACTTTCCTAATTCACACTTTGACCCCTCCTTCCTTTTGCTTTTGACCCCTCTTTTATCTTTTTCTTTACTTTTCCATTTTTCGTTCCCTTTTACGTTCTTTCGTTCCCGTATCTCTCATTATCTCTCGTCTAGACTTTACCGCTACATTCTCTACTATTTGTAACGTCGTACATTTTTCTCGGCTATTACAGTAAGGATGCAAGGACGAGTTTGCATGCCGGATGTAGCAAGTTTGAAGACCAGGGTATTGGAAGAGGCACATAATTCAACATTATCAGTTTATCTTGGGAGTACGAAGATGTACCGGGACCTGAAGGCTCACTGGTGGTGGAAGGGAATGAAGAATGACGTAGCCAATTTTGTAGCGCAATGTGACACTTGTCAATGAGTTAAAGCTGAGCACCAACGCCCGGGGGGCGAACTGCAACCATTAGAGATTCCTTAATGGAAGTGGGATAATGTCTACATGGATTTTGTCGTCGGTTTACCAAGGAGTAACCAGAAAAATGACACAATATGGGTCATAGTTGATCGACTAACCAAGTCTGCCCATTTCCTAGCGATCAAGGTGATCGATGGGGTCGATTGACTAGCAAAGGTGTATATGGATAACATTGCGAAGTTACACGATGTGCTAGCAAGTATAGTATCAGATAGAGACGCAAAGTTTACCTCACAGTTTTTGCAAAGCCTCCAAAAGTCACTAGGGACTAGGCTAACAATGAGCACTACATATCACCCTAGACGGATGGCAAGATCGAGAGGGTAAATGAGATTATGGAGAACATGCTTCGGGTATGTGTCCTTGAATTCATGGGGAGTTGGGAGGAGTTTCTACCACTAGTCGAATTCGGGTACAACAATAGCTACCAGAGTAGTATCGACATGGCGCTATACGAAGCGTTGTACGGTCGAAAATGTCGGATGCCATTGTACTGGGATGAAGTCGGGGAGTAAGGAATCACGGGTCCCGAATTAGTAGAGATTACCAAGGAGAAAGTCCATATAGTGAGAAAGAACATGAAGGTCGCTCTGGACCGCTATAAGAGTTGGGCCGATAGAAGGAGACGACCTCTAGAGTTGGAGGTTTGGGACAGAGCCTATATGAGGGTATCACCCATGAAGGGGGTATTGAGAGTTACGCGCTCCGGAATGCTGAGCCTGAGGTACGTAGGGCTGTACAAGGTAATCGAGAAAGTTGGGAAACTGGCATACAAGTTGGAACTGCCGAGGGAGCTAGGGGGAATACACGATGTGTTCCACGTGTCGCAACTAAGGAAAACCTAACCTAAGGGAAACAAGAGCGAGCTGTGGAACCGATTGAACTAACACCAACACTCACATAGAATGAGGTTCCGATGAGGATCCTCAAGAGGGTGGAAAGGAAACTACGGAACCGGGTGGTTCCAATGGTAAAGGTGTAGTGGTCAAACCACGGGGACAAAGAAGCAACATGGGAAGTGGAACGGGAAATCACGGAAAACTCACCGGAAGTGATGTGAGAATGGTATGAGCGAGTTTCGGGACGAAACTCCAAATAAGGAGGGAAGAATATAACGACCCAAAAATCGGACTCCGAGGAAGGTACGAGGATGGATGGTGAACTTTTTCTCGTATAATTTATAAAATGGTTACTCAAGAATAGTAGGAGTAGAAAAGAGTGAATTATGAAGAGTTGGGGTAGAAAGAAATAAGGAAAGGGAAGAATGGACTAAAATACAATTAAGGTAAGTTAAAAAGTTTATAAATAGGGGTTGGGAGGGGTTAGAGAAGGTAATTGGCAAAAATTCCCGAAAAAGACTCGAAAAACCAATTATGCGCCGAAATTCACCGTGGATTACTGTAGCAGGCCAAATTCATCACGGATTTCTGTTGCAGTGTAATTCATCGCGGATTACTGTAGCAGGCATAATTCGGCGAGGATTACTGTAGCAGGCAGAGTACATAGCAAAATTTATCAAAAAGGTGTGAGTTGCGGTGGCTTCGTACCGCACGTGAATCGAAAAGACTAAAGAAGGCTAACGGGGGTCGACGGTAAACTAAAACTTGTCTTTGTTGTAATTTTGATGTAATTGTTTCTTGAAATTTATTTTGACGGATTTCGAAAGTTACTCATTATCTTTTTCTGGAAATCCAGGGTTTATTTGTTTGATACAAACAAATTTTAATGTTACAATTGTGTTATTGTTGAAGTTTTATGTCACTGATTTTTTAAATCCATTTTTACTATTTAAGACAATTATATCGGTGGCTCATTGTGTTATTGTTGAAGTTAAAGTTTATGAATGTTTGATAAAATTTATTTGTCGATAATTCGATGTAATTGTTTCTGACCGTGAGTTATATGTAATAAGTAATTTTTCACCGAACAAATTACATAAATATTCTGAATTTCAGTTGTTCAAAATATCCAAACATGTTTTTATAAGATAATGTTTGAAATGATAATGATTAAAGTAGTACAAAGTCAATGTTTCATTCTCGTTGGATATTTTCTTTTAAGGGTGGGATCACTTGAAGTGAGGATGTACGTCTTTGCAAAAGTTATGATCTTCGAAAGGTAAACTAATTAGGAGTCATCTACACAAACAATATTATTAGTGTAATTGTAGTGGCAACGTACGAGTTTATACAAATACTTACAAATAAAGGGTATCCTTTCGGCTCGTACAAATTAGGTGTCTGTTGTAGAAATCGGAATGTGTAATACAAAATGTATATTTCACATTCAGATTCCCATGTTTGCCCAGGGATATTCGGCCATTGAATGAGTATATGTCGAACGTACTTGTCGACTTACACCCTCTTTTTATACTTATTGACATCTTTTACAAACTTGTTCATCATGATTAGAAAATATTATTCACTAATCAATGGAAGTACAAACTAATAATACATGTACTCCTCCAGTTCAATAGACGATTGACGTATTGTACCTATCTAATCTAACATAATCATAGTCCGTTTTGTTGAGTCTCCGAAACCACGGAATATCAATAAAGACTAATGCCCCTGTCACATTATACAATCCTCAGGTGAATGCATCAAATATGTAAAGCGACTAACACGCAAAAATTACGGGAAATCCCTACAAATATACCAATTTTATTCACAGCTGTGTTTTTGCTACCAATCGCGATAGCCTATCTCGAAGTGCAATTTTTGGGCAATTCACGATTGACTATTGAGACTCGCAATTGGTTATAGAGAGTCGCAACAGCCAATTGTAAATTGCATTCAACTTGCAATTTCTTTAATTAATTCATCTAATAATCTTATTTTAAGTTAATTCATACTCTAATAAGAAACGAAATGTACACGTGATGTAAAATAAATATTTAGAATATTTATTTTGATATATGTTGCATAATATATTAACATTAATGTTTTTATATTATGGTTAATATTTTATATTAATGTTTTTTCATCTAATGCATAAAAATTAAATATGTCAAATAATAACAAAATTATGTCTTGTATTTAAGACTTTACGGAAAAGAATAAATTTGGTCAAGAGAATATCTTTATTTTAGGTTTTGATTTTTTGATCAATAATATAAGGTGTTATATACCAAAATATACCAAAATATCTATCGTATATACATGATAATTACTATAATATGCAATATATATCAAAAATAAATATTCTAAATATTTTTTTTATTCTAAATATTTATTTTGCATCACGTGTACATTTCGTTTCTTATCCAGATAGTAATTAACTTAAAATAAGAATATTAAATAAATTAAATAAAGAAATTGCAAGTTTAGAGTATAATATCTATAGTATATATATGGGAATTACTATAATATGCAATATATACCAAAACAAAATATTTATTTTCCATCCCATATACATTTCGTTTCTTATTCCGTTAGTAATTAACTTAAAATAAGAAAAATAAATAAATTAAATAAAAAAATTGCAAGTCAAGAGTAATTTGCGATGGACTGTTGCAATTCTCTATAGCTAATCGCAAATCTCAATAGGCAATTGTGAATTGCCCAAAAATTGCAATTCGAGATTGGCTATCGCGATTGGTAGCAAAAACACATCTCAGTATAAAATCAGTAATATTTTTGGGGTTTCCCCAAAAATTACCTACAACCTTACCTTGTGACAATCATTATGAGCACGTATTCTGTACTGCACAAAATATTTCAATCAACAATATTTGCCCAATGCAATTGATATGTTCCTCTAACATACGCATCGAACACGATTGTATCAACATAATAATAAACCCTTTTTGTCCGTGACGGGTAATTGGTTTCACCATATATCTAACACATTCCAACAAAAACAATGCTCAAATATAAAGGCCAAATCAGCAACCAAATTGAACAATTTATAAAACTCATAAAATACTTTGCAATGCTTAAATAATAGTATTTTGGACAACATCGTCACTTAATTGGCCCTAAGAACCTACCCGATAGCCCATGAATGTTGTAATTGGACCCGTTCATACACATCTCAACCTTATCGGTATTACAAAAAACTAATGGGTCGTTCATATTCGCATTTGAAAGACCAACAGATGATGACACACTACCCATGGAGGGTACATTAATTGGAATATAAGATGTGATATTACCCGGGAATATTTTCTTATATTTATCCTTACCCGGGGGCTCGTCCGACGTGGCTATTGGTATTTTCGGTATTTTCGTATTTTGATCGGACGACTTTCTCAAGTGGTATTCTCGGTATTCTAGCTCGTCGGACCCCATATTAAGTCTCTGTAAGTGTTTTGGGATATTCTGTGTTATTTCGGGCCCGTACGGGGCCAGGGGTATTTTCGTCATTTGCCACCCGGGATCGTACCGATCAGGTGCAACGAAGTGTATGGTTATGTATTCGCTATCGGGAAGCAGTGGATTATTTTACGGGGTCCTCCGGTATTTTCTCACCTACATTCCTGCCTGATTCTGGACCGAGATGCATTTCCGACGTTATCTTGCGGAGCGGTATTTATTCTAATTTAATTGGAGATTATTTGGGGTGATTTGGGCTTAACCTAATGAAATTGGACTCTTGGGCCAAAGCTTGTATTTTGGGCTCCATTTCCCTATAAATAGAGGTCCCAAGGCATGAAGAAAGGATTCGGATCCTTTTCACATCTCCCAAGGCAAGGCTTTCACTCGAAATCGCGAGATTTCGCCACTGCAGCCCTTTCTCGCGAGATTCTGTACCAAATCTCGCGACCAGCCCCCTTCTCACGACATTTCACACCAAACGTCGCGAGAAGCCAAGCTTTAGCCCTAGTCGCGACATTTCGCACCAAACGTCGCGACTAACCCCTTTCTGCGACATTTCGACCTAAACGTCGCGACCAGGCTTGCCACAGCCCTGTCTCGCGACATTTCGTTATATTTGACCTTTTTGAGTCTATTTGATCGTCTTTCGATCCGTTTTCACCCGTATTACCGTTATCATCTCATTGTAATTGTATTACTTGATTATCATAGTGAAAACCAAGGTAGAGCTTCGCTCTCCCGAGGACGTAAGCCCACACATTGTGGGCCCAACCTCGTATATCGCTCGTGTCCCCACAATAATATAATTTACGAATTAATCATAAATTGACTGATCTAAAAATAAATATCCAAAATATTTTTAGACAAGATCAAGATGCTTTGTTTTCGTTAACAATCGGTTACTCCTGCAAAAAATTAGTTCGGCGTGAAGAAGGTAACCAAATCACCAATGATAAAGCCACAACTTACTAGTATCTCATTTTTTATAGTAGGTGTATGCGATTCATTGCATTGCCCCTGCACAAGGATACTTTCTGTCGTACAAAAATAACGCAAATAAAGAATACTGCCAACATGTACAAAAAACGAAATCAAAACATACACTAAAGAATGTGCCTTAAACTTTTCTCCTTGCTTGTTACTCGATTTTGGCAGCATTGCTTATTATGGTTACGAACCCAGACGTTTGACATCTCATTTTGCGCGTTAGAGTTTTGATTGGATTTGTATGTGTTTTTTATATTTCTGTGATCTCTATGCCTTTCTCTTTTTGAACAACGGAAGGAGGGGTGGTGTTGCATCTACTATCGGCCACTGCTCTTGCCCTGAAAAACCGGAAACTCCGTACTAATATGTTGCTCTATACCACATAACGGTGTACCAACTGTCTACATATCGATAGCTCGATTCAGACAATTGTTTTAAAAATTGGTATAGATCGGACAATCTCATTACATCGATATACCGAATATATATTAAATATACCTGTATGTAACGAAATACAAAATTAAATTATTAATTTAATGTTAATAAATAATATTTTAATAGTTCTCAATTTATATTATTTATAATTCGAAGAAATAATAATATTTTTTAAAACTTCATCTCTTTTTTCCTAAATTAAACAAGTTAGATCCGACTCGTATCTCCCAAACCCATACCGGAAATTTAGGATGTTCCAGCCAAAACCGCTATGCCCAAAACTTCCGATATATCGGAAATTTAAAACATTGTTAAAAACGGTTCGAACGTCGAACCAATTTATTAAAACCCGGTTCAAATTATGGTTCGAATTGTAGAAACTTTAAAGTATCTTAATTCTACCATAATTTCTATAAGATCATTAAGTTATTGTCCTTAATGCCATACGCAACAATGTTTATATTCTTCATTTTCTTCTCCACATCAGTTTTCTCTCTGTACACATTATCATTCTTTAATTTTTATATTAATATAATTATGTTTATAAATAACTTTCTTCACATATTTATAAAAATTTCCGGACAATTATAATTTTAAATATTTTGTAAATCATTATTTTTTATAAATATGTATTTGTAATGATATTATTATTGTAGAAATCACGATTTTATGTGTTACATTGATATTTGTAATTTTTAAGAGAGTTAACTACTCTGATATTTTAGTTAATTTGTAAATACATTTTTCATTACAATTATAAATTAAAAGTGTAATGATCAATAAAGCCAAATAACTTATTGACTAAAATTACGAACCCGGTAAAATCGATAAATCAATATTTTCTCACCATTAATATCGACTAAGCACAATATTATTGATAATCGAGATAATATTTGATTTTAAATATATAATTTTTTAAATTATAACACTTTTATTTTGATTTTTTTAAAAAATAAATATCTAATCTTTAAGTTCTTTTCCCCAAAGAGAAGAGTGACCAAATGCTATATCAATGGATGTACGTCCAATTATACTGTGCGCCCACCATTAGGCTGTCTGTATCGGCGGACAAGCCCGTATGGAAATACGAGTTTGTCCGTCTGATTGACCGCCACATCAGCGTCCATGTTTACATGGGCGCTGATGTCAGCAGAGGAAAATACTGTCCACAGACAGGACCTTGGACGCTCCTTGTCCGCGGACATTCATTTATATTTTTTAAAATAATTTTATTATTATATTATTTAATATATATATCAAATTTAAATATTATTTTTATAGATTATTATTTTATTTGATAATTAAATTATATGATTTGATTTAAAATTCAAAAATTTTGAAATATCGATAATAAAAACATAATACAAATAAAAAAAAGAAATATAATCAAAAAAGTAATTCGATAAATTTGCAATGTTTTCATATCTTTCTATATATTGATTGTACGATAAAAACCGGGCTATATCGGTATTTCGACCGGAACTCAACTCGGAAAAAAATAAATATTCGTATAAGTTCGGACACAAACAATGAAACATAATACATACAATGATGCAAATTAATAAATAATGTTTAAATGTCGAGATTGTTGTGGCTCGAAAACGGATCTCATCAGAGATTATTGAAATTAAAACTATTATAATTAAAATATAATATTTATTGATAAATTGAATAGTAAATAGATAAAATTGATGAGATAGAAAGATAAAATTAAATTTGAATAGATAAGNCCTTTCCTCTCTAAGCAACCTTGTCCTCAAAACATGGTACAATGGTGGAGTATAAACTACAAAAGGAAAAACATATAACATTCATGCAAATCAAATAACAAATCAAGATTCATGTACCTGTAAGTCCGGACTTGCAAGCTGAATTGTACGAACTCTTATAATATGGATTATGTGCAAAGTTGAATGAAAGTCCTCCGGAATAAAACATTCTGGCAATTTCAGCATCTAAATTCTTTTTTACTTGATTTTGATGCATTTGATCCAGAGTGCGTTGACCACCAACATTCCTTCTTTTATTTGATGATCTCTCGTGCCTAGATGATTGTGGTAAATCATTTGACAAACTGAATGATTGAGTAGTAGTGGAACTTGATAGAGGTAGAGGAATCATAGTCTTTTTTCCGACTATTTCTCTTAAATGCAAAGCTTCACTCTCCAACTTTGATAACTCTTGGCGCTTTGTTATTGTTATTGTTTTGCAATCTGTAACTCCAAATCCTGAAAGTTTCAACAAATGCGCCTTTACCCTAGAATATGATCCGGTAAATTGTTTATTGCAAAAACAACAAGCTAGTCTATAATTTCCTCCACCAGATTCACTTGCTTTTCCTAATTTAGTAACAAATCTCCATAAAGGCGTGTTATCCTTAGAAAGCTCATTTTGGTCTATAATTACATCTTCAACATCAACTTCAATCGAATAATTGCTAGTCATTTTATCTCTCCAACTCCAACCTAAAATTGAAACATTTGTTAAGTAGACATTTCATCAAGCATTTGGTGTTCATAATTTGAAAACTGAAAATATATTAAATTACAAAGCTTTCTAAATCAAATATAAAATTGTAGAATCAAATACACATACAAATGAATAAATAATCTAACAAATAATCAACTATTTCAAAAATTTAGAAAAGAATTTTGAAACTTATTACCTAGCAAAATTGCAATCTCGAAAACCCTAAAATATTTGAAATAGACCTTACAAAAGCATCTAAAAAACAAAAGAATTTGTTAAAAGTATGAGTTTTTAAAACATATAAATATATATTCTGGGCTATTCAAACCGTACTGTGAGGACATAAGATGTTCTGCTTCCTGCTGCTGGACAAGTGAACCCTAGTTTGTAATTGGGACTGCGCTGCTCTTGTGCACGGTTGTTGTGATGTTTCTTTATTTTTTTAAAATATTTTGGGACGCGTGTCGGACCCGAGTCCGAGCGGGATCCGAGTCCGACCCGCGTCCGGTGCGGATTCTTGGGCCAAAAGCCCGAGTCCGTTTAACCCAGGTCTACAACCCATCTTAGAATGTCCTCCTCTTTCCATCTCCTCCTAATTTTATTGAAAAGAGTGATATTTATTTTATTGTGAATATCTTATTATGATCTTCACTACCATTACACAAGCCTAAAAATACGATGTCTGGTGCCGGTTTTTTGGGTATATCCTTCATTGACAACCATCCATCGTATTACAAAAATCAAATAAGTGCGGAAAAGACGTTGATTGCCGATCACGATAAGAAGTATATGAAAATTATGATCGCAACAACTTTATGATCGTCATACACTTGTCGTCATTCAATGATCGTCTTCATCAGTCATTTGCAACGGTCAACCATAGGTGACCCGATCTTATATTATCCGACACATTAGGGTTTATCTATGCATTTTAGGCATTAACATAGTGATTTTTATATACTAAAATGTTAAAAATGAAGATTAAATTCAGATTAAAAACAACTCATTTACTTACAAGTTTAGACCATGTTTCAGTAGCCATTATAGAGAGTAAAAAGAGCAGATGTAATGTAGAAAAAAAACATTTTGGATAAGATAAATTTGTTAGTGTGTAAAAGATATCACTTGAAAAAATATTGATGAAAATGGTACATTACAAAAAAACATTCTTTTATCAAGGTAACTATCCAATATGACATTAATGATCAAACAAAAATAAATAAATTAGTCGAGGGTACACCTTCAACACAAAGAGAAACCATCCTAGAAAGATAATTATAAAGGTGAATTTGAAAATGAAGACTTTGTTTGAAATAATATGAAAAGAAGAAAATTGCCGAAAAATAACACAATAAGATAACACTAGGGTGGGCAAAAATCAATCCAAAGCTATTTAGGTTTTTTCGGTCTTTGAGATTCATAAAAGATCGGACTATAGACTTTGATGAGAGCACCGGGACCCTTTATCCCGAACTGATGGATGCACAAGTTATTATGGGCCGGCCCATATGACGGAATACGAATCTAAGAAACCATGATCCAATACTTGGCAGGAGTCAGCCCGTTTAAGGTAATAGGGCCCGAAGGCCCACGCAGCAAAGGAAGTATGAATGTTCAATTAATTAGCAGGACTAAAGGTTAAGCTAACAACGGTTTCGGAAAAAGGATCAGCCAAAATGGTTACAGGCGGGAAGTAGGCAGTTGCCATGCGTTTTGTTACGCGATAATAACGTTGTCATAGAAGGTTACAGAGCGTTTTCCATACATGGCTTCCCCTCTATAAATACGAGATCAAATGGCTAGCTGAGAAGGTCATTTTTCACACAAGCAGTCGTTATTATTGTCTCTTTGGCTCTCGGGATTTCTCCCTTAGTCATTTTCTTAGCCTGCTTTCTCTGTAAACTTCACATTTCGATTAATGAATTCAACTAAGAGTATTCTTACTCTTAGCTAGATGGTTTTTTCCCATTTCTCAGTGGCTTTCCACGTTAAATCGCTTGTTAGTTATTTTATTTGCATTTCATATTATCGTTTCCACAATTTAAACAAATATCAAAATTAGCTAGATGGTACCTATTGACGGTTGGTACCTAGGTCTTTGTTACCACAACATACTAAGTTTCTATGTCGCACGATTCGTGGGTTGCAGGGATGAATCTTCGGCCGTTGCGTTATCATAAAACTTGCAATACCGTTGTGTTGCTTTTCTCGGTTCTGTTTTCTTCATCTTGGAATTCATCTCATTTGACATAAATTATTTCCATTTTATTCTATACTTATAACATAAATTTATCAATATTTTTTATAGAATATATATTCGTGCTATCCTAATTTCTAGAGTTCTTAATCAAATTTGAAAACTATATATTTCTCAAAATTCAAATGGAAATAGTTTATTGTTTAATATTCGAGTTCATCTAATACAACAATTCACAAACTTGTGGATATAGTCCACAATATAAATAAATGAAAGACAATGATATTATACATTCTCTCACTATTAGATATAATGACACTAAAGATATTTATACTATTATATATTCTAAACGAAGTAGTAAAATATTTTTATATAATGAAAAACATTTGAATTGAATAGGTGGAGAATTTCAAATTTCTCTAAATATAAAATGCATTTATATTTGACAACTTAAATTTTATTGAATAAACATAATATCACTAATTATAATTTTATTGTTGTAAATATGATTATTTATTAATTTGTAAACTTTTGACTTTATATTTTAATATATATCATTAATAAATAACGTTAACGAACTTCGACGCATCTCTAATTAAAAATTTACGCATTTCGCACCACACACCTTTTATCTTGCACCCGCACCCATGCAACCTAACTTAATTTTATATGTAAGTTCTATTGGTTCGATACTTAGGTCTTTAAAAACAAGACCAACTCGGGAGAAAAAACCAAATCATATGTTCTATCTTGGTCAGGTCTTATCCGATTCTTAACTCAATATTTTTTATAACAAGAAGATAAATAAAAAATTGTGTTTTAGTATATATATAATTTATGCAAATTATAAAAAATAACTAAATGATAGTTTAAAAAGCTAGCTAATGATGATTTTTATTTTATTTCAAAAATAGGAAAATATTAGTTTAAAAAATCTGATAATTTAAAATATGAAAGTTAATATTAATTACAAATAATTTATGCACAAATAAATTTGAATTGAAAATAATAAACATTTGGATGTATAATAATTTAAAAATTATTATTATTTTCACGAGATCTATGCATAGTCTTAGTCATAAATTAAAGACGTACGAACTTAGGTCTTACGAATATTGAAATAAATATAAAACCTAATTGTAAAGTTATGTTAAAAATATTTCAACCCTACTACAAAAGGTTGGTCTTGAAGGGATTTTTTTAGGTTTGGGTCGATTAGGTTTCAGGGTTGTTCAAACCCAATCCCATATATTGGATTGGGTAACACCAATTAAGGGATCAGTTCATATAGACAAAAACTGATTATCATAGAAATGAAAAACTATAGCACATCAATTTGAACTATAACTTAAAATAAGCAATTCGAGATGGACCAATCAATTCACATTTTGGACCATGGTTTGAAAAATAAATCTAACTATTTCAATAAAGGATTGCGTTTGAAATCATCATTTTCAAAACAAGCTAGCTAAAATCGAAATTGAATATCTAGCAATATGAATCCCAAATTTTTTAATTTGTTGAGAGATAATAAATTATAATATCATATATGTTAATGCATGAATTTATGCGGATGGGTCAGATATGTAACTAGATGCCGATCGGCGTATCTGCGTACCGATCGGTATAACATTACGTATGCTCGATAATGATCGTGTCACGATGTCAGGCATGACATTCATTAGTACTGACTGGCATCATCAACATCCGATCGGTAATGGACGGTGCGTCTGGTGTTCGACAGTCGGTGGTAAATACTTAAATGTCAACAATGCATGCGCCACCAATCTCAGACAGCGCCGCACGACTTTTTGAGTGTTAAATTCATATAAATCAGGAGTGTATTTTTGAGATAGATCATTGTCGAGTGTATTTTTGCTTCTTTTCGTAGGTTCGAGGTCGACAGAGAAGCATCTTGAATAATCCAGGACATTACAGTAGATATCTAGGTGAAATTGAGCGTTGTTGGATAAAGTGGCTCATGAGGCAAAATTGGATGAGACTGGCTTTTGACACATAGGTGATTTGTTTGACGTGGTTTCTCTATAAATACAGATCCACATGCACTGGAAAAATGTTGGAATATGAACCATAGTTCTAAATCGGAGTTGGAGATCGAGAAATCAAACTAAGTGTTCATTTTCGTGATGAATTGTGCATTGGAGGAAAATCTATGTTACATTTGTGAGGTGAATAGTAATGATTTTTGAAAATCGTGTAAAGATGTATTATGATCCAAAAATCCACAGGGAATTGCATTGTAGATCAAAATCAGCGGTGAGTAACACCCTTGGAAGAATGTTGAGCGTCGACAGAGAAGCATCTCGAATAATCCAGGACATTACGGTAGATATCTAGGTGAAATTGAGCGTTTTTGGATAAAGTGGCTCATGAGGCAAAATTGGATGAGACTGGCTTTTGACCCATAGGTGATTTGTTTGACGTGGTTTCTCTATAAATACAGATCCACATGCACTGGAAAAATGTTGGAATATGAACCATAGTTCTAAATCGGAGTTGGAGATCGAGAAATCAAACTAAGTTTTCATTTTCGTGATGAATTGTGCATTGGAGGAAAATCTATGTTACATTTGTGAGGTGAATAGTAATGATTTTTGAAAATCGTGTAAAGATGTATTATGATCCAAAAATCCACAGGGAATTGCATTGTAGATCAAAATCAGCGGTGAGTAACACCCTTGGAAGAAATCACGGTGAATTGTACACGTGAATAGTGATGGAGTCCGAAAATCGCGCAGAATCGTATTACAATTCAAAATCTGCGGCGAATTTGTTCTTGTTTTCCATATTCGTTGTGAATTTGAATGTGAATAGTTGTGCGGAGCAAAAATTGAAGAAAAATATGTCCAAGTGTCGAAATCCACATTAAATTTGCTATTGAAGGTCATATCCATGGTGAATTTGAAGGCGAATAGTATTGTAGAGTAAAGATCGATTAAAAATCTTGCTAAAGCATAAATACCTTGTGAATTTGCACTGCATAGGGCAAATCCACCGTAAATTTTCAAGTAAAGCATATTATCTGTTTTTCAATATCGAGCTCATTCCTCACCCCGGATCGATACTAGATCATTTATTTTGATCACAAAGACTATATTTTGTACTTGTGAACTTTTATTATAATGAAACACCCATGTAGAGTTTCACTCATCGAAGACGCCTACACATTGTGAGGTCAACCTCGTAATTCTTCGTGTCTTGACAGTAACATAAAAAATCTAATTAATCAAAAATACTAAAATTGGAATAAGACAAGATTAATTTGGCGCAATCCGTGGGGTATGAGAGTTATCCCATTGAGAGATTTTCTGCTAAATTTTGAAATTTCACATTATCATGATGATCTGGAATTCGGAGGAAGAGAACATTGTCGAAGAGATTAAAATGGAGTCGAACCCTTGAGCAATTGGAAGAAACGAGGGCACTATATTACCGAGGACTATGGCATTATTTCTTGAGGAACCACTGGCTCTGGACATTGCAACTCAGCCTTCCCACATCTGGAATTCATCCTAGAGGCACCTATTATCTATCCTCCGCCTCCGTGTGTATCGAGATGTTTTGAGTTTGGAAAAGCGAGTCGAGTAGTAGTGCGAAGGGGTCTTCATCACCAATTGCTGGCACGTGACTGATCTGAGGATCATAATCATGAAGATGAGGATTTAGAGAACCCGAGACGTAATTATGTTGTCTTAGATGATGTGAGACCTGAAGAAGGTCTAGAAGAAGTAATGTTGTCTTAGAACCTGTAGCTGATGAAGTTGCTATTGAAGAGAGACCCCCGAGTCCCATCTATTACATTATGAGGAGCACAAACTTTTATTTTATAGATAATTGGAAACTTGATCGAATCAAAATTTCAGGAGATGAACAATAAGATTGAGCAGAATGATGTTCAAATTAATCAGTTGGAGGCCAAAGTGGGGCTCAGTTATGAAAGACAACGGGTATATGGTGAACATACCCGAGATACTCACTATACCTCTGCTTATGAGGGTAATTATGTTGTACAAGATAGGGCAATTGAGACCTTTAACGGAAGAGGAAAGACTTTGTAGTTGATTGAAGTTTTGCAAAGTGCATGGAACGATTCGAGCGCTTTATCACCATTTTCCATGGAATATTAATGTTACCCGATCATAGTATATTGAGATGCCGAAAGGCTTCTACAATATTATGGATCAACCGATCCCCATCTTACACTTCCATCCCGAAAATCCATGTTAGTTTGATGAATTTTAGTGATGGTGCTATGTGCTTTATTTTTGTTGATTCTTTAAAAGATTTTGCTCTCCGATGGTTCTCTATTGTTTCATATCAGGATTTCATGGATAAATTCTATTCGGCTTTAGTGTCTTTCAATACACCGGTGAAGTCTATTACATCTTTAACTGCATTGCGGTATGATTGTTAGAGAGATTGTTAGGTTTAGTAACCCGTTTTGAGGCAAAGTGGATCAAGATTAATTGGATTACTGTTAGTGAGAAAGTTAGAGTACTACGACATATATTGGTCGGTCATCCCCTATCCAATTCATTGAACATTGATCCATAAGAGAATATGGAATAGGTTGCTCTAATGTGCTCACAATAAACTCGAGATGATAAAGGATTGCGTGATCATGGAGTCATGGAGATTCGTACTAATGGATCACATAACATTGGTGCCCGATCAAAATGTATCGAAATTGAACTCCAAGTTGTAGACTTTTCCAACATTCAGTTATGAGCATATCTTTGTCGTGATTGAATAGAAGAAGTGATGATCCCTTAGATATCCCCATCCATTACAGACATCGATATCGGTGACTCATGAGTTCCAAATATTTTATCATTTTCATCGTAATTTCAGACATGCTACTAATGATTATCAAGAATTGATGTCCGAAGTTGAGAGATTATTGGAGCTTGGTCAGATGGATGAGCTGATTAGTAATGTGGAAAGAATACCCGAGGCCGAGGCTGAAAAAGTAACTTTGAATGCTCAGCTCGGGAATGACGTAGGTCGTGTATATGGAGGACAGTGTGACCACTATCCTAGAGGTGGCCAGAGCGGATTCTTTTATGGCGGTTTGCAGCAATACAAAGATGCGAGGCGAGGAAATTAATGCGGTCGCAGTAGAAATTTTCAGTTTAGGAATCCATAGGGTTTACAGTGGGAAGGTCATCCACCAACGAGGGGAAATCAACAACAATCGGCTTTCCCTCCATCTAGAACATCGAATCCGGGTCTGACCCGAATCCGGGTCAGCCATCTAGAACATTGAGGAAGCGGAGCCAGTCTAGGGTCATTTTGGCCCAAAATATTATGACTATCGCAGGAGAATAGAGTTTCGGAGATTCTAACCGAGCTCACAAGCGGTCTCCCCGGGAATTAGAGCGAAATGGACGCTTCATGGAAGTTAATTTGGTCGAGATATCTGAATTGGAAAGGATGACTATGTGATTTGGACCTAAGGATTGATATGGTATTTTCTTCCCGTAAAATGATTCTCTTGTTATTGGAAATCATCATGTTTCTCTAGTTTTAGTGGACATTGGAGCTGCTACGACTCTATGTATCCACACTCTTTGATACCATCATCTATAGATGATTTGGAGCATGAATAACAAACACAAACACAAAAACTCAACTCCAATGCAAAACCTTACCGAGTTGACATTTGATGTTTTTGTTGCACCACATCTATTGCCAACAAGGGGTGAAAACGAACTGAATCAGTTCGCGAACCTCTCGAGCTGAGCTTCTCAAGGTTCAAGTTCAAGCTCAATTTTTTTGAACCGAGTCGAGCTCAGTTCGAGTTCGAATTTCTAATGAACCGAACCTCGAACCTCAAATTTCTAACGAATCTAGCCAACCGGTTCGCGAGCCAATAAAATTATAATATTTATATATATTAATAGTATAATACATATTATTTTTATTAATTAGAACCTTAAATTTGAACTTGAATCGGACCCGAACCTCAATTGAAACGAACCTCGAACCATAGATCTTATGATTTTCGAACCCGAACTGATATTACCTGGGGGTGTTTTAGTAATTTGCATACCCCGGGAACCTTCTGGCACGTTCCCCAAGGTGTTCATGATATTTTGGTTCAAAGGGACACTGGGGATATTTTCGTAATTTTGACATCCCTGGTGCGATCGACACGCCTTGATGGTATTTTCAATATTCCGATGTTATTTCGGGTTAAAATGACATCGGATTATATTCGTAATTTTGACACCCCCGGATCCAATTGGTACGCTCACTATGGTATTTTCGGTATTTTGAGTTGATTTCTGATCGAAATGGCATCAGGGGTATTTTCGTAATTTGGACACTCCCGGGTTCAATCGGTACCCCCACTATGATTTTTTATGTAATCTGATGTATTTTTATTGGCTTTGGGCATCTGGAGGCCGCATGGAAAGTTTTCGGAGGAGACACGACTATTTTCGAATAGTTACGAGTCGGAGTGTCTCAAAGGGTATTTTCTTAATTTAGTGCCCGGAAGATGCTACAACGCATGTTTATCGACAGTTTTATATCTTATGAATTTCATGGGGATTGACTTATGCCGAGTGTGCTTTGGCCTCTGTTCACAGGTCACGGGTCGATCGAAAAGAGTCCCGGACGATCGGAGAAATTATGATTTATATTCGGTGTGAGATCGGGTGTCTTTGTAGAGGCTAGGCCAAATCAGGCCAAAATGGATAAGATTGGGCTTTGAACCCATAGATGAGTTGATGGGCCTAAATCCCCTATAAATATAGGTCCCAGGTCATTTGGTCGTAGATTGGAATCAAAGTCCAGGAAAAACTCGGAATCTGAAATCTTAAAACCTTCCAACTCCCCGAATCAACGATAATTTTGCTTAGGAGCTCAAATCCGCGATAAAGTCTAATGTGCACAGTAATTTAGTTGAAAAATCGCGGTGAAACATTTTACGATCCGAAAATCCGCGAGAATTTTTATATGAGCTCCAAATCCGCGACCAAATGCGTCTACTTGGAAAATCCGCGATAAATTTACATACTAGAAGTGAAATCCGCGACTATTATTATAGATGAACAGTGCTTCGGATACAAAAACGATTAGAAAAGTGACTAAGGCATAAATCTGTGATAAAGTTGCACATGAAAGGTTAAATCAGCGATAAAGTTTCCAGTGAACAGTAATTTATGCACTTTTGTCCTGGTTTTCGGTATCGAGCTCATTTTGTGCCCCTGATCGAGATTACATCACTTATTTGGATCGGAGAGGATATATATTTTGTATTTGTGAACTTTTTATCATAGTGAAACACCCAGGTAGAGCTTTGCTCTCCCGAGGACGTAAGCTCATATATTGTGTGCCCAACCTCGTAATTTCTCGTGTCTTAACAAAAAAAAAAAATTCGACTGATCAAAAATACTAAAAATATTTCAAGGGAAGATCAATTAGGCGTCGTCAGTGGGGACCGATAATTAGTCCCACTGAGAACTATTCTACTGAGTTTGGACTTCTATTATTACCATGGTGTTACAGAATTCTCATGATGATAATGATGTTGATGAAGAGATCGAGGTTGAGCTGAACCCTCAGGGGGCTGGTAATGATGAAAACACAACGATACAGGGGGCTCGATCGTTACTCCCGGAAGAGCCCCCAGCTCGAGAAGTTACCGCTCAACCTTCTCTGGGTGGGTACTTATCCGGGAAGGCAGCAATGGTTTTTCATCCACCCCCTCGATGTTTTTCAAGATGTTTTGAATTTGGAAGAACCGGGCGAGTTGTTGTCCGAAATAATGCCCATTTCTCAACGCCGGCACGAGTTAAATCTGCAGATCAGAATCGTTCGGATGAGGATTTGGAAGAGCGAAGACGTATTTTAATCACTCAGTTGGAAGAAGTGGAAGCCTGAAGAAGGTCTCGAAGGAGTAATGTTGTCCTTGAGCCTGTTGATGACGGAGTTACTGCTGAGGATATAGCCCCCGCTCGGAATCCCTGAGTAGCATCTGTTACACTGGGGGGAGAGCAAACTTTCACTTTGCAAAGGATTGAGAACTTGATTGAATCAAAGTTCAAAGAGATGAGTAACAAGATTGAACAGAATGACGCTCGGATGAATCAGTTGGAGGCCAATCTCGGAATTAGATATGAGAGGAGACGAGTGTACGGAGAACATACCCGTGATACTCATCACACCTCGGCTTATGAGGGCGATTATGTTTGCAGCAAAGGTCAATTGAGCCCTATAACGGTAGAGAAAAGATTTTGCCGTCAATGTAAATTTTACAAAGTCAATGGAATACTTCGAATGACTTTCCCCATTTGCCATGGCAATCATTAATGCTACAAGATCTGAGTACATCGAGATGCCGAAGGATCTTCCACAATATCGGGGATCGATTGACCCCATGCTCATACTTCGAACCTGGAAATTCATGTCAGTTTGATAAATTTCACTGATGCCGCCATGTGTTTCATTTTCGCTGCATCCTTAAAGAAGTCGGCTCTTCAGTGGTTCAATTGATTTTTGAGGTTTTCAATTGTTTCGTACCAGGACTTCAAGGATCAATTCTATTCGACGTTCGCGCCCTTCAATGTACCGGTGAAGTGTATTACATCTTTGACTGTATTGCGGTATGATTCTTTGGAAAAATTGTTGAGTTTTGTTACTCGTTTTGAGATACGTTGTGAGATACACTGATTGGGTCGCGAATCCAGTAGTGGTCCCAAAATCGAATAAGGGCTGGAGAGTTTGTATTGATTTTACCGATTTGAATAAAGCATGTCCAAAGGATCCGTATCCACTACCGGCTATTGACATGATGGTGGATGCGGTCTGTGGTTTTGAATTTCTTAGTATGTTAGATGCATTTAAGGGTTATAACCAAATTTTTATGAATCATGAGGACCAGTTGTTTACATATTTTATGACAAATAAAGACATTTTTTGTTACAAAGTTATGCCGTTTGGTTTAAAGAACGCAGGAGCCACATATCAACGATTAGTGAATTCAATGTTTAAAAATATGATTGGAAAATGCTTGGAAGTATACATCGATGACATATTGATTAAAAGTCGACAGGGCGACAATCATATCCGATATTTAAGCGATTTTTTTAATATACTAAGGAAGTATCGAATGAAGTTGAATCCACTTAAATGCGCATTTTGTGTAAAAGGGGGGAAATTCCTTTGTTTTATGGTATCGAGATAGGAATCGAAATGAATCAGGATAAGATAACAGCTATCCAGCAAATGACTCCTCCGACAACTGTTAGAAAGGTACAAAGATTAACAGGTCGATTAGTGTCGTTGAATCGTTTTATTTCGCGATCTGCAGAAATAAGCTTACCATTTTTCCGAGTATTGCGTATGACAAACTTCTTGTATTGGGATGATGAATGCAGTGTGGCCTTTGAGAGTCTGAAAGATTATTTGAGTAAACCACCGTTTATGTCACCCCCATCCCCTGGGGAACCATTGAGTTTGTATTTAGCGGTATCTAAAGAGGCAGTGAGCGCCGCCTTTGTAATAGCCAGGAAAAAGGTATGTTGGAATAATATTAGGGAATATAGTGGTAAAGTCTAGACAAGGAATAACGAACTATATAGGAATGAAAGAACGAAAAAGAAAACGAAAAGATAGAAAAGTAAAGCAAAAGATAAAGGAGGGGTCAAAATAAAAAGAAGGAGGGGTTAAAATGTGAATTACGGAAGTTAAAATGTCTATAAATAAGGGTGGAAAAGCCCAAAACCAAGTTAATTATCACTAAGACACGAAAAATCCGCGAAAATCCCGAAAAACACGAAAAATTATCGCGGAAGAACAAAATTGTCGCGGATCTTGTGGAGAGCAAAATTGTCGCGGATTTTGTGGAGAGAGCAGAATTGTCGCGGAATTTTGGAGAGAGCAAAATTGTCGCGGAAAAAGCTAATCCACAAAAATTGTCGTGGAAATATTGAAGACCAAAATTATTGCGGATTTGCCCCTAACCACAAAATTGTCGCAGATTTAGAAGAATGGAGTAATTTATCGCGGAAATATCAAATTTGGGTGTTTTTGTCGCGTCTCAATGCCGGATCGTGAGAGAAAAATGATACGTAGGGTCTACGGTAACGACAGAGTTAACAATGAGATAATAACATCGCACATCGAGTACTAAGATGTGTTATGAAATGCAGGGAAGTACGAAGGGATTATAACGAGCGAAAACAACATGTAAGCGGAGTGAACACAATGTAGTAAGGGAAGGTTCCGACTTAGGGAAAAGGGAAGGGTTAGTAAGAATGAAAGTAAAAGACGTGAATGAACGAGACAAATGTTAATAAGACTCGGGGTGAGGAAGGATGGACCGTCCGATCGAACCCGGCATCCTGCTTAGTACACGATTCGCCAAAGGAAGGGGATGCGTGATGAAGGGAACGATAAGTTCCAAAATTGAAAGATACGTACGAAAAGGGCAGAACGGATCAGGGTGAAAAAAGGGGTAGCGCCTAAGTACTCACCTTGGGAAGGGAAGCATATGGCCCGTTGAGTCAACCAACAGCTAACGGTTGGCTTGGGTGGGACATGTATCGAGCATGTTACTCTGGCAACAGTAAAGTTAAAGGATGAGGGGAATGATAAGGGTAAAGGACTAAGAAGAAGAAAATAAGAAAACGATTAAAAGAAACGACTTACGTGTGTGTGTACGATTTACTTAAATAATGAAAAGATAAGTATAGCGTGTGTGAAGTTTCCTTTAATAGATTGTGACCGCTTTACAGATTTTGTAGGTGACGCGGACGAGGTATGAGAAGGGCATGGGAAGGAGGTCGTCGGTTGTCCTGTGATAGAGTTCGGTCTTTTGATAATACTCTAAATTATGTTGCTAGACTTTAATGCTTTTGAATTATGTTTTAAGTTTACATTCGAACGTTTCATTTTATTTAGTACATTTTTACCAAATCAGCTAGGCCCAAATTAGGGTCGTTACAGCCTTAGTCAGGTTTAGCGACAAAGAGCATAGACCAGTGTATTATGTCAGTAGGAAATTGCAAGGAGCGGAATTGCCCTATACAGATTTGGAAAAATTCGTGGTAGCCCTAATTGTAACGACCCTAATTTGGGTCTAGTTGTTTTGTTAAAACATGATAATTAAAACGGAAATATTCGAAAGCAAATTTAAAACATAGTTCGAAACATTAAAGTACGACAGCATAATTTAGAGTGTTCTCCGAAGGATCGGACTCTATCACCGGACAACCGACGACCTTCTTAACCGTCCCTATCATATCTCACCTGCGTCACCTACAAAATCTGTAAAGCGGTCACAATCTATTAAAGGAAACTTCACACACACTACACATTATCTTTCTTACTTCTTAGTTACATCATATACACACACATGAACCAATTCACTTAATCGTTTTCTTATTTCCCTCTTCTTTTACCCTTATCATTTCCATCATTCATTAACTTTTCTGTTGCCGAGATTAACATGCTCGGTGCATGTCCCGCCCAAGCGAACCGTTAGCTGTTGGATGACTCGACGGGCAATATGCATCCCTTCCCCGGGTGGGTACTTAGGCGCTACCCCTTTTTCCACCCGGATCCGTTCCGCCCTCTTCGTACGTATATTATCCTCTTTGGAACTTATCGTTCCCTTCATCAGGCATGCCCTTCCTTTGGCGAATCGTGTACTAGGCACGATGCCGGGTTTGGTCGGACGGTCCATCCTTCCTCACCCCGAGTCTTATTATCATTTATCTCGTTCATTCGTATCATTTCTTCCTTCTTTATTAACCCAATCCCATTCCCTAAGTCTGAACCTTCCCTTACTATATTGTGTTCACTCCGCTTACCGTTTGCTTTAGCGTGTTATAATCTTCCCGTGCTTCCCCTGCATTTCATAACAGGTCTTAATTATTCGAATTCTGACGTTATTATCTTATTGTTGACTATGTGGTTACCGTAGACCTCACGTGTACTTTTCCTCCCACGATCCGACTTCNAGCTGATTATACTCTTAGCCTGTTCACTAAAGAAATGAATCAAGGTTTTTACAAACAGGTTAACGAAAATGACGAGATAAAGAAAGCAAGAAGAATTCGGCAGCGTAACAGCCTGTTCTTCTGCATCCAAAGGGTCCTGTCTTTTCCTTCATCTTACCCTGTATTTATAGAGTTGCCGGCGAGTGTAATCCACGTCCTGTAACCGCCTCTGACAAGTTTGTTAGAGGTTGTTATCGCAGGATGTAAAACGAGGCTGGGACCGATGCGTGGTCTGCGTGATCGGGCCCGAAGCATGATAAACGTGACAGGGCCTGAAGCGTGGAACGTGTGAACCTGTAACCGTTTTATAACCGTTCAGACCGAACCTCGGAGCCAGCTGGCAGATAACGCTTATTTTCACTAAGGTTATCTTCGTTCCTCCGTGTTGAACATCGGGCCACTCTTCCTAAAGGTGTAATTGGGCTGTGAGAATTCGTTTTGATTATTTAAATTGGCCCAACCGTTATCGGGCCTCACCCATTGCAGGGTACCCAGTCCTAGAGTTCTCATCAACTATGATCTATTATCAGCCATCTATCAGTCTGGCAGAGAGACAGACCGCCGAAGTTGCAAGCTTTGAACTTTCAAACGATACATTGTTTTTATTAGATGCAGTAATGGATGAACCCTCTTGGAAGGATGTGATTGTCAATTATTTGGTTAAGAGAGAATTACCCGCCGATGAAGGCGAAGCCTGCAAGACCATGCAAAAGAGCCACAAACATTGTGTATGTAGATGAGAAGCTATATAAATGAATTTTGGAGGACCCTATCTTCAATGCTTGTCCCCAGTACACGCAAAAGCCGTTATGGAAGAAGTTCACGCCGGGGACTGTGGTGACCACTCGGCAGGTCGATCTTTGGCAATGAAAGTTAAGAGGGCCGGGTATTTTTAGCTAACAATAATAAAAGATTATGTGAATTTTATCCGAGCTTGTTCCGCTTGCCAGTTCCACTCGAATGTGCATCATGTGCCACGGGCAAACATGAAACCTCTGCCAACAACATGTCCTTTTGACACTTGGGGTATTGATTATTTAGGGCCTTTCCCGACCGCACCTAGCCAAAAGAAATTCTGTATTGTGGCTGTGGAACATTTCTCTATGTGGGTAAAAGTCAAAGCTGTGGGCCAAGTCGGGGAACAAGAAGTTATAAGTTTCATTTGGAGATATATTATATGTCGATTTGGAATTCCCATAATTTTAGTATCAGATAACGGAACACAATTCTCTGGGAAACGAGTTAACGAATGGTGCGAGTGTTATGGCATTCAACAACAATTTACATCTGTAGCACATCCAGAAACGAACGGGCTTACGGAAATTATTAATCGTATCATCTTGCAGCAGCTAAAAACAAGGATAGATGAATCTAAAGCATCATGGGTAGATGAACTACATAATGTGATGTGGGCATATCGGACATCACCAAGGTCTACCACTGAATTTAGCCCGTTCTCTTTGGTATATGGCTATGAGGCTGTTTCTCCGGTAGAGGTGACTATTTTATCCGAGAGAGTCATTGCTTACGATGAAGTATTGAATGAGGATATGCGAAAGTTGGATCTTAATTGCGTTGACGATCTCAGAGACAGAGCTGCCATATGAATGGAGGTTTGTAAAAAGCGGATGGCTAAAAGGCATGATAAAGACTTCCGCTCTATGTTGTAAAAATTTGGGGACTTAATTCTAAAGAAAGTGGAAGTCTCGAAGCAGGTTGGTAAGCTAGATCGAAAGTGGGAAGGCCCATATAGAGAAGGAACTTATAAGATTGCGAATATGAGCGGAGAGGAGTTGCCACGGACTTGACATATTTCCAATTTGCGCAACTATTATGTATATACGTGCCTTTTCAATCTTTTTAAAATAAATATTCCCCTCCTTTTTTGTCATATTCTGAATTTTTTATATCATTTTTGAAGACATGAGTTCAATCGAATAGAGGATTGGAAAGATGGGAGTTAGATTCATTGCACTTTAGTGTGATGAAAGATGAAAAATTAAATAACATAGGGTAGATTAGAAGTGCAATGTACCGTCTGTCGCGTAGTCGATCAACCTCAAACCTTTGTTGAGACCTGAGTTATGAAGTTAAGTTGGGCGCTAGTTTAGGCCCGTGATTAATGGGTGCTATTTTATACCCCGAAGTTGAGAATGATATCGAATGCTCATTAAGTTCCGTGAAAGGACATCCGTTTCCTCCATGGTCCTAAAAACCAACAAAGCCAGGGCGATGGATCTGCCTGTACGAGAGTGAAAAATTTTCGTCAGTCTAAGAATTGTACCTTGAACCTGACGCTACTTTCGCACAGACAGTGAAGGCTCCCCCTGGCGCGAGGTACCCGATATGTTCAGGTGAGAGAAAATTTTACGTCAGTCTAAGGATTGTACCCTGAACCTGATGCTACTTTCACTTGGATTGTTAAGGCTCCCTACGCTTATTTCTAGAGGAATTTGGGACGAGTCGGTCTAAATAAGAGTAATTGGGGTATGGAATTTAATTTATTATCGGTATTTTCATTTGTGATCAAGATTTCATGAACTCGATCAACTTTTGATGCCAAATACTTACGAGTAATTGTATTGATTATTGTCAAGGACTATCAACTTATCTGGAGAGAACTTGGACTACTCTTTCAAAGAATCCGAAGAATACTCTGTGATTTGGTTAATGATATAGGGGTTATTGAGGTGTATGATTAACGTTTTGACACTTAACGGAAAACTGTAAAGGAAAACACATAAAGCAGAACAGAAACAGTGACAATTCATATTCAAAAGATAAAAGTCGCAGAAAAACATAAGATTGCGGGAAGCTAAGACTATAAGCTAGTTTAATTCTTGGCCTTCTTCTGGACCAACTTTAAAGTCTTCCCGCCAGTTGTAGGCCTTATCTTAGAGGCCTTACTTCCCTCACAAGAAGGTTCAGTATTCCTTTCTTGAAACTCGTGGAATCCTGCCTCGTTACGCTCTCGAGCCTCCGCGACCATACTCATTGCCTCTAGATATTGAACATATAACCAAAAATATCGCCACAACCTACCGGCGTGTTCCTCGGGCGCCAAATTATGAAAATACCATTGGCTCGTTCGGTAATCAATTTGCCCGAAACTGATAGAAATGTCATTATAATGCTCATATGTAAGCTTGGGAGGTCCGAATTACGAGAATACCCACAAAAATATGTCGTGACACAAATATACGAGGATACTGAAAATAATACATAGCCACGTCGGACGAGCTCATGGGGTATAGTAATACCGAAAATACCCTCGGGTAATATCACCGGCGATGGTCGCGTTCTCATCGAAAGCTGGTCCATTTCTGCAGTGGCCCCGGGTGCAAGTGTATACCGTTGGCAAGAGTGTGATGGCCCCGGGTGCAAGTATATACCGGCGGCGAGAGTTTGAAGGCCTCGGGTGCAAGTATATACTAGCGGCGAGAATGTGATGCCGCGGTGCAAGTTGGCACCGTTATGACCTCGGGTGCAAGTTTAGATACCGACGGGACAATGTGATGCCGCGGTGCAAGTTGGCACCGTGATGACCTCTGGTACAAGTTTATACTGACGGGACAATGTGATGCTGCGGTGTAAGTGGGCACCGTGATGACCTCGGGTGCAAGTTTATACCGACGGAACAGTGTGATGCCACGGTGCAAGTTGGCACTGTGATGACCTCGGGTGCAAGTTTATACCGATGGGGCAATGTTATGCCGCGGTGCAAGTTGGCATCGTGATGACCTCAGGTGCAAGTTTATACCAACGAGACAATGTGATGCCACAGTGCAAGTTGGCATCGTGATGACCTCAGGTGCAAGTTTATACCAACGAGACAATGTGATGCCACAGTGCAAGTTGGCATCGTGATGACCTCAGGTGCAAGTTTATACCAACGAGACAATGTGATGCCACAGTGCAAGTTGGCATCGTGATGACCTCAGGTGCAAGTTTATACCAACGAGACAATGTGATGCCACAGTGCAAGTTGGCATCGTGATGACCTCAGGTGCAAGTTTATACCAACGAGACAATGTGATGCCACAGTGCAAGTTGGCATCGTGATGACCTCAGGTGCAAGTTTATACCAACGAGACAATGTGATGCCACAGTGCAAGTTGGCATCGTGATGACCTCAGGTGCAAGTTTATACCAACGAGACAATGTGATGCCACAGTGCAAGTTGGCATCGTGATGACCTCAGGTGCAAGTTTATACCAACGAGACAATGTGATGCCACAGTGCAAGTTGGCATCGTGATGACCTCAGGTGCAAGTTTATACCAACGAGACAATGTGATGCCACAGTGCAAGTTGGCACCGTGATGACCCAGGGTGCAAGTTTGTACCGGTAGGACAATGTGATGACCACGGTGCAATGTGGATGGGAAAGTGTGATAGTCACTGTGCAAGTTTATGCCAGAAGAGAATGTGCAAACAGATATGCAAGTGCTTCGTTAAATTGATCTCGAGTGCAAATTTATACTCAGCAAGAATGCAAGTTCATCGAGAACATATTACTATGAGAAATACTAAATGTCGTTTGTGCAATAGAGATATCCTTGTTTACGAAATTCATGGCAGATTACCCCGGAAGAAATTGTGTTATTTATCGTCGGATAAAGAAAATATTAAACCACATGTTTGTGTGGTTAGCTATCTACCGATCACTAGGAGCGAAACCTATTAAAATGTCAAGGATTTTCGATTGTGAATGGGATGGCCGAGCGATAACCCTGCGACAGTGATCGTACTTATGGTGTTCATTTGAATAAACGATCGAAACGGGAAAATACTCGCCTTTTGGTTTGCATCCAACAAAACATTATGGATACTGGGGACTCGTACCTAGGCTTGGAGTTATCGTAAAAACTATCTCTGATGATTTAGAATCCATATCACATTCGTGAATATCTCGCCGCCAAAGCATGTTGAAGGATTATTTATCCTTAGTCGGCAAGCTAATCATATGAAAAGCTATTATTATTCCAGAGGTTAACTTCTCGATTCAGATTATCCGAGAGAGATTTTTCTTAAAGCGATGGAGCAAATTGAAAAGAAATGAAAGAAAGTTTCATTATATGATGAGGAATACTAAGTCATTTACTATAAAGAGAAGTGTGTTTATTATCGGATAAGTTATGAAGCCACGTTTTGACATTGCTTCATTCGCTAAACCAACCTAGTATGGTCCTACATCACGGACTTCATTGTTTATGATTGCGTATTTTTATTTAAGAATATTCAATGGCACTGATATTTGTCTATTTGACGATTAAGAGATCTCATTTTTGGTAGCTTTGATAGCTTATGACACCATAGTTTGCTTCTTGGTGAATGAGCAAATTTATACGTTAAAACATTCTCGAGACAGATTGTAGGGCGGCATACGAAGTGGATTCGTTTAAGAGGGTAAGTAAAGAAAGACATTTGTCTCGTCCATGCCACATAATACTCGTATGATTGAGTTGTCTCACATGATGACGTATCTTTGTCTCAAACAACGTTTTATTTTGATGATTCTCTGGATGTCAACTAGATAATCATAGAGATAGAAGCAAGTTATTGTTGGGCGCTCGGTTATGTCAACGATAAACAAGCTGAAGTTTGCTAAGTGGATGAGCTGCATTTTTATCTCGTGTGACCGGCATATTCTTTGTTTACGATTGAAATAACCAAGAAACTGGTCAAGATGTATTAAGATCGCTCCCTTACATGCGGTTGCGACACTCAAAGGCAATCCCCTTATGTATAGTAAGGAAACTTATGTTACGATCTCATTTACGATTTGAGATTCCTAACCAGGATCCGTATGACATTGATCAAGTAATTATCCCCGAAAAAGTCTATACTCTTTCGACATATGGTGAATGACTCTTAAGTATTTTATGGATGCCTCAGGTTCATTATTTATTAGAGGGAAGGATTAGCACGTTGTTGTATAACACGTGCGTCGCTATTTATGGTCATACGGTCTAGAGAATTATTCCGTGCATGACACGGATTATCCTATTTAGCATCGGAGATGTCATAAAGTCGTTTTATGGACGGCATGGATTTTCTTACCCGAGATAATACGAATATAGCAACAACTATCAGGCTTGATCAAGTTGTGAGATTTTATTAGAGACGGAACAAAGCAAAGGCAAATCTTAAATTCGCAAATAAAGAGAATCAATTTCAAACGGAACTTAGACTTATTTCATCAAAGGAAATATATGGGAGATCAAAATTTGTGAGATAAAAATATAACAGTCATTGGCTTTCTTATGAGGCAATTTTACGTTATTGCCATAACTTTATGTGGTTTTCTATATGATTCTCAGTCGGAGCCCTCGGTTTTCTTTTCTTATATCCCATAGAATTCGGCTAATATCTTCCGAGGTGAAGTTCTCCCAGTGATAAATATTTACTTCAGAAAGAATCTTAATTCTTAGATAATATATATGAGAAGTAGGAATAGAGGGAAGGTAACGACCCTACCTCGATCGGTATGTCCCCCTACATAATATTCGATGACCGTCAAAGCTATTATTCAGTTGAGCCCTACCTTCTATACTTAGATNTTCGGTCGGACGGTCCATCCTTCCTCACCCCGAGTCTTATTATCATTTATCTCGTTCATTCGTATCATTTCTTCCTTCTTTATTAACCCCATCCCATTACCAAAGTCTGAACCTTCCCTTACTATATTGTGTTCACTCCGCTTACCGTTGCTTTCGCTTGTTATAGTCTTTCCGCGCTTTCCTGCATTTCGTAATACGCTTTAGTTACTCGAATTTCGACGTTATTATCCTATTGTTAACTATGTGGTTACCGTAGACCTTACGTGTTCCGTTCCTTCTACGATCCGACGTCGAGACGCGACGAAAACACTTAAACTTAGAATTTCCTCGAAATTCGCGATAATCCTATGCTGAAATATGAAATCCGCGATAATTTACTCTTGAAACCAAATCCGCGACAATTCTCTTCACAAATCAAAATCCGCGATAATTCTCTTCATCATCAAATCCACGATAATATTGCACTGATCACAATTTCTGCGATAATTTACACAGCCTCCACTTTCGCGACAATTTCCTCTTCACATAAAATTCGCGACAATTTGCTCATGAAAATTTCCGCGATAAAAAGACATGCAGGTGAAATTCGCGATAATATCCTTCTTCGCGGGAATTTTCGCATTTCCGGGTTTTAATGATGATTTACTCGTTTTCGGGCCTCCTCACCCCTATTTATAGACATCCTAACTTTCCTAATTCACACTTTGACCCCCTCCTTCCTTTTGCTTTTGACCCCTCTTTTATCTTTTTCATTACTTTTCCATTTTTCGTTCCCTTTTACGTTCTTTCGTTCCCGTATCTCTCATATCTCTCGTCTAGACTTTACCGCTACATTCCCTACTATTTGTAATGTCGTACCTTTTTCTCGGCTATTACACGCGACCAATCGCCCTAGCCACGACCAAACTTGCTCAGAGTCGCGACCACTCACCCCAGCCGCGACCAATCGCCCTAGCCGCGACCAAACTTGCTCAGAGTCGCGACCAATCGCCATTGCCGAGACCAAACTTGCTCGGAGTCGCGACCAATCACCCCAGCCGCGACCAATCGCCCTAGCCGCGACCAAACTTGCTCAGAGTCACGAACAATCGCCCTAGCCGCGACCAAACTTGCTCAGAGTCGCGACCAATCACCCTAGTCGCGACCAATTGCACTAGCCGCGACCGATTGCCTAGTCGCGACCAATTGCTCAGAACCGCGCCCAGTCTTGCGTATTCGCGACCAATCGAACACGAAAGTAGAGCTGCGTGCCTGCACTGTTCACTCGCGTCCAGTCGAACGTAACTGACACTGTTCACTCGCGTCCAGTGTAACGCGACTGTAGATTTGATCGTTTTTTGAGCCGTTTTTGCTCGTGTTATCATTACCACCTCATTGTACTTGTACCGCTCGATTATTATAGTGGAAACCAAGGTAGAGCTTTGCTCTCCCGAGGACGTAAGCCCACACATTGTGGGCCCAACCTCGTATATCGCTCATGTCCCCACAACAATCTAATTTCGAGTAAATTATAAATTGACTGACCTAAAAATAAATACCCAAAATATTTTTAGAGTAGATCAATATGGGAAGTAGGAATAGAGGGAAGGTAACGGCCCTACCTCGATCGGTATGTCTACATAATATTCGATGACCGTCAAAGCTATTATTCAGTTGAGCCCTACCTTCTATACTTAGATATCGGCTAGAGACACTTTTTTTTTTATGAGATCGTATATAAAAGAGACAATAAGTCATCATTTCGCCTCAAAGTTTGGAACTCGACCTCAAGTTCAAATGTCACCCTTCATGTTTAAACACATGGCCTTGTTTATTTCAACGGCTCCATACTAAGAAAGCAAGCATGCTATATAGATGATAGCCTTTACAGATAGCCGGTAATTGAGCTGCATATAAAAGATGCACATGAACTACCGTAAGCGTAAAATAGTTGCCCCGAAATAGTGAGAATGCAAAGGAGTAAGTACCGACCTCCTGGCGGAGGTGAGAAAGTGTTATTCTTGTTCGAACATGGGGATATCTTATGCAGGGAAAAGATATATAAGCTCAAGGTCGCAGAGTAACAATCATGACGGGAACAAAATTGAATTGCGAAGTTGAGGAGTGTGACGGCCCCCTAGTTGTGAAGAGCTGGATTTTGATGAAGCAAAAAGTAATAGCTCCACGCTGAAATTGAAGCTCTTGATAGACAGTTAAAAAATAATTTCTAAGTTCGATTGCGTAATATTTACGAATCGAAGCAGTGCATCAGAATTCTAGTGTATAATGAAACGCGTCAGTACGCAAAGTAAAGAGAGATATGTCTAAAAGCATATCCTCCTAGTTGAAAAATCTAATATCGTTAGTGACAACGAGATGATTTCGACCGTATTCATGGTGTTCTCAAAAAAGTGTATGAACGAGTTTTGGATTTCTAGACGAGCTGATATAATGTGGTTTACGACTCAAAATCTGAATTTGCAAACCAGAGGACTATTGATATTGGCCGGGGTTATTTATGTAATTATGATAACCCTAGGGCTCATCTGACGTGGCTAAAGGGTATTTTTGATTTTCTATTATATTTATTGAGCGATGTGATTTCGAAGGTAATCTCGTAATTTGGGCATCTCGGTCCCACGTATGAGGATTATGATGGTGTTTTGAGATGTTTTGGATGATTTCGATCGGAAATGATGACATGGGTATTTTCGTAATTTGGCACTCGGAAAGCTCGTTGGCGACCTAATGCGATATTTTTGGCTATCTTCTATGGATTTAGAGATGATGAACGGGTAAAGAGTATTCATGGGTATTTTCTTGATATTACGTGCTACTTGTGTTCGATCAAGGTGTATTCTCGAAATTCCGGACGCTGTGACACTTATTCTAGTTTAATTGGATGTTTTTTAAGTAAGTTTGGCAAATTTGACTAAGATTGGGCTTTTGAACCCTAAGTTGACATATTGAGCCAAGTTCTTCTATAAATTCAAAACCCTAGACCCCAGAAAAGAGTTCTGACTCTTGGCACACTTTCCAAGGTGTTGTTTTCACTTGGACTTGCCCCGTAGTCACGACTTTGTGTCCAGTCGCGACTTTTTGCATGCTTAGTCGCGAGATTGTGTAAACATGGCCGTAGTCGCGACTTTTTGCACGAAAAGTCGCGAGTCATTGCTTAGCCGTGAGTTTGTGCACGTGGTCGCGAGTTTATGGCCTTAGTCGCGAGTTTGTGAACGTTGTCGCGAGATTATGAACCTAGTCGCGAGTTTGTGAACCTGGTCGCGAGATTTCGAACCTGATCGTGAGAATGTGATGGTGGTCGTGACTTTGTGATGCTAGTCGCGACATTTTGTATATACTCTGGCGCGACGGAGCAGATTTGATCGTTTTTCGTATCGGTTTTATTCAGATTATCATTATCAGTTGATTGTACTTGTACCCTTTGATTGTCATAGTGAAAACCAAGGTAGAGATTCGCTCTCCCGAGGACGTAAGCCCACACATTGTGGGCTCAACCTCGTATATCGCTCGTGTTCTCACAACAATTTAATTATGAATAATTAAAAAAAATTGACTGATATAAAGATTAATATCCAAAATATTTTTAAACGAGATCAGAAATCCAACCGTGAAACCGTGTAGCCGAACCGAACCGATTTTAATCGGTTAAACGGTGTAAGTTATATGGTTAATCGGTTTTTACAGTTCGGTTTCATATCGGTTAAAACGATTATACGTTCGGTAATCAGTTTTATTTATTAATATCAGTTTTGATGTCGGTTAACTGATTAAATTAATTAATTAATACATACAATAATTTCCCACCCCTATCTCATATGTCACATGGCCCATATTTACAGTTCCTAAATTAAAGAAATTATACTTACTTGATATTAGAGTTTGTAAAATTCTTTTTATGTTATGCCGTTGCTTTGCCTTTAAATATTTTCGTTCTTTGCTATCATTAATTGCATATTTGGTGGTAATTTGTGAGTATTTTATGTGTTTAGTATTTTTTTAGTGTTACGGTTTTCTTGTTTTCAGATTTAAGTTTTCGTATTTCAGAATCTTTTTACGCATGATAATATTGAATTCTTATGTTTAATATTTGGTTATGTTGCATATTTTTGTTCTTCTTAAATATATTGCGTTAGATTTAATTTGTTCATGGACAATTTTAATTGTTATGATTAGTGATTCATATGATTTTTTTTTGTTTTAATTGTTACTTTGCTTCTTTAGTATAACAACAAAGTAAATTTCTTGAGTTGTATTAATGTCTATCCGTGATTTTTTTTATTGTTCATTTGATTATCAAATTACTTATGCTTCAATTCTTCTTGAAAATCGAGTCTTCACTCCTATAGGTACGCGAAGTGAAATGTGTTTTTTTCTTTGAATGTTTATTATATGTGAATAAATTGAAATGATAAATTCAAGAGAGTTTTATTGCATTTTGAGATTGATTCGCCATTATTGCTAAATCGTTTTCGAAAGTCCAGTCCTAGTTCTATGCTTGATTTAGATTAACATAATTCATTTCAAATTACATGCATTTGAACTCAATAGAAGCATATTCATTTTGAAGATTAGAATATATCGGTTATTATAAATTTCCCAACTTTTGAGTCAAAATGAAAAATGGAATAACTCAAAATGTGCATATTCGAAAAGTATGAAAATCAACCTTTCAAAAAAATAGATTAACTATGGAACAAAATTTGTAGAAATTTTTTTAAAAATGTATCGGTTAAACGATAACCGGTTAACCATCGGTTTCAGTTTCAGTCGGTTATAAATTTATAAAGTGGTTAAACGGTTCGGTTTCGATTTTCAAATTTTGGGCTACAAAACTGATTAACCGTAAATGTTTTGACCGTTTAACCGCTTAACCAACCGAATACCACCCTTATGAAATATGTCGCTCGATTTATGGATGGTTATACCGTGGACACTTGACTACATTAAAGGAATACCAAACTTGTTCAAAATGATGTTGATGATCGACCAAAGTATCCTCACTTTTTCCATGCCTTAGTTGGAGCTATTCATTACTTTAATTTTACACGGCCTAACATAAAATTCTATGTGAAATATGTTGCTCAATTTATGCATACTCCTACATAACTCATCTTAAAGTAGTTTGACAGATACTTCACTACATTAAAGGAACACTTGACTATAGTCTTAATCTATCATCCATCTAGACACCATTTTTTCATGCTAACTATGTTGCATATTGGGCCAGCCATCTCGTAACACATGTGTTTTTTGACAATAATCTATCTCTTGGTGCTCAAAAAACAAAAAAAAATGTTTCTAGATAAAGTACAAAAGTTGATAACGATCCATGGCGGACACCACTACTACACTCATGTGGCTCAAAAACCTTCTCATTGATCTACATCTCACAATTAATACAATTTTACATACTCGGAGCAAGTACATTGCACTTGCCTATTACTTTGTTCGTGAACAAGTCACTCTAGGTATGCTGATCATTCCATACACCCCCTGTGTCTCACCAAGTGGCCGGCCCATTTAGCCATTTACTAAAGTCATGATGTATTCATTCAAGAACAAACTCAATCTTTATACACAGTCTCATTCGAGGGAGGATATTGAAATAAGCTCATATATGTCCAAAGGAGTATTAAGGTGTAGTTAGAGAAATAATGGAGAATTGAGTAATATTATAAGCATATTAAACAAATAGTGTGTATTAAATGTAAGAATGTCTAGACAATAAATTCAAATAATCAAGCCATGATGTTTGTTTCACTAAATGGACATGAGAAAGAAAAGAATCTCAAGAACCATTTTATATTGCTATAAATATTGTTTCTCTTGTAATCATTTTTACTCGATTCATGAAAAAAACTTCATCAAAACTAACATTTCTTTACCATATTTACTGGCAACCATCAGTACTTATTGGCCGGTATGACTACATTGAGCATTTTGCAGATATTAGATATGCAAATCTAGACTAACTAAGCCAAACAAAGACCAGGTTTCGAATTTAAGAGATGACAAGCATCAACAATCTGGAACGTAAAATGACTCAAAGAGAAGCTAAGATCCAAAACATTACATGAGAGGAAATGGCAGCAAATAGCCATGTAACAAAAGCAAGTGTTATAGAAATCTCAAACCTATGGCATGGAAGATGTGCTGGTCCTGTGCAGAAGTTCAAGTCTTTGGCATACAAAACCGCAATCCCCATAGACGAACAAGCTGCTGCCAATGATAGTGCAGACGTTACCTGCACGAATACCATGATTCAGCTTCGACTTTGAATTGTAGTAATATGAAAGGAAATATACCCAGTCACCGACGACAAAGAGGCTGACAATAACTGGATTTCTGATGTCTCTCTTTGTACATAGGGAGTAGATGTCAAGGCAGGCAAGCCCAAAGCTCCATAGAACTTGAAGCCCCATTGATGCAATCAGATAGCTGATCATAGAAAATCGTTACAAATTAGAAACAGATTCATTACACAACGATATACAAATAAGGCTAAAAAGTATCGGAAAAAAAACAATTTTTCATCCCTGAAAAGGAGCAAACTCAATGTTTCCAGTGTTGGCATCTGTAGCTTAACATTAATTCTAGATAGCAGAGGCTGTTCTAATGGTACGCTTTGTCTTGCTTCCAGCTTAGAAGCACAAGCAGAGTTACTCGAGATGACTACCAAATTTGAAAACATGGATATCTATAAAAAACTGATTTTATCAGCAAGAATAAGATTTCCTTTGTTATAATAACACTAAGATCTTTCAGGAACAATTTCAAGATATTTTAAAAGAAACTGCAATGGACACTCAGCCTATTCAATACCAACAAACTTCAAAAGAAACTCCTGGAGCAGTATCCCATCGAAGAAATGATCCAAATGCAGTAATTGCTCAAAATGAACAGATATTCAGATCTAGAGAAGTGTCAAAATTAGGATATTTGAACTACCAAGAACTCAAACAGCAGAAATTCATCGAATCCGGACTACCACATTGAAAATTAACAAAACTGAAGCAGGAATAAAGACATAAATTAGGTTAAAAGATGCCTAATCTGACATCATTACAAGAATTCCATTTCCATAACACATTATCAAGATACCACTAAAAGTTAGGAGTGAAGAAATACCAAAAGGCAGTGAAATTGGAGAAGCCACTCGCAGAAACCATAGCTCCAACGGAACCGGCTGCAAATAAGCACTGCCCAATTCTTAAAAACAAACCAGTTACACTTCCAGGACTACCCAACAAATCCTTCATTCTTCAGACCCCTAATTTTCCTACAATCTTTAGCATTCCAGCCAATCACACATACCAGCAATTCCCTGAATTTCTCTACGTGTAAACTCAAAGATTCAACTTTCTGGAGCTAATTTGGTGGGTTTCGTAAAATACGAATCAAGGATCAAGTCCGTACTCCACCGCAGAAGAGAGTTTGATCAAGGGAAGACTTAAACGGCAGACAAACAAATCCCAAAATATAACTGGGATAATGGCAAAACAATCAATAATAAGATGGATTTAAGTGAACTTTGATCATCAAACAAATCTTCAACGACAAACTAACGGAAACATATATTGAACATTGGAAGGTTGTATATTCGAGGCGCATTTCCATAAATCAATTCAGAACATCTTCAATTGACATATTGATTTAACTTTTTTGTTGGGCACCTATTATCTATTTAAATTTTAAACCGACATCGCCACCACACCACGGGGATTCGGAGACTCGAATTCGAGAACTCGAATTTGTTAAATAGTAAGATTTATTAATATTATAAATTATTTTTTAATTAAAATATAAAATTTAAATAGTCCAGCATACACATTCAACGTGTCATTTCGCAACTTGTAAATAAGTCATTATCTCCATTATAATTAGCCCTCTTTTTTCATTCTTTTGTTGTTGTCTAAAAGACCAGGGTATTAACTGTCGATATGTCCGAGATTATTGGAACCTAATTTAAGATTTGTTTAAATTGTGGGACAATAATGAAAACACAAATAAAACAATGAACAAACGATTTAACGTGTAAAACCCCTTAGTAAGGGGAAAAACCACTTAGCTACACTAAGAATACTCTTAGTCAAATTTATTAAAAAAAGAGTGAAAGTCACAACGAAATACATGCCAAGAAGATGACTAAGGGAAACAACAAGAGCCAAATGACGATAGTATAGGGCTTCACGCGTGAAAAATGGTCCTCATGAGCTAGCCACTTCATCTTGTATTTATAGAGAGGAATCATGCGTGGAAAACGCTCTGTAACCGACTCTGACAACGTCGTTTTCCCATGACAGAAAACGTGAGTGTTCCCGCTGATATTACCCGGGGGTATTTTCGGTATTACGATACCCCGGGAGCTCGTCCGACATGGCTAAATGGTATTTTCGGTTTTCTCGCTTATTCATGGAATGATGTATTTTCGGGGGGTATTCTCGTAATTCGGACCTTCTGAGACCACATACCAGCTTTTATTGACATTTCTATAAGTTGTGGATAAATTCGGTCCCGAGCGGGGCCAAGGGTATTTTTGTAATTTGATATTCGAGGAGCGCGTCGGTAAGTTGTGGCGGTATTTCAAGCTATCTATTCAATATTCAGAGACAAGGAACTAGTCAATGGGATTTTACGATATTTCTGACTAACTTTCGATCGGGATGCATCTTCGAAACTCCGAGATGTTATCGCATTTTTTCAGCTTAATTGGATATTATCTAAGCAATTTAGGCTAAGTCAAGTAAAATTGGACTCATGGGCTTGAAACTGACTAATTGAGCTGATTTTCTCTATAAATATGAACCACAAGACACTAAAAAAGAGTTCAGACTCTTAACACGCTGCCCAGGGCAAAGTCTTCACCTGAACCCATTCTGATACTCGTGACTTTTTGCAAGTAGTCACGAGTTTGTGTGCCCCTGGTCATAGTCGTGACTTTTTGTCTCTGTAGTCTCGAGTCTCTGCACTGTTCTGTTGACTCTGGGTTTCGTATCTTATTTCACTAAGGCAGTCGCGACTTTGTACACAGCCTCTGTATTCCGACTTTGTGCACAACCCCTGGTAGTCGCGACTTTGTGTCCTGGTCTCGGTAGTCGCGACATTCTGCATTGAGTCGAGACATTGTGAACTGAGTCGCGAGATTGTGTCTCGCCCTCGTAGTCGCGAGTTTTTGCACTGACTCGCGAGATTTTGGCAGTTACGGTGCATCGAAGTGTGTTTGATCATTTTCTGAGCCGTTTTCATTCGGATTATCAACATCTCTTGAGTTTAAATTTCGTAACGGCTATAAGGCGCGCTGTTAATTCAAATGTTGAAATAATCTATGCCTTTCCATATTCCGCTAACTAACAGGCGGTCAGACTTCAGCCGCATGCAATAGTACATGTGTCGGCTCGTTAACGTCTGAGAGAGATGTATAAAAGCAAGGGTTTTGATATTGTTTAACCTCCATCATCATTTGCGTTAATTATTCTCAAATCATCAAACGTTTGCGCGCCTTTGTTCTTGACAATTTTGGCTTCTTTCACCGAGAAATTTCCAATATAAACACCATGGCTCCTCGCAAGATTAGATACATGCCGTTTCTGAGATTGATACCAAAGAATGTCAGGCCAAGTTCTCCATCCCTACCCATTTTCAACCAATCCATGAATGCTTTTCTGCGCCGAAGTTTCTTCCCAACGAGTTGGGGCTGGCTCTCCTATAGTGATCCCTTTCTTCTTCGGGATCGGGGCTGCTAGAAGGGGTCCGTCAGTTTGATCTTCTTCAGGGGCCTCCGGGGCTCTTCCTTGGCCCCCCTTTTACCTTTATCTAGAGGTACCAAAGGCATAGAAACATATTGTCCCAAGCTTCGGGTTGGGAGTACTTCCACACGTTAAGGGACACCTGCACCAACAACCGCACAGTGTTAAGATTTATAGAAGAGTTGCTTCCAATCCTATACAAGGCCGATAAACTCAAAAGCTAAAGTCTGGCCACTACTGCTTCTTTTACCTCATCTATTGAATGTGGATCGCATAATTATGCAATCAGGGGCTCATAACTAACTCGAATGGAACCCGGAAGAGTAATCATCTCCTCAGGGAGAAAACATGGGACATCTTTTCCCCTTCATAATCGAAACGGTGAGTGGAAATCCAAGGTCAAAGAAAACTTTGTTTACCTAGAGGGATGCCTCTTAGAAGAGTACATGGTACAAGGGAAGAAGAACCCAATAAACGTTGATGCCTCGGTCTTAGAACTGGTTGGGGCATTTTTTGATTCGTTATCTATGGTGAGTACATAATCTTTAATACTTTAAGAGCTTCATTTACTAATAACTTCTCCTTAATCCCTTTTCGCATGTAGCTAAGAAAGGCCTCACGCTGGCCTCAGCGGTCCCCCAGAGCCGAAGTAGTACTTCCATCTCTAAGGAGACGCAAGAACAACTTGCCTTAGCTCAAATTCGGTGATAATTACTTGATCACTTTCTTACGGATCTCGGTTAGGCATCTTTGATCATAAATGAGATCGTAACATAAGTTTCCTTACCATACATAAGGGAATTATCCTAGATTGGCGCAACCGCATTTAGGGGAGGGATCTTAATACATCCACCCAGTTTCTTGGCTCTTTCAACCGTAAACAAAAAATACGAGACGGTCATGTGACAATTACTGGACGCGCCGGTCACACTAGATTACAATACAGGCTCATCCGGTTAACAAACTTTAGCTTGTTCATCGCTCACATAACCGAGCGCCCAACAATAACTTCCTTCTATCTCTTTGACTTATCTAGTTTACATTTGGAGAATGGGCAAGGGACACAACGTTGTTCGAGAGAAAGATACGTCATCATGTACGATAATTCTACCGACTTATCAAACGAATATTATGTGGCATGGATGAGATAAATGTCTTTCTTTACTTACTGTCCGAAACGAATCCACTTCATAGGCCGCTTTACAATCTTTCTTGAGAGATTTTTAATGTATAAATTTGCTCATTCACCAATAAGCCAACTTTCGTGTCATAAGCTATAAAGGCTACCATGAATGAGACCTCTTAATCATCAAATAGACAAATATCAGTGTCATTAAACATCCTTATTCGGGCAAACATTTACTTCAGAATATTCCTTGTTGTGGTTCTCTTCTCCGATCGCTTTGATCATCACTGTTTTGATCATAAATATGAGTGCCTAGTCGTAATAGAATTTAGTTGAATTAATATCATCGGACAAATATTTGGCCGTTCTAACCGTTTATCCTAATGAAATCCATGAATATGATCCATCGGCAAATAAATGCATGTGCAGATGATTAAGCCAAATGACGGATTTTTCAAACAATGGCCCCTTTTATAGGGGTATAACTTTACAATTTTGATAATATCTGAGAGTTCCCGGTTATAACTAACGAGAATTGATACCATAAGACCATCACTTGGTCAGTTTGATTGTAAATTAAAATATGCGGTCAAAAATAACAAATCCATGATATAGGACCATAACGTGGCCAATCTAACAAATGAGTCCATGTTATA
This sequence comes from Utricularia reniformis, assembly GCA_009725065.1. Lineage (NCBI taxonomy): Eukaryota > Viridiplantae > Streptophyta > Magnoliopsida > Lamiales > Lentibulariaceae > Utricularia > Utricularia reniformis. The sequence goes on from RWGZ01000221.1 coordinate 325,055, forward strand.
ACGTGGCTTCATAATTTCTACTATAGTAAACACTATTCTCTTGATTGTAAATAACTTAGTATTCTTCGTCATATAATGAAACTTCCATTCATTTCTTTTCAATTTCCCTAATAGCGTGAAGAAAAATCTCACTCTGGAGAATATGAATCGAGAAGTTAACCCCCAAAATAATAATAGCTTTCCATATGATTAGTTAGCCGATTAGGGATAAATAATCCTTCGACATGATTTAGCGAAGAGATATTCACAAATGTGATAGAGATTCCAGATAATCATAGAAAGCTTTTACGATAGTTCCGAGCATGGTATGAGTCCCCAGTAATCACATCATTTTCTGGAATATAAACCATAAGGCGAATATTTGGCCATTTTGATCATTTTCTTAAGTGAAAACCATGAATACGATCACAAAACTAATACCGGCCATTCCAATCGAAATTGAAAATTTGTGATCTTTTAGCAGAATGTATCCCTTGGCGATGATAGGTAAACCAATCCTGTAACAGTGCACTTTCATAAATTCTTTCTCCGACAATAAATAACAAGATTTCTTCCAGGATAATTTGCCATGAATTCCGTGAACAATGATGTCTCTATCGCACAAACGACTTTTAGTATTTCTCCTAGAAATATGACCTTGAAGAACTTGCATTCTTGATGAGTATAAATTTGTACTCGAGATTATCGTACTCATAACATCACTTGCATATTTGTTTGCATGTTCTCTTCGGGTATAAACTTGCACCCGAGATCGTCTCATTCTAAAAGGGCCTCAAGAAGCACCGCAACTCACTTGCACGGTTGTCTCCGGGTATAAACTTGCACCCGTAGTCATCGCATTTTCGCCGCCGGTATAAACTTGCACCCGAGGCCATCACACTTTCGCCGCCAGTATAAACTTGCACCCGGGGCCATCACACTCTTTCCGCCGGTATATACTTGCACCCGGGGCCATCACATTCTCCCCGCCGGTATATACTTGCACTCGCGGCCATCACAATCTTGCTGCCGGTATATACTTGTACCCGGGGCCATGACATTCTCGCCGCCGGTATATACTTGCACCCGGGGCCATCACACTCTTGTTGCCGGTATATACTTGCACTCGGGGCCATCACATTCTCACTGCCGGTATATACTTGCACCCGGGGCCATCACATTCTCAGCACCGATATATACTTGCACCCGGGGCCATCATATTCTCACCGCCGGTATATAATTGCACCCGGGGCCATCACACTCATGCCGCCGGTATATACTTGCACCCGGGGCCATCACATTCTCACCGACAGTATATACTTGCATCCGAGAACACTGCGGAAATGGACCACCCTCCGACGAGGGCGCGATCCTCGTCGGCGTGTCATGGAGGAGTCGGGTATAAACTTGCACCCCGTTTTGCCATGGAAACATGCTCGGTACTAAGCCGGCTATCTCATAATAAATCGGGCCCCTTGACATATTCCAACAGTATCTATAAATAGACGATTCTGCCGCGGACAGGAAGATTCATCATGTTCAAAGTATTTTGACACAGTATCTAATTTGACGAGTTTGAAAATGATCGACTACAAGACAGGCGGTACATTGCATTTCTAATCTAACCTATTATTTGATTCCATCCTCCATCATACTAAAATGCAATGGACCTCCTCCTATCTTATCAGTCCCCAGTCGATTGAATTCATGTCGTCAAAAAAATACTCAAAAAATAGAGTATGACCATAAAAAAGAGGAGAAATTTTATTTTAAAAAGATCGATGAGTCACGTCTATACATAATACTTGCGCAAATTGGAAATATGCCAAGTCCGTGGCAGCTCCTCACCGCTCTTATTCACAATCTTATACGTTCCTTCTCTCACCACCGCCGTGATGTCATACCAAATTTCCCACTCCATGTACAACGTGCATGGAATTTAACAACAATTAATAGCAATGAACACAGTCGTAATAGCATACCTCAATTTGACTAGTTTTGCTCCTTACGAGGGTCTTAATGCATCAGAAATTTAGCTTTCACGTGTCTCAATAAAATCCATTAGTGACTCTGAAAGTCCTAGGCATAGAATGCAACATAAGATAATATTGCACGCATTATTCACTCGTGCTTTTCCCCAAAAAATTGTGCGCAATATCTAACATCGAAAATAGAATTGGAACATTAGAGGGAGCTTTGTTTGCCGCTCCCAGGCACGAGGCACTGTTTCTTCTAGACATGATAATACTTGCTTGCTTTACAAAGAGTTCATTGCATTATATGACACCTGTAATAGCTAGGAAAAAGGTATGTTGGAACAATAGTAGAGAATATAGTTGTAAAGTCTAGACAAGAAATAACGAGGGATACGGGAATGAAAGAACGAAAAAGGAAACGAAAAGATAGAAAAGTAAAGCAAAAGATAAAGGATGAGTCAAAATAAAAAGAAGGAGGGGTCAAAATGTAATTTAGGGAAGTTAAAATGTCTGTAAATATGGATGGAAAGGTCCAAAACCAAGTTCATTATCACTAATGTAACGACCCTAATTTGAGACTAGCTGTTTTGTTAAAGTGTGATAATTAAAACAGAGATATTCGAATGTAAACATAAAACATAGTTCGAAAACATCAAAGTTTGACAGCATAATTTAGAGTATTCTCCGAAGGACCGGACTCTATCACCGGAAAACCGACGACCTCCTTCCCATGCCCTCTCATACCTCGTCTGCGTCACCTACAAAATCTGTAAAGCGGTCACAATCTATTAAAGGAAACTTCACACACATTACACATTATCTTTACGTTTCTCAATTACACCGTATACACACACATGAATCGTTCTTTTTTAACCGTTTTCTTATTTCTCTCTTCTTTTACCCTTATTATTTCCATCATACTTTAACTTTACTAATGCCGAGAGTAACATGCTCGGTGCATGTCCCGCCCAAGCCAACCGTTAGCTGTTGGATGACTCGGCGGGTCATATGCTTCCCTTCCCCGGGTGGGTAATTAGGCGCTACCCCTTTTCGTACGTATCTTTTCCTCTTTGGAACTTATCGTTCCCTTCATCAGGCATGCCCTTCCTTTGGCGAATCGTGTGCTAGGCACGATGCCGGGTTCGGTCGGACGGTCCATCCTTCCTCACCCCGAGTCTTATTAACATTTATCTCGTTCATTCGTGTCTTTCCTTTCTTCTTTATTAACCCAATCCCATTCCCTAAGTCTGAACCTTTCCTTACTATATTGTGTTCACTCCGCTTACCGTTCGCTTTAGCTTGTTATAATCTTTCCGTGCTTCCCTGCATTTCGTAACATGTCTTAGTTATTCGAATTCCGACGTTATTATCTTATTGTTAACTTTGTGATTACCGTAGACCCTACGTGTCCTTTTCCTCCCACGATCCGACTTTGAGCCGAAACGAAAACACTCAAACTTGGTATTTCCGCGATAATTCACTTCTGCCGTGAAATCCTCGACAATTCTAGGCCGGAAATCAAAATCCACGATAATCCTACCTTAGAACCTTTTTCCGCGATAATATTACACTTGCCACATTTTCGTGATAATATTACACTTGCCACCTTTCCGCGACAATTTGCTCAACACGTTTTATCCGCGACAATTTGCTTTACCCAAAAATCCGCGACAATTTGCTCAAACGCTTAAATCCGCGACAATAATTACTCTTCACAAAATCCGTTACAATAGTTCATTACGCAAAATCCGCGATAATAAATGCTTGCAGGAAATCTGTGACAATTTTCCTTCTTCGCTGTAATTTTCGAATTTTCGTGTCTTAATGATAATTAACTCGTTTTTGGACCTACCCACCCCTATTTATAGACATCCTAACTTTTCTAATTCACACTTTAACCCCTCATTCTTTTCATTTTGACCCCTTCTTTATCTTTTGCTTTACTTTTCTATTTTTCGTTTCCTTTTACGTTCTTTCATTCCCGTATCCCTCGTTATTTCTCGTCTAGACTTTACCGCTACATTCCCTACTATTTGTTCCATCATACCTTTTTCCTGGCTCTTACAACTAAGCCGCGAAAAACCCGAAAAACACGAAAATTATCGCGGAAGAACAAAATTGTCGTGGATCTTGTGGAGAGCAAAATTGTCACGAAGTTTGTGGAGAGAGCAGAATTGTCGCGGAATGTTGGAGAGAGCAAAATTGTCGCGGAAAAACCTAAAGCACAAAAATTGTCGCGGAAATATTGAAGACCAAAATTATTGCGGATTTGCCCATAACCACAAAATTGTCGCGGATTTCGAGGAATGAAGTAATTATCGCGGAAATATCAAATTTGGGTGTTTTCGTCGCGTCTCAACGCCGGACAGTGAGGGAAAAAGGATACGTAGGGTGTACGGTAACCACATAGTTAACAATGAGATAATAACATCGGAAATCGAGTACTAAGATATGTTACGAAATGCAGGGAAGCACAAAGGGATTATAACGAGCGAAAGCAACAGGTAAGCGGAGTGAACACAATGTAGTAAGGGAAGGTTCCGACTTAAGGAAACGGGAAGGGTTAGTAAGAAAGAAAGTAAAAGACACAAATGAACGAGGCAAATGTTAATAAGACTCGGGGTGAGGAAGGATGGACCATCCGACCGAACCCGGCATGGTGCTTAGTACACGATTCGCCCAAGGAAGGGCATGCCTGATGAAGGGAACGATAAGTTCCAAAATGAAAAGATACGTACGAAAAGAAAAGAATGGATCCAGGTGAAAAAAATTGTAGCGCCTAAGTACTCACCCGGGGAAGGGAAGCATGTCGCCCGTCGAGTCAACCAAGAGCTAACGGTTGGCTTGGGTCGGGACATATACTGAGCATGTTACTTTCGGCAACAGTAAAGTTAAAAGATGAGGGGAATGATAAGCGTAAAGGACTAAGAAGAAGAAAATAAGAAAATGATTAAAAGAAACGACTTACGTGTGTATGTACGATTTACTTAAGAAATGAAAAGATAAGTATAGCGTGTGCGAAGTTTCCTTTAATAGATTGTGACCGCTTTACAGATTTTGTAGGTGACGCGAACGAGGTATGAGAAGGGCATGTGAAGGAGGTAATCGATTGTCCGGTGATAGAGTACGGTCTTTTGAGAATACTCTAAATTATGTTGCTAGACCTTAATGCTTTTGAATTGTGTTTTAAGTATACGTTCGAACGTTTCGTTTTATTTAGTACGTTTTTACAAAATCAGCTCGGCCCAAATTAGGGTCGTTACAAATGGTATCAGAGCATAACATGGCTACCAAACCGGTAGTGGTGCGGTCCTACGTAGAAAGGTCTAGGAAACTCATAGGAGGACAACCAACCAAAGGAAGGGATGCGCATAGAATGTAACATGTGGCATGAGTTGGTATAGACATAACGAAAACTTAATGTAGGGACGGCTCCTAGAACGAGAGCGAATGGAAACAGAGAGGAGGATAGAAATGCATCAGAACAGGCACTAGCGACAGAAACCTCGATTGCGGATTCGTTGACGCCCCTCACGTTTAACTAGGAGAGTATGAGGGATCTATTCCAAACTATGGCAAGTTCCCTCGTTAGCGCAATGAGACATGGACAGACGGAGAGGGGAAACTCCGTGTAGATGGAACAAGTGTCAAGGCCTCAAAAGGGAAGAATGTACTACAACGAGGCTTTAAAGAAGGTTGGGATGAACAGTTTTACCGAAGATAAGATGGGGATGCGGAGGCGTGGATTATTCGCTTAGAAGAGAAGTTTGAACTAATCGAAGCCACAGAGGAACTTAGGGCAGGACTGTCCCCACTATAGTTCGACGGTAGCACTGCCCAATGAAGGATGTACCCATGTCTTGGGAGAAATTTAAGAATGCGTTTTTGGATTATTACGTGCCAAAAGGGCTTAAGAAGGACAAGAGGGCCGAGTTTGACAGACTGACTCAAGAAAATCGCCCCGTAATGGAGTATACGCAGGAATTCATAGAATTAGGTAGGTACGCCCCCGAGATTATGGGGAGTGAACAAGAAAAGATGCACTGTTTTACAGAAGGGCTGAATGAAAGGATGAAAATGACTATGTATGGCCGCGACGACGAAGAATTTTCGAGTTTAGTGGCACCGGCAGTCCGAGTGGATGGGGGAATGCGAAGAATGGATAAAGAACGTACCAAGAGCTCCATGAGGAGTGAGGTTCACGGGCGGGGAGAATGGAAAGGAAAGGTCACTACAGAGAGCTTCGGGTCTGCACACGGACCCCTGATCAGGCCTGTGTGCGTCAAATGGGAGAAAAACCATTTTGGAGAATGCCGGGCAGGAACCAACAGTTGTTTCAAGTGCGGCCAGGAAGGACACTTTGCTTGAAAGTGCACAAAGAGGAGAATGATCGAAACTAGGGCTACCGAAAGCAGGGCAAAGGAAAGGATCACTGGAAATGCACCAGTGTTCGCTGTAAACAAGGAACAGGCCTCAGAGGCCGAAGACGTCGTGGTAGGTACACTACTTATTAATGGCTTTACAACTTTCGTATTATTTGATTGTGGGGCAACACATTCGTTTGTCTCGGAGAAGATAGCGAAACAGTTTGGGGTAATGGGAAGTAACGCTAAAATCAAAGTAAAAACACCGGGATCTGAAGCCCTCGAGGCAAACACAATCTATAAGGGATGCGTGGTAGAAGTGGATACGGTACGAATAGAGGCAGACTTGATTGAGTTGGGAATATGGGATTCGATGCTATACTACGAATGGATTGGTTATCTAAGTACGATGCGCAAGTGAAATGTCGAGAACGTACGATCACTTTTACTACGACGCAGGAAGGGAAAAGATACATGGTCGGAAAACCAATTATGGGAGAGGATGGAGAGTATAGTTGTAACGACCCTAATTAGGGCCTAGCCGTTTTGGTGAAACATGCTAAATAAAACGAAACGTTCGAATGAAAACTTAAAACATAGTTCGAAAACATTAATGTTCAACAACATAATTTAGAGTGTTCTCCAAAGATCGGACTCTATCACCGATCAACCGACGATCTCCTTCCCATGCCCTTCTCATACCTCGTCCGCGTCACCTACAAAATCTGTAAAGCGGTCACAATTTATTAAAGGAAACTTCACCCACTCTACGCACTATCTTTTCATTTCTTAATTAAACCGTACACACACGCGTGAATCATTTCTTTTAACCGTTTTCTTATTTCCTTCTTCTTTTACCCTTATCATTCCCCTCATTCTTTTACTTTACTATTGCCGAGAGTAACATGCTCGGTACATGTCGCGCCCAAGCCAACCGATAGCTGTTGGATGACTCGGCGGGCCATATGCTTCCCTTCCCAGGGTGGGTACTTAGGCGCTACCCCCTTTTCCACCCGAATCCGTTCTGCCCTTTTCGTACGTATCTTTCCCTCTTTGGAACTTATCGTTTCCTTCATCAGACATGCCCTTCCTTTGGCGAATCGTGTGCTAGGCCCAATGCCGGGTTCGGTCGGACGGTCCATCCTTCCTCACCCCGAGTCTTATTACCATTTATCTCGTTCATTCGTGTCTTTTCTTTCTTCTTTATTAACCCAATCCCGTTCCCTAAGTCTGAACCTTCCCTTACTATATTGAATTCACTCCGCTTACCGTTTTCTTTCGTTTGTTATAATCCTCCCGTGCTTCCCGTAGACCCTATGTGTCCTTTTCCTCCCACGATCTGACGTTGAGACGCAACGAAAACACTCAAATTTAGTATTTCCGCGATAATTCACTTCTTCCTCGAAATTTGCAATAATTTTGTGCTGGTGTTAGGATTCGCGATAATTTTGTAGTGGAGCTAGGATTCGCGATAATTTCACACTTCAAGCATTTTCGCGACAATTTTGCACATGATCATTTTCGCGATAATTTTCCACAGAATCGTTTTCGCGACAATAATTGCCTTTCCCAAAAACCGCGATAATTTTCCAAAGTTTGCAAATTCGCGACAATTTTTCGATGCCCAAATTTTCGCGATAATTTCCTTCATTCTCGACAATTTACTGATTTTCGTGGATTAATGATAATTAACTCGTTTTTGGGCCTCCCCACCCCTATTTATAGACATCTTAACTTTTCTAATTCACACTTTAACCCCTCATTCTTTTCATTTTGACCCTTCCTTTATCATTTCTTTTTTTTCCATTTTTCCTTTCCTTTTTCGTTCTTTCGTTCCCGTATCCTTCGTTATTCATTGTCTAGATTTTAACCGCTACATTTCCTAATATTTTTTCCATCATACCTTTTTCCTGGCTATTACATCCTTCCCCACTAATTTTGAGTCTCGTCCAGAAACTCGTGCGTACTAGTCTTCCATTAAGTCTGGTGCTCTCTGTCTAATCTCTCGTTCCGTTTCCAATGTAGCTTCTCTCTCTCCTTGATTGGACCATTGTACTTTCACCATGGGAATTTGTTTGTTTCTGAGCCTTATTTCTTCTCTGCCTAGGATCTTTACTGGGACTTCCTCGTATGTTAGTTCCAGGGTTATCCCTATGGGTTCCCCCACACATTCTTGAATTCCTTCAGTTACCCTCCTCCTTAGTTGGGATACGTGGAACACGTTGTCTATTCCCCCCATCTCATCCGGAAACTTCAGCTGATATGCTAGGTTTCCGAATCTTCGTTCCACCTCGTATGGTCCGATATACCGGGGACTCAGCTTCCCTGTCCTTGTGGTCCTTAGCACCCCCTTCATCGGTGATATCTTTAGGTAGGCGTGATCCCCAACTTTTAACTCTAAGGGTCTCCTTTTTGTGTCTACCCAACTTTTGTATCGGTCCTGTGCCGCCTTAATGTTCTTTCGTACCACGGCCANGCCTATCCATGTCATCCGTTACATTCTATGCCCATCCCTTCCTATGGTCGGTTGTCCTCCTACGAGTTTCCTAGACTCTTCTACGTAGGATCGCACCGTTACCGGTTTAGTAACGATGTTACGCTCTGATACCATTTGTAACGCCCCAATTTGGGCCTAGTTGTTTTGTTAAAATATGATAATTAAAACGGAAATATTCGAATGCAAATTTAAAACATAGTTCGAAACATGAAAATACGACAGCATAATTTAGAGTATTCTCCAAAGGACCGGACTCTATCACCGGACAACCGACGACCTTCTTCCCCCGTCCCTATCATATCTCATCTTCGTCACCTACAAAATCTGTAAAGCGGTCACAATCTATTAAAGGAAACTTCACACACACTACACATTATCTTTTCACTTCTTTGTTACACCGTACACGCACACATGAACCATTCCACTTAATCGTTTTCTTATTTCCCTCTTCTTTTACCCTTATCATTTCCATCATTCATTAACTTTTCTGTTGCCGAGATTAACATGCTCGGTGCATGTCCCGCCCAAGATAACCGTTAGCTGTTGGATGACTCGATGGGCCATATGCTTCCCTTCCCCGGGTGGGTACTTAGGCGCTACCCCTTTTTCCACCCGGATCCGTTCTGCCCTCTTCGTAAGTATCTTTTCATCTTTGGAACTTATCGTTCCCTTCATCAGGCATGCCCTTCCTTTGGCGAATCGTGTACTAGGCACGATACCGGGCTCGGTCGGACGGTCCATCCTTCCTTACCCCGAGTCTTATTATCATTTATCTCATTCATTCGTATCCTTTCTTCCTTCTTTATTAACCCAATCTCATTCCCTAAGGCTGAACCTTCCCTTACTATATTGTGTTCACTCCGCTTACCTGTTGTTTTCGCTTGTTATGATCTCCGATGCTTCCCTACAATTCGTAACATATTTTAGTACTTCATTATTATTGATGTTATCATCTTATTGTTGACTGTTTGGTTACCGTAGACCCTTCGTATCTCTCTCCTACACGATCCGACGTCGAAATGCGACGAAAACACCCTAATTGTGTATTTCCGCAATAAAATCCTTCTGTTCCTCAAATCCGAGATAAAAATACTCTAACCCTGAAATCCGCGACAAAACAACACGTAACTCAATTTCCTTGACAATTTACCAAGCTCTGAAAATCCGCGACAATTTTCCTCTTCGAAAAATCCGCGACAATTTTCCTCCTTGAAATTTTCCGTGATAATATTCAACTCTGAGTTTTCCACGACAAAGCTCTTACCCAAAATTTTCCGCGATAAAAATGGTTAGAAAATTTCCGCGATAAAAAGCACTGATCATGAAATTTCAGCGATAATTTGATGTTTTGGCGTTTTTCCGTACGTTTTTGCGGTTTAGTGATAAATGACTTGGTTTTTGGGCTTTCTAACCCCTATTTATAGATGTTTTAACTTCCTTAATTCCCATTTTGACCCCTCCTTCTTTTCATTTTATTCCCCATCCTTTATCTCATGCTTTTCATTTAAATCTTTTCGTTTCCTTTAACGTTCTTTCGTTTCCGTATCCCACGTTATTTCTCCTCTAGACTTTATTACTATATTTCCTACTATCGTCCCGACATACCTTTTTCTCGGCTATTACACACCTCATCCCAGCATAGCGGTGTACGACACTTCCTCCCGTATAATGCCTCGTATGGGGCCATGCCAATGCTGCTTTGAAAGCTATTATTGTACGCAAATTCCACTAGCGGTAGGAAATCCTCCCAACCTCCCTTAAGTTTCCAACACACATGAGCGTAACATATCCTCCATAATTTGGTTCGTTCTGTCGGTCTGACCATCCGTCTGTGGGTGGTAGGCTGTGCTCATGATTAACTGGGTTCCGAGTGATTTCTGTAAACTCTGCCAAAATCTAGACGTGAATCTCGGGTCTCTGTCTGACACGATGTTTACTGGAACTCCATGTAACTTTACTATGTTATCCACATATATTCTGGCTAGCCTGTCTACTCCGTATGTCGTCTTGACTGCTAAGAAATGAGCCGCCTTTGTAAGACGGTCGACCACTACCCATATCGCGTCGTTCTTTCGAGGGATCTTGGGTAGTCCTATCACAAAGTCCATGCCGATGCTATCCCATTTCCACTCTGGAATCTCTAAGGGCTGTAGCTCGCCTCCTGGGCGTTGGTGTTCGGCCTTAACTCGTCGTCAATTTTCGCATTTGGCCACAAAGTTGGGGATCTCGTTTTTCATTCAATTCCACCACCAGTGCATCTTTAGGTCCCGATACATCTTAGTGCTTCCTCGGTGAACTGAGAAAGCCAAACTGTGTGCTTATGCCATAATCTTCTTCCTTAGCTCCGGCCGGTTTGGTACCCATATCCGTTCATTTATTCGGATTAGCCCTTCGCTTCCTTCGCTTATCTCTGATTTATCGGTTCTGTTTCCCTGTTTTCGAGTTACGGGTTTCTCGAGGTCTGATATCTGTGCTTCTAGTACAACCTCCAATATCCATGGTCTTGCGGTAATAGTCCCTAACATGACTGTGGTCGACTCCACCACTTCCAGTTGTAGATTCTCCATTTCCCTTACCAACGTGTTCACTAGCACGCCATGATTCTTCCTGCTCAGTGCATCGGCTACCTGGTTTGCCTTTCCGAGGTGATACTGAATGTCCAGGTCGTAATCTTTTATCAGTTCCAACCACATCCGTTGTCTCATGTTAAGCTCCTTTTGGGTGAATAGATACTTCAAACTCTTGTGGTCGGTGAATATCTTGCATTTAACACCGTACAGATAAATCTCCAAATCTTGAGTGCGAATACCACCGCGGCTAATTCTAGATCCTGTGTCGGATAGTTCAACTCGTGTATCTTCAATTGACGGGATGCATATGCTATAACATTCCCTCCCTGCATCAGTACATACCCGAGTCCTTCCTTCGATGCATCGCTGTATAAGGTGAAGTCATGTCCTGATGTGGGTAGTACCAGTATTGGTGCCGATGTCAATTTCGATTTGAGACATTCAAAACTCTCCTCACATTTCTCATCCCACGTATACCTCGTTTCCTTTCGGGTCAAATTTGTCAACGGTTTAGCAATCCTTGCGAACCCCTCTGTGAGGTCCCCTCGGGGGTGCGAGAGAGAGGGCACCTTAGGCGAATCCCTACATCGGCTATAGACGGGGAACGATCGTATGTTAAGTATAATGATTCGTCTCCCATTGCACGAGGCCTTTTCCCTAGCAAAGTGGCAAGCAGAACGTTAGAATTGGAAAGTTAAGCGTGCTCACCCTGGAGCAATTCAGGGATGGGTGACCCACTGGGAAGTGCGGGAGCTAGGGAAAAAGTAAAGCCGTGAGGAATAGGTGGGTGTCATTAGGGTCAGCCTAGTCCAAAGCGGACAATATCGTGCAAGCAGAAAGGCGGTCGTTACATTTGGTATCAGAGCAGGACCCGGGTTATAGTCGGTGTGTTGTGGCAAACCTCAGCGAGGACGCTGAGTCCATAAGGAGGGGTGAATGTGAGGTCCCCTCGGGGGTGCGAGAGAGAGGGCACCTTAGGCGAATCCCTACATTGGCTATAGACGGGGAACGATCGTATGTTAAGTATAATGATTCGTCTCCCATTGCAAGAGGCATTTTCCCTAGCAAAGTGGCAAGCAGAACGTTAGAACTGGAAAGTTAAGCGTGCTCACCCTGGAGCAATTCAGGGATGGGTGACCCACTGGGAAGTGTGGGAGCTAGGGAAAAAGTAAAGCCGTGAGGACTAGGTGGGTGTCATTAGGGTCAGCCTAGTCCAAAGCGGACAATATCGTGCAAGCGGAAAGGCGGGTCGTTACACCCTCTATGAACTTTCGATAGTACCCGGCTAATCCTAAGAAACTCCTCACTTCTCGAGCATTTGTCGGTCTGGGCCAATTCATCACTGTTTCTATCTTGGTTGGATCCACCGTCACCCCTCCTGCTGATATCACGTGTCCAAGAAAAGCTATGATTTCCATTCAAAATTCACACTTGCTGTATTTGGCATACAACTTCTCTTTTCTGAGGGTCTGTAATACTATTCTCAGATGTTGCTCGTGTTCCTCCCGGTTGTGAGAGTAAACCAGGATGTCGTCAATGAACACCACCACGAACTTGTCTAGGTACTGACGAAATAAACGATTCATCAAATCCATGAAAATTGTTGGAGCATTAGTTAACCCAAACGGTACTACCGTGCATTCGTAATGGCCGTACCTCATTCGAATGGCTGTCTTCGGTATGTCTCATTCTCTTACTCGGACCTGATGATACCCTGACCTCAAGTCTAACTTCGAGAACACCTTCACGCCTTGTAACTGGTTAAACAGGTTTTCGATTCTAGGTAACAGATACTTGTTCTTTATCGTGACCTTGTTTAACTCTCGGTAGTCGTAACATAGTCTTAACTCGCCGCTTTTCTTTCTAACAAATAACACTGGTGCTCCCCAAGGGGAGTTGCTTGGCCTAAGAAATCCTTTTTCCAATAGCGACTCAATCTGTTGTTTCAGTTCCTGCATTTCTCTGGGTGCCATTCGGTACGGAGCCTTAGAGATCGGTTGTGTTCCCGGGAGTAGTTCTATTTCCATTTCTACTTCTCTCAGAGGCGGTTGGCCCGGTAGCTCGTCGGCAAATACGTCACTGTATTCACAAAGCACTGGAACGGACTTCAATGGTGTCCCTTCCTTCTCTGTCGTGACAAATGCTAGCCAGTTCGATCGATATTTATACTCCTCATCCTCGCTCATAATCGGTTTTCCGACCATGTCCCTTCTCCCTTCCCCGGCTTACTAAAAGTGATCGTACGTTCCCGACATCTCACCTGCGCATCGTACCTAGATAACCAATCCATTCCTAGTATGGCATCGAATCCTATATCCCCTAACTCAATCAAATCTGCCTCTGTTCTCACTGTGTCCACCTCCACCGTGCATCCTTTATAGATTCGATTTGCTTCCATGGCTTCGGATCCCGGTGTTTTTACTTTGATTTTAGCGTTACTTCCCATTATCACAAACCGTTTCGCTAACTTCTCCGACACAAACGAATGTGTCGCCCCACAGTCAAATAATACGAAAGCTGTAAAGCCGTTAATAAGTAGTGTACCTGCCACGACGTCTTTAGCCTCCGACGCCTGTTCCTTGTTCACAGCAAACACTCGAGCATTTCCAGTAATCCTTTCTCTTGCCATGTTTTCGGTTACCCCGGTTTCGATCCTCCTCCTCTTCAGGCAATCTTTGGCAAAGTGCCCTTCCTGGCCGCACTTGTTAGTTCCTGCACGGCATACTCCAAAATGGTTCTTTCCGCATTTGGCGAATGCAGGCCTGATCGGGGGTCCTTGTGCCGATCTGAAACTCTCTGTAGTGAACTTTCCTTCCACTCTCCACGTCCCTGAACTTCGTTCCTTGCAGAGCTTTTGGTGCGTTCCTTATCCAATCTCCGCAATCCTCCATCCACTCGGACTGCCGCCGCCACTAAACTTGAAAATTCATCGTCGTCGCGGCCGTACATAGTCAGTTTCACCTTTTCATTCATCCATTCTGTAAAGCGGTGCATCTTTTCCTGTAACTCCTCATGATCTCGGGAGCGACCTGCCTGGTTCTATAAATTCTTGCATGTACTCCATGACGAGACGGTTTCCTTGAGTCAATCTGTCGAATTCGGCCCTCTTATCTTTCTTAAGTCCTTTCGGCACGTAGTAATCCAAGAACGCATTCTTAAAATTCTCCCATGAGATGGGCCCATCCTTTAGTAATGAGGCCGACACGCTCCCCCACCATCGGGCAGTGCTACCGTCGAACTATAGCGGGGCCAATCCTGCCCTAAGCTCCTCTGGGGCTTCGATCAGTTCGAACTTCTCCTCAAGGCGGATAATCCACGCCTAAGCGTCCCTCATATTATCCCCCGTGAAACTGTTCATCACAGCCTTCTTTAATGCTTCGTTGTAGTACATTCTACCCTTTTCAGGTCTTGTCACTGGTTCCATTTGTACGGAGTTTCCCCTCTCCGTCTGTCCCTGTCTTATTGCACTAACTAGGAAACTCGCCATGGTTTGGAATAGGTCCCTCAGAATTTCCTGGCTAAACGTGAGAGGCGTCGATGAATCCGCAACCTGAGTCTCTGTCGCCGGTGCTTGTTCTGATGCATTGCTATCCTCCTCTCGGTTTTGCATGCGCTCTCGTCCTAGGAGCCATTCTTGCATTAAGCTTTGTTATGTCTATGCTTACTCATGTTATTTGTTACATTCTATGCCCATCACTTCCTATGGTCGGTTGTGATCTAGTCTAAAAATGTTTTGGATATTTATTTTTAGATCATTCAATTTATGATTAATTCGTAATTTATGTTGTTGTGGGGACACAAACGATGTACGAGGTTGGACCCACAATGTGTGGGCTTACGTCCTCGGGAGAGCGAAGCTCTACCTTGGTTTTCACTATAATAGTCAAGTAATACAATTACATCGAGATTATAACGATAATACGGATGAAAACGGATCGAAAGACGATAAAATATACTCCAAAAGGCCAAATATAACGAAATGTCGCGGGACAGGGCTGTGGCAAGCCTGGTCGCGATAAATGGTTCAGAAACTCGCGAGAGGAGGCCAGTCGCGAGGTTTGGTGCGAAATGTCGCAGGTCTGGGCTAAGGCTTGGCTCGATCGCGACGTTTGGTCTGATTTCTCGCGAGAAGGGGCTGGCCGCGAGATTTGGTACGAAATCTCGCGAGAAGGAGCTGCAGTGTTGAAATCTCGCGATTTCGAGTGAAAGTCTTGCCTTTGGAGATGCGAAAAGGATCCAACCCTTTCTCAATGCCTTATGACCTCTATTTATAGAGAAATGTAGCCCAAAACACAAGCCTAGGCCTAAGAGTCCAACTTCATTAGACTAAGCCCAAGACACCTCAACTAATATCCAATTAAATTAGAATAAATACCGTTCCGAAATATAACTTCGGAAATGCGTCTCGATCAAGAATTAGGCGAGGATATTGATGAGAAAATACCGGAGGACCCCGTAGAATTATCCACTGCTTCCAGATAGCAAATATGCGGCCACATAACATCATCGCACCTGACCGGTGTACTCTCGGGTGGCAAATTACGAAAATACCCCTGGCCCCGTCTGGGGCCGAAATGACCCGAAACATCTCAAAATGCTTACAGAGACTTTATATGGGGCCTAGCGGGCCAGAATTGTGAGAAAACCACTTGAGAACGCCATACGAAGAAAATACCAAAANTTCTCAATGCCTTAGGACCTCTATTTATAGAGAAATGTAGCCCAAAACACAAGCCTAGGCCCAAGAGTCCAACTTCATTAGACTAAGCCCAAGACACCTCAACTAATATCCAATTAAATTAGAAAAAATACCGTTCCGCAATATAACTTCGGAAATGCGTCTCGATCAAGAATTAGGCGAGGATATTGATGAGAAAATACCGGAGGACCCCGTAGAATAATCCACTGCTTCCAGATAGCAAATATGTGGCCACATAACATCATCGCACCTGACCGGTGTACTCTCGGGTGGCAAATTACGAAAATACCCCTGGCCCCATCTGGGGCCGAAATGACCCGAAACATCTCAAAATGCTTACAGAGACTTTATATGGGGCCTAGCGGGCCAGAATTGTGAGAAAACCACTTGAGAACGCCATACGAAGAAAATACCAAAAATACCGAAAATACCAATAAAAGTGTCGGACGAGTCCCCGGGTATTGATAAGTGCAAGAAATATACCCGGGTAATATCAGGTTGTACTCCTATGAGTTTCCTAGACTCTTCTACGTAGGACCGCACCGTTACCGGTTTAGTAACGATGTTACGCTCTGATACCATTTTGTAACGACCCTAATTCGGGTCTAGCCGTTTTGGTGAAACGTGCTAAATAAAACGAAACATTTGAATGTAAACTTAAAACATAGTTCGAAAACATTAAAGTTCAACAACATAATTTAGAGTGTTCTCCAAAGACCAGACTCTATCAACGGGCAACCGACGACCTCCTTCCCATGCCCTTCTCATACCTCGTCCGCGTCACCTTTAAAATCTGTAAAGCGGTCACATTTTATTAAAGGAAACTTCACCCACTCTACGCACTATCTTTTCATTTCTTAATTAAACCGTACACAAACGCGTGAATCATTTCTATTAACCGTTTTCTTATTTCCTTCTTCTTTTACCCTTATCATTCCCCTCATTCTTTTACTTTACTGTTGCCGAGAGTAACATGCTCGGTACATGTCCCGCCCAAGCCAACGCTTAGCTGTTGGATGACTCGGCGGGCCATATGCTTCCCTTCCCCGGATCCGTTCTGCCTTTTCGTACGTATCTTTCCCTCTTTGGAACTTATCGTTCCCTTCATCAGGCATGCCCTTCCTTTGGCGAATAGTGTGCTAGGCACGATGCCAGGTTCGGTCGGACGGTCCATCCTTCCTCACCCCGAGTCTTATTACCATTTATCTCGTTCATTCGTGTCTTTTCTTTCTTCTGTATTAACCCAATCCCGTTCCCTAAGTCTGAACCTTCCCTTACTATATTGTGTTCACTCCGCTTACCGTTTGCTTTCGTTTGTTATAATCCTCCCGTGCTTCCCGTAGACCCTATGTCTCCTTTTCCTCCCACGATCCGACGTTGAGACGCAACGAAAACACTCAAACTTAGTATTTCCGCGATAATTCACTTCTTCCTCGAAATTCGCAATAATTTTGTACTGGTGTTAGGATTCGCGATAATTTTGTACTGGAGCTAGGATTCGCGATAATTTGTGCTGAAGTTAGGATTCGCGATAATTTTACACTTCAAGCATTTTCGCGACAATTTTGCACATGATCATTTTCGCGATAATTTTCCACATAATCGTTTTCGCAACAATAATTGCCTTTCCCAAAAATCGCGATAATTTTCCAAAGTTTGCAAATTCGCGACAATTTTTCGATGCCCAAATTTTCGCGACAATTTTCTTCTTTCGCGACAATTTCCGGATTTCGTAGCTTAATGATAATTAACTCATTTTTGGGCCTCCCCACCTCTATTTATAGACATCTTAACTTTTGTAATTCACACATAAACCCCTCCTTCTTTTCATTTTGACCCTTCCTTTATCTTTTCTTTACTTTTCTATTTTTCGTTTCATTTTTCGTTCTTTCGTTCCCGTATCCTTCGTTATTCTTTGTCTAGATTTTTACCGCTACATTCCCTAATATTTGTTCCATCATACCTTTTTCCTGGCTATTACAATAGTGATCGGTCGAATTGGCTAGCATTTGTCACCAGTGAGAAGGAAGGGACACCATTGGAGTCAGTTCCGGTAATTTGCAAATTCGGTGACTTGTTTACCGACAAACTTGCGGGTCTACCACCTCAGAGAGAAGTGGAAATGAAACAGAACTGCTCCCCAGAACACAACCAATCTCCAAGGCTCCATACCGGAAGGCACCAAGAGAGATGCATGAACTGAAACAACAGATTGAGTCGCTATTAGAAAAAGATTTATTAGGCCAAACAACTCTCCTTTGGGAGCACCGGTGTTATTTTTTAGAAAGAAAAGCGGCGAGTTAAGACTGTGTTACGATTACCGAGCGTTAAACAAGGTTACGATAAAGAACAAGTATCCGTTACCGAGAATCGACGACTTATTTGATCAGTTACAAGCCGCGGAGGTGTTCTCAAAGTTGGACTTGAGGGCAGGGTATCATCAGGTCCGAGTGAAGGAAGGGGACATACCAAAAATAACCATTCGAACGAGATATGGCTATTACGAATGTACGGTCGTACCATTTGGATTGACTAATGCTCCGACGATCTTCATGGATTTGATGAATCGGAAATTTCGCCAGTACCTAAACAAGTTCGTAGTGGTATTCATTGATGATATCCTAGTTTTCTCTCGCAACCGGAAGGAACACGAGCGACATCTGAGAATAGTATTATAGACTCTTAGACAAGAGAAGTTGTATGCCAAACATAGCAAGTGTGAATTATGTATGGACATCATAGCTTTTCTCGGACATGTGATATCAGCAAGAGGGGTGACGGTAGATCCAACGAAGATAGAAGCAGTGATGAATTGGCCAAGACCAACAAACGCTCGGGAAGTGAGGTGTTTCTTAGGATTAGCCGTGTACTACCGGAAATTTATCGATGGGTTTGCAAGGATTGCCAAGCCGCTGACAAACTTGACCCGAAAAAAATCGAGGTATACGTGGGATGAGAAGTGTGAAGAGAGTTTCGAATGCCTCAAAACGAAGTTGACATCTACACCAATACTGGTATTACCCACACTAGGACACCACTTTACAGTATACAGCGACGCCTCGAAGGAAGGACTCGGGTGCGTACTGATGCAGGGTGGGAAGGTCATAGAATTCGCATCCCGCCAACTGAAGATACACGCGTTGAATTATCCAACCCACGATTTGGAATTAGCCGTGGTGGTATTCGCACTAGAGATCTGGAGGCATTATCTGTATGGTGTGAAGTGCGAGATATTCACTGACTACAAGAGTTTGAAGTACCTATTCACATAGAGAGAGCTTAACATGAGACAACGGAGATGGTTAGAATTGATAAAAGATTATGATCTGAACATTCAATACCACCTCGGAAAGGCAAACCAGGTAGCCGATGCACTGAGAAGGAAGACTCATGGCGCGCTAGCCAACACATTGGTAAGGGAAATGGAGAACCTGCAACTGGAAGTGGTAGAATCAACCACATTCATGTTAGGGACGGTTACCGCGAAACCGGGGATTCTGGAGGAGGTACTAGAAGCACAGATATCAGACCCTGAGAAACCCGTAACGCGAAAAGAGGGAAACAGAACCGAAAAAATAGAAATAAGTAAAGGAAGCGATGGGCTAATCCGAATGAATGAACGTATATGGGTGCCAAACAGGCCAGAGCTAAGAAAGAATATTATGACGGAAGCACACAGTTCAGCTTTCTCAGTTCACCCAGGAAGTACTAAGATGTATCGGGACCTAAAGACGCACTGGTGGTGGAATGGAATGAAAAACGAGATTGCCAACTTTGTGGCCAAATGCGAAAACTGCCAACGAGTTAAGGCCGAACACCAACGCCCGGGGGGCGAACTGCAACCCTTAGAAATTCCAGAGTGGAACTGAGATAGCATCGGCATGGACTTTGTGGTAGGACTACTGAAGAGCCCACGAAAGAACGACGCGATGTCGGTGGTGGTGGACCGTCTCACGAAGGCGGCTCACCGGACTTCTATCACCAGACAACCATAATTCAGAGTATTCTCCAAAGGACCGGACTCTATCACCGGACAACCGACGACCTCCTTCCCATGTCCCTATCATACCTCGTTTGCGTCACCTACAAAATCTGTAAAGCGGTCACAATTTATTAAAGGAAACTTCACACACATTACACATTATCTTTTCACTTCTTAGAGTTACACCGTACACGCACACGTGAATCATTCCACTTAACCGTTTTCTTATTTCTCTCTTCTTTCACCCTTATCATTTGCATCATACATTAACTTTTCTGTTGCCGAGATTAACATGCTCGGTGCATGTCCCGCCCAAGCCAACCGTTAGCTGTTGGATGACTCGACGGGCCATATGCTTCCCTTCCCCGGGTGGGTACTTAGGCGCTACCCCTTTTTCCACCCGGATCCGCTCTGCCCTCTTCGTACGTATCTTTTCCTCTTTGGAACTTATCGTTCCCTTCATCAGGCATGCCCTTCCTTTGGCGAATCGTGTACTAGGCACGATGCCGGGTTCGGTCGGACGGTCCATCCTTCCTTACCCCGAGTCTTATTAACATTTATCTCGTTCATTCGTGGCTTTTCTTCCTTCTTTATTAACCCAATCCCATTCCCTAGGTCTGAACCTTCCCTTACTATATTGTGTTCACTCCGCTTACCTTCTGCTTTTGCTTGCTAAATAGTCTTTCCGCGCTTTCCTGCATTTCGTAATTGGTTTTAGTTACTCGAATTCCGACGTTGTTATCCTATTGTTAACTATGTGATTACCGTAGACCCTACGTGTTTCTTTCCTCCACGATCCGACGTCGAGACGCGACGAAAACACTTAAACTTAGTATTTCCGCGATAGTTTACTTCTTTCCTCGAAATTCGTGATAATTCTATGTTGAAACTCCAAATCTGCGATAATTTTACTCTTGGAACCAAATCCGCGATAATACTACACTGGTCACGATTTCCGCGATAATTTACTCTTCGATCCGAATTCCGCGATAAAATTACACTAGCCACATTTCCGCGACAATTTGCTCTTCACAGAAAATCCGCGACAATTTGTTCTTCACAAAATCCGCGATAAAAATGCTTGCAGGAAAAATCCGCGATAATTTCCTTCTTCGCGGCAACATTCGAATTTTCGTGTCTTAATGATGATTAACTCGTTTTTGGGCTTCCTCACCCCTATTTATAGACATCCTAACTTTTCTAATTCACACTTTGACCCCTCCTTCCTTTGTTTTTGACCCCTCTTTTATCTTTTTCTTTACTTTTCTATTTTTTCGTTTCCTTTTACGTTCTTTCGTTCCCGTATCCCTCATTATCTCTCGTCTAGATTTACCACTACATTCTTTACTATTTGTTTCATCGTACCTTTTTCTCGGCTATTACATCAGTGGTCATTACCACTACATTCCATTTGGAGGGCGACTAATGGAGGTATGCGATTACTATTGCGTTCATTGTTATTGATTATTGTTGACTCGGTATTATAGAATTTCGAGATGGTTGAACTTTTTCGCAAAAGGTACTGTCAATGGGAAATTCCGTATGAGATTACGATGGTAATGAGAAATTGAATGTGTAAAATTACGAATTTAAGCGGAGAGGAGATGCCACGTACATAGCATATTTCCAATTCGTGCAAGTATTATGTATAGACGTGACTCTTCAATCTTTTTGAAAAATAAAATTCCCATCTTTTCCATCATATTCTGAATTTTTTGCATCCTTTGTGATGACATGAGGTCAATCGACTAGGGGACTGGTAAGGTAGGAGTGAGGTTCATTGCATTTTAGTATGATGAGGATGGAAAATTAAATAACATAAGATAGATTAGAAATGCAATGTATCGCCTGTGGTGTAGTCGATCAACCTCAAACTCATCAAATTTAATGTTTTGTCAAAATATTTTTGAAACCGAAGAGTCTGTATCTACAGCAGAATAGTCTATATATATATACTGTTGGAATATGTCAAGGGGCCCGATTGTTTGATAGCCGGCCACGTTCCGAGCATTATTTCGTCGCACATGGGAGCCTATTTTCCCGACTCCTCCATGACATGCCGTCGAGGGTCGCGCCCTCGTCGGAGGCTGGTCACAGTCCGCAGTGCGAAAGGACATCCATCTCCTCCGTTGTCCCAAAAGGACCATTTAGTCCAGGAGATTGGATCTATCAAGGTGGGAGTGAAAAATTTACGTTAGTTTAAGGATTGTACCCTGAACCTGAAGCTACTTCCGTCCAGATAGTGAAGGTCCTTTGTTGTGAGGAACCCAAACTACCCGAGAAGGAGTGAAATATTTACGACAGTTTAAAGATTGTACTCTGAACCTGGCGCTACTTCTATTTGGGCAGCGAAGGTTTTCTACGCTTACCTACTCTTGCGGAAGAGAACGAGAAATGTCCGATTGGTGATGGTGGAGCGTGCTAGCAAGTGTATAAAGCATAGTGACATCCGCCTCTCCCGATGGTTACGTGGGTAAAACCTCTTAACGCGAGGGACTCGATCCGTCTAAGCGGAAGTGAAATATTTAAGTCAAACTAAGGATTGTACCTTGAACTCACGCTACATCCACCTAGATAGTGAGAGCCCCCAACGTTTTTCGGTAAAGTGCGGGAATGGTCCAGATATGAGGATGATGGTATAGCATGCTAGCAAGTGTAAAGCATAGTGACTCCGTCTCCTCTGTTGTCCCACTGGGACCTTTTAGTCTGGTGTACTGGATTCATCTAGGCGGAAGTGAAATATTTACGTCAGTCTAAAGATTGTACCCTGAACGTGATGCTACTTCCGTCTAGATGGTGAAGGCTCTCCGGTTCGAGGCACCCGATCTATCCGAGTAGGAGTGAAATATTTACGTTAGTCTAAGTATTGTACCCTAAACCTGACGCTACTTCTATTCGGGCAGTGAAGGTTTTCTATGTTTACTTACCTTTGTGGAGTAGAACGGGAAAAATCTAGATGAGATGCATGTAATGGTTGCTGTTTCTGATAGTATGTGAGGCCGAAAGACATCCATCTCCTCCGTTGTCCCACATGGACCTTTTGTCTAGGGGATTGGATCTATCTAGGCAGAAATGAAAAATTTATGTCAGTCTAAGGATTGTATAGTGAACTTGACGGTACTTCCGTCTAGATAGTGAAGGTCTTCTAGTGCGAGGTACCTGAGCCACCCAAATAGGAGTGAAATATGTACACCAGTCTAAGGATTGTACCCTGAACCTGGTGCTACTTTTATTCGGGCTTTGAAGTTTCCTACGTTTACTTTCTTTTGCGGAGGAGAACGGGAAAGGTCAGGAATAGTAAAGATGGGATGATTATGGGTGCAAGTTTATACCTAGAAAGAAAACGTGAGGGGCACTACTCAATGCCCACGGGTGCTTGTTCAGACCCGAAAATATATGATTAGTCAGGGTGCTTGGTGAGGCACTGGACTAGCGGATGCTTGTTGTGACCCAGAAGTTGTTATTAGTCAGGGTGCTTGTTGAGACCCAGAACTTGTTATTAGTCAAGGTGCTTTGTAAGGTCCTGGACTAGTGGGTGCTTGTTGAGATCCATGATGTAATGACCCGCCTTTCCGCTTGCACGATATTTTCCGCTTTGGACTAGGCTGAACCTAATGACACCCACATAGTCCTCACGGCTTTACTTTTTCCCTAGCACCAACACTTCCCAGTGGGTCACCCAACCCTGAATTGCTCCAAGGTGAGCACGCTTAACTTTGCAGTTCTAACGTTTCGCTTGCCACTTTGCTAGGGAAACGGCCTCGTGCAATGGAAGACAAATCACTATACTTATTCTCTGATCGTTCCCCGTCTATTGCCGATAAAGGCATTTGCCTAAGGTGCCCTCTCTCTGGCACCCCCGATTGGTCCTTACATTCATCCATGCTTATGGACTCAGCGTCCTTGCTGAGGTTTGCCCCAACACACCGACTATAACCCGGGTCCTGCTACGATACCAAATGTAACGATCGCAAACTGGGCCTTAACAATGTCTATGCTCTAGTGAAATAAAGCAGACAATTTAACGAAACATAATTCAAAGTCAAGGAAATATCATAGTCTTTCAAAGTACAACTGGACAAGTTAAAAAAACAAAACCAAAAGGGTTGACTCGTACAACGGACGATGGACGGCCTTAGTTCCAATGCCACCTAAGCCACCTGTCCTCCCCCTACAAAATTTGTTAAACGGTCATAGTTTACTAAAATAAACTTCTATATAATATTCTTAATTCACTAAATTCCATTTCTTTTTCTCTTATTCTTTTAGTTGCTTTTCTTTTCGTTTTGATATTCCCTCTCCCTATCACTTCCTGGTTTTCTACCGTGGTCAGATTTTTACATGCCCGACGACATATCTCGCCCAAACCGAACGTTAGTTGTTAGTCGGTTCGACGAGAATATATGCTTCCCTTCTCCGGTTAGAGACTCGGGAGCTACCCCATCCCCATCCGGTTCCGTTCGGCTCTATAGTGCGCACAATTCTTTTCTTGAGAATCCCTTTGTTCCTTCCTTGGACATGTCTTTCCTGTGGCTGATCGTGCTCATGAAGACGATCCCGGGTTTGGTGTTTCCACCTCACCCCGAGACTTCTGTTTTTACCTTACACTCTTTCGATTCAGCTTACTATTCGCTTTAAACCCCTAACTATGAACCTTCTTTTAATTCACTATGTTTACTCGATTTACCTGGTCGTCCTATTGCCTGGTGCTTCCTTGTTCCCTACTTCCTACATATACGTATTAGCATGTGATACCGTCATGTGACTCTATGACTTACTCTCTTTAGTTAATCGAATCATGCGGCAATTGGCGACCTTACGCTACGATTCGCGATGAATTACACTTTGGTCAAAAATTCACGGCCAAATCGGGTGTTGCTCTTCGTATTCACGAGATATTGAGTTTCGATCCTTAATCTCTGTAATAAATTGCATAAAGGTTCATTTCCGCGATAAATTGCACATCAGTCCTCAAATCCGTGATAATTTGCAAGTAAGCCACTGAATTTCGCGATAATTTGGAAATCAGTCCATTTCCGCGAAAATTTTGCAAACGGCTCCCGAAATCGCGATGATTTGCTTCTTGGTCCTGAATCTGCGATAAATTGCAAACATATCCCCTGAATTCGCAATAATTCTCTTCTTGGCCCCAATTTCCGTGATAATTCTCTTCTTAACCTTAAATTCCGCGATAATTTGCAAGTAAGTCACAAATGCGCGATAATTTTATTCTTGGTCCCAATTTCCACGATAATTCTGAGTGTCTCGAGTTTTTTGTGCCAAATGACCATTCTATTTCCCTCCCACTCCTATTTATAGGCTTCTTAACTTGTCTAAATGACCATTTAGTCCCTCCTTCCAAAATTCATCATTCTTATGTTAGATTGCTAAACTACCCCTCATTTCATGTTTTATAACAAGAATTTATGCAAGTCAAACCTGTCGGAATTTCGTTTGTACCACCTTTTTGGGAAGCTACATCCTTCCCACCTTAATTGGAGTTTCGTCCCGAAACTCGTGCGTACCACTCTTCCATCACCTCGACTGCTCTCGTAACTATTTTGTGCTCTGTTTCCCAGGAAGCCTCCCCTTCCCAATGGTTCGACCATTGTACTTTTACCATGGGAATCACTTTGTTGCGTAGTCTTCTCTCCATCCTATCCAATATCTTTATCGGTCTCTCTTCATATGTTAGTTCCGGAGTAAGCGTTACTTATTCCACGGCGCGTTCTTGTTTACCTTCCGTTAAGCTTTTCCTTAGCAGGGAGATGTGGAATACATTATGTATGTTCCTCATCTCATAGGGAAGTTTAAGTTTGTATGCCAACTTCTCGATTCTCTTCAATACTTCGAAGGGTCCTATGTATTGTGGGCCTAATTTTCCAGAACGTGTTTCTCTTAGCACTCCCTTCATAGGTGACACCTTTAGGTATGCTCTATCGCCGACTTCCAGCTCTAGTGGTCACCTCTTTAAATCTGTCTAGCTCTTGTATCGGTCCTGTGCAATTTTCATGTTTTTCCTCACAATGGCGACTTTCTCTCTTGATATCTCTACCAATTTTCTTCATATGTTGTTATTAGTCAGGGTGCTTGGTGAGGCCCTAGACTAGCGGGTGCTTTATCAGACCCGGAAGTGGAAGTGATGTCGGATGCTCATTGAGAAGAGAAAATCACCTACTCCATGGTCCTCAAAAGGCCACCTAAGCTAAGGTACCGAATCTTCCTATGCGGTAGTGAAAATTTTCCGTCAGTCTAAGGATTGTACCCTGAACCTGACGCTACTTCCGTATAGGCAGAGATGGCTCTCTTTGGCGTGAGGTACCCAATCTATCTAGGTGGGAGTGAAAAATTTAATCAGAGTAAGGATTGTACCTTGAACCCGACGCTACTTTCACCTGGACTGTGAAGGCTTCCTACACTAATTTTTCGGAGGAGAACGGAACAGGTCGATCGAAGAAAGTGGTGTTGGGCGCTCGTTTTAGGTCCAATACCAAGATTTGAGGAATTCGATTTATGATCAAAGCGACCATGTGACGGTCTTATGGTATGGTTTTTACTATTTATGATCGGATGTTCTCATTCACGATCAAAGTGACCAAGTAATGGTCTTATTGCATCTATTCCCGTTATTTATGATCGGGTATTCACAATTATTATCTGTTTTTAAAAGTAATCACCCTATAAAAGGGATCATTGTCTGAGAATTTTTCGCATGGCTTATTTATATATCTATGAATGACCGATGAATCATATTTATGGATTTCATTTGGATAAGCGATTAAAATGGCAAATTTTCGCATTATGGTACATATATCACTAAATTCTATTATAACTGGAGACTCTTAGTTATGATCAAAGTGAACAAATGGGTGTCCAATAAATAGGAATATTTTGTTAAAGAATCTTAACTTGCTCGTTATATAAGGATATTTTATGGCATTTATATTTGCCTATTTTATGCTTAAGAAATCTTATTGATGATACCTTATGACACCATTGTTTGCTAACTCGTGTATAAGCAAATTTATAGACAGTCGAAAATTCTCGAGAAAGATTGTAAATATGCATGTTTGTTATGTTGGTAAAACCACCACACAAGAAGGGATATCTTTCTCATTTAGATCAAACAATGTTGTGTCGCTCGCACATCCTACGGAGGATAACTCAACGAGTCAAAGAAATAGAAGAAGGTTATTGTTGGGCGGTTGGTTGTGTCAGCAATGAATACGGCTGAATCTTTATTAAGTGGATGTGTTTGTATTTTTATATCGTATGGTCGTTTTGTCTGGTAACTATCTCAAGAGTATCTCAAAAATATTGTTTACGATTGAAAGAACCGAGAAACTGGCCTGTATGTATTAGGATCGCTAATTTAAACTCTGTTGCAATAGTCAATGGTAATTCCCTTATGTATAGTGAAGAAAGTTATGTTACGATCTCATTTACGATCAGAGATGCCCACCCCCCGGAATCCGTACGAAAGTGATCAAGTAATTATCTCCAAAAGGTAGATACTCTTTGGACATATGGTGAGTGACTCTTAAGTATATTATGGATTCCTCGGGTTCATTATTTATGAAGGGGAAGAATTACCACGCTGTTGTATAACATGTGTGTCGTTATATATGGCCATAAGGCCTAGTTAATTATTGTCTGCATGACATAGATTATCATATTACCATTGGAGATGTCATTAAGTCGTTCTATGCATGACATGCATTTTGTTACCGAGATAATCCAAATATAGCAAGAATAGATAAAGAGAATCTGCTTTAATGAAAACTGGGGACTTCTTTTATAAAAGGAAACATACGATGAATCAATATTGAGAAGATGAAAATATAATGGTTCTCGGCATTCTTATGAGGCATTTTTATGTTCTTGCTGGTTTTAGGTTTTTTCCTACATGATTCTCAGTGGGGGATCTTGGTGTTCTTTTCTTATAACTCGTAGAGTTCAGCTAGCATCTTCCAAGGAGAAGCTTCCCCTGCAATAAAGAAATTACTTCAGGATAGAATCTTTGTAATAGCCAGGAAAAAAAGGGTATGATGGAACAAATAGTAGGGAATGTAGCGGTAAAGTCTAGACAAGGAATAACGAGGGATACGGGAATGAAAGAATGAAAAGGAAAACGAAAAATAGAAAAGTAAAACAAAGGATAAAGGAAGGGTCAAAATGAAAAGAAGGAGGGGTTAAAATATGAATTAGGAAAGTTAAGATGTCTATAAATATGGGTGGGAGGCCCAAAAACGAGTTAATTATCATTAAGCCAGGAAAATCTGGAAATTATCGCGAAAGAAGGAAATTATCGCGGATTTTACGGAGGCAATTATTGTCGCGGATTTTTGGTGTGCAATTATTGTCGCGGATTTGATGTGGTGAGCAAATTGTCGCGGATTTTTGGGAAGGCAATTATTGTCGCGAAAAGTTCCTCTTTGAAAATTGTGGCGAAAACGTGAAGGGCAAAATTATCGCGGAAATGGGGGAAGAACAAAATTGTCGCGAAAATTCATAAAGTGTAATATTATCGCGGATTTTTGTTCTAGCATAGAATTGTCGCGGATTTTGGTTCCAGCACAAATATTGTCGCGAATTTCAGGAAGAAGTGAATTATCGCGGAAATACGAAGTTTTAGTGTTTTCGTTGCGTCTCAACGAAAAGGACACGCAGGGTCTACGGTAATCACATAGTTAACAATAAGATAATAATGTCGGAATTCGAGTAACTAAGACCTGTTACGAAATGCAGGGAAGCACAGAAAGATTATAGCAAGCGAAAGCAAACGGTAAGCGGAGTTGACACAATATAGTAAGGGAAGGTTCAGACTTAGGGAACGGGATTGGGATAATAAAGAAGAAAGAAAAGACACGAATGAACGAGATAAATGTTAATAAGACTCGGGGTGAGGAAGGATGGACCGTCAGACCAAACCCGCCATCGTGCCTAGTACACGATTCGCCAAAGTAAGGGCATGCCTGATGAAGGGAACGATAAGTTCCAAAGATGGAAAGATACGTACGAAAAGGGCATAACGGATCCGGGTGGAAAAAGGGGTCGCGCCTAAGTACCCACCCGGGGAAGGGAAGCATATGGCCCGTCGAGTCATCCAACAGCTAACGGTTGGCTTGGGCGGGACATGTACCGAGCATGTTACTCTCGGCAGCAGTAAAGTCAACTTATGAGGGAAATGATAAGGGTAAAAGAAGAAGGAAATAAGAAGACGGTTAAATGGAATGATTCACGCGTGTGTGTACGGTTTAATTAAGAAATGAAAAGATAATGTGTAGCGTGTGTGAAGTTTCTTTTAATAAATTGTGACCGCTTTACAGATTTTGTAGGTGACGCATACGAGGTATGAGAAGGGCATGGGGAGGAGGTCATCGGTTGTCCGGTGATAGAGTCCGATCTTTGGAGAACACTCTAAATTATGTTGTTAAACTTTAATGTTTTCGAACTATGTTTTAAGTTTACAGTCGAACGTTTTGTTTTATATAGCACGTTATACCAAAACGGCTAGGCCTGAATTAGGGTCGTTTCAAAATGCTATCAGAGCGTAACATGGTTACAAAACCGGTAACGGTGCGGTCCTACGTAGAAGAGTCTAGGAAACTCATAAGAGGACAACCGACCATAGGAAGGGATGGACATAGAATGTAACGGATGACATGAGTAGGCATAGACATAATAAATGCTTAATGTAGGAATGGCTCCTAGGACGAGAGCGCATGGAAACCGAGAGGAGGATAGCAATGCATCAGAACAGGCACCGGCGACAGAGACTCCGGTTGCAGATTCATCGACGCCTCTCACGTTTAGCCATGAAAGTCTCAGGGATCTGTTCCAAGCCATGGCGATTTCCCTAGTTAGTGCAATAAGACAGGGACAGACGGAGAGTGGAAACTCCGTGCAAATGGAACCAGTGGCAAGACCCGAAAGGGGTAGAATGTACTACAACGACGCATTAAAGAAGGCTGGGATGAACAATTTCACGGGGATAAGATGGGGGACGCGAAGGCGTGGATTATCCACCTTGAGGAGAAGTTCGAGCTGATCGAAGCCCTAGAGGAGCTTAGGCCAGGATTGGCCCCGCTATGGTTCGACGGTAGCACTGCCCGATGGTGGGGGAGCGTGTCAGCCTCATTACTGAAGGATGGACCCATCTCTTGGGAGAAGTTTAAGAATACGTTCTTGGATTACAACGTGCCGAAAGGACTTAAGAAAGATAAGAGGGCCGAGTTTGACAGATTGACTCAAGGAAACCGCCCCGTAATGGAGTACATGCAGGAATTCATAGAACTAGACAGATACGCCCCCGAGATCATGGGGAGTGAACAGGAAAAGATGCACCGCTTTACAGAAGGGCTGAATGAAAATGTGAAACTGACTATGTATGGCCGCGATGACAAAGATTTCTCGAGTTTGGTGGCAACGGCAGTCCGAGTAGATGGAGGAATGCGGAGAATGGATAAGGAACGCACCAGAAGCTCTGCGAGGATCGAAGTTCAGGGACGTGGAGAGTGGAAAGGAAAGATCACTACAAAGAGTTTCGGATCGGCACTAGGACCCCCGATCAGGCCTGCGTGCGCCAAATGTGGGAAGAACCATTTTGGAGAATGCCGAGCAGGAACCAACAGTTGTTTTAAGTGCGGCCAGGAAGGAAAATTTGCCAAAGATTGCCCGAAGAGGAGGAGGATCGAAACCGGGGTAACCAAAAATAGGGCAAGGCAAAGGATTACTGGAAATGCTCGAGTGTTCCCTGTGAACATGGAACAGGCCTCGGAGGCTGAAGACGTCGTGGCAGGTACACTTCTTATTAATGGCTTTACAACTTTCGTATTATTTGACTGTGGGGCGACACATTAGTTTGTGTCGGAGAAGTTAGCGAAACGGTTTGGGATAATGGGAAGTAACGCTATAATCAAAGTAAAAACACCGGATCCGAAGCCATGGAGGCAAATAGAATCTATTAAGGATGCACGGTGGTAGTGGACACAGTGCGCATAGAGGCCGATTTGATTGAGCTAGGGATATGGGATTCGATGCCATACTAGGAATGGATTGGTTATCTAGATACAATGCGTAGGTGAGATGTCGGGAACGTACGATCACTTTTAGTACACTACGGGAAGGGAGAAAGGACATGGTCGGAAAACCGATTATGAGTGAGGATGAGCAATGTAAGGATCGATCGAACTGGCTAGCATTTGTCACGACGGAGAAGGAAGGGACACCATTGAAGTCCGTTCCAGTGGTTTGTGAATACAGTGATGTATTTCCCGACGAGCTGCCGGGTCAACCGCCTCTGAGAGAGGTAATGGAAATAGAACTACTCCATGGGACACAACCGATCTCCAAGGCTCCATACCGAATGGCACCCAGAGAAATGCATTAACTGAAACAAAAGATTTAGTCGCTATTGGAAAAAGGATTTCTTAGGCCAAACAACTCCCCTTGGGGAGCACCAGTGTTATTTGTTAGAAAGAAAAGCGGCGAGTTAAGACTGTGTTACGACTACCGGGAGTTAAACAAGGTCACGATAAAGATCAAGTATCTGTTGCCTAGGATCGACGACTTGTTTGATCAGTTACAAGGCGCGAAGGTGTTCTCAAAATTAGACATGAGGTCAGGGTATCATCAAGTTCGAGTAAGAGAAGGGGACATACCGAAGACAACCATTCGAACGAGGTACGACCATTTCGAATGTACGGAAGTACCGTTTGGGTTGACTAATTCCCCATCAATTTTCATTGATTTGATGAATCGGGTATCTCGTCAGTACCTATACAAGTTTGTAGTGGTGTTCATTAACGACATCCAAGTTTACTCTCGCAACCAGGAGGAACACGAACAACATTTGAGAGTAGTATTACAGACTCTCAGACAAGAGAAGTTGTATGCCAAATACAGCAAGTGTGAATTCTGGATGGAACGCATAGCTTTTCTAAGCCACGTGATATCAACAGGAGGGGTGACGGTAGATCCAACAAAGATAGAGACAGTGATGAATTGGCCTAGACCGACAAATCCTCGAGAAGTAAGAAGCTTCTTATGATTAGACGGGTACTATCGGAAATTCATCGAGGGGTTCGCAAAGATTGCTAAACCGTTGACAAATTTGACCCTAAAGAAAACGAGGTATACGTGGGATGAGAAATGTGAAGAGAGTTTTGAATGTCTCAAAATGAAATTGACATCTGTACCAATACTAGTATTACCCACACCAGGACATGACTTTACGGTATACAACGACGCATCGAAGGAAGGACTCGGGTGTGTAATGATGCAGGGAGGGAAAGTTATAGCATATGCATCCCGTCAATTGAAGATACACGAGTTGAACGATCCGACACACGATTTACAATTAGCCGCGGTGGTATTCGCACTCAAGATTTGGGACATTATCTGTACGGTGTGAAGTGTGAGATATTCACCGACCACAAGAGTTCAAAGTACCTATTCACCCAGATGGAGCTTAACATGAGACAACGGAGATGGTTGGAACTAATAAAAGATTATGATCTGGACATTCAGTACCACCCCGGAAAGGCAAACCAGGTAGCCGATGCACTATGCAGGAAGACTCATGGCGTGCTAGCCAACACTTTGGTAAGGGAAATGTAGAACCTACAACTGGAAGTGGTATAGTCGACCACAGTCATGTTAGGGACGGTTACCGCAAAGCCTAGGATACTAGAGGAGGTACAAGAAGCACAAATATCAGATCCCGAGAAACCCGTAAAGCGAAAAGAGAGAAACAGAATCGATAAATCAGAGATAAACAAAGGAAGCGATGGGCTAATTGAAATGAATGAACGGATATGGGCACCAAACAAGCCAGAGCTAAGGAATAAGATTATGGCAGAAGCACACAGTTCGGCTTTCTCAGTTCACCCAGGAAGTACTAAGATGTATCGGGACCTAAAGTCGCACTGGTGGTGGAATGGAATGAAAAACGAGATCGCAAACTTTGTGGCCAAATGAGAAAACTACCAACGAGTTAAGGCCAAACACCAACTCCCGGGAGGCGAGCTACAACCCTTAGAGATTTCAGAGTGGAAATGGGATAGCATCGGCATGGACTTTGTGGTAGGATTACCCAAGAGCCCACGGAAGAACGACGCGATATGGGTAGTGGTGGACCGTCTTACAAAGGCGGCTCATTTCTTAGCAGTCAAGACAACGTGCGGAGTAGACAGGCTAGCCAGAATATATGTGGATAACATAGTCAAGTTACATGGAGTTCCAGTAAACATCGTGTCAGACAGAGACCCGAGATTCACGTCTAGATTTTGGCAATGTTTACAGAAATCGCTCGGAACCCAGTTATGCATGAGCACAGCTTATCTCCCACAAACGGATGGTCAGACCGAGAGAACCAACCGAATTATGGAAGATATGTTACGGGCATGTGTGTTGGAGTTTAAGGGAGGTTGGGAGGATTTCCTACCGCTAGTGGAATTTGCTTACAATAATAGCTTTAAGAGGATATGTTCCATTAAAGATCCTAGGCAGAGAGGAAAGAAGGCTCAGAAACAAACAAATTCCCATGGAGAAAGTACAATGGTCCAATCAAGGAGAGAGGGAAGCGACATGGGTAACGGAACGAGAGATTATACAGAGAGCGCCGGAGTTAATGGAAGATTGGTATGCACGAGTTTCGGAACGAAACTCAAAAGAAGTGGGGAAGGATGTAATAGCTAGGAAAAAAAAGGTATGATGGAACAAATAGTAGGGAATGTAGCTGAAAAGTCTAGACAAGGAATAACGAGGGATACGGGAATGAAAGAACGAAAAAGGAAAACGAAAAATTGAAAAGTAAAACAAAGGATATAGGAATGGTCAAAATGAAAAGAAGGAGGGGTTAAAATGTGAATTAGGAAAGTTAAGATGTCTATAAATAGGCGTGGGGAGGCCCAAAAACGAGTTAATTATCATTAAGACACGAAATTCCGGAAATTGTCGCGAAAGAAGGAAAATATCGCGGATTTTACGGAGGCAATTATTGTCGCGGATTTTTGGTGTGCAATTATTGTCGCGGATTTGATGTGGTGAGCAAATTGTCGCGGATTTTTGGGAAGGCAATTATTGTCGCAGAAAGTTCTTCTTTAGAAATTGTCGCGAAAACGTGAGGGGCAAAATTATCGCGGAAATGGGGGAAGAACAAAATTGTCGCGAAAATTCTTTAAGTGTAATATTATCGCGGATTTTTGTTCCAGCATAGAATTGTCGCGGATTTTGGTTCCAACATAAATATTGTCGCGAATTTCAAGGAAGAAGTGAATTATCGCGGAAATACGAAGTTTTAGTGTTTTCGTTGCATCTCAACGTCGGATTGTGGGAGAAAAAGGACACGTAGGGTCTACGGTAATCACATCTTTAACAATAAGATAATAATGTTGGAATTCGAGTAACTAAGACCTGTTACGAAATGCAGGGAAGCACGGAAAGATTATAGCAAGCGAAAGCAAACTGTAAGCGTAGTGAACACAATATAGTAAGGGAAGGTTCAGACTAAGGGAATGAGATTGGGATAATAAAGAAGAAGAAAAGAGACGAATGAACGAGATAAATGTTAATAAGACTCGGGGTGAGGAAGGATGGACCGTCCGACCAAACCCGGCATCGTGCCTAGTACACGATTCGCCAAAGGAAGGGCATGCCTGATGAAGGGAACGATAAGTTCCAAAGATGGAAAGATACGTACGAAAAGGGCAGAACGGATTCGGGTGGAAAAAGGGGTAGCGCCTAAGTACCCACAAAGGGAAAGGAAGCATATGGCCCATCGAGTCATCCAACAGCTAACGGTTGGCTTGGGTGGGACATGTACCAAACATGTTACTCTCGGCAACAGTAAAGTCAACGTATGAGGGAAATGATTAGGGTAAGAGAAGAAGGAAATAAGAAAACGGTTAAAAGGAATGATTCACACGTGTGTGTACGGTTTAATTAAGAAATGAAAAGATAATGTGTAGCGTGTGTGGGGTTTCCTTTAAGAAATGATTCATATTTGATGTGTGTACAGTGATATTTATGATATACCATTGGTATACCGGCGATATATCGGAATACCGGTGTACCGGTCACGACTGATATTTATCGGTATTACAGGTATACCGGCGGTATACCACCGGTATGCTTCCGGTTTAATTAAGATTGATTAAACCGGTGTACCGGTATGATTAAGAATGTTCTATTCTTAATTAAACCGGTGTACCGGTTTAATTAAGAATGATTCATACCGGTCGGGATCGGTATGAGTGGTACCGACCAGTATGACTTCCTTGCTATAAATACATGTCATTGGTCACTTGAAGAGGGGGAATGAGAGATGAAGTGAAAATTCGGAGTTTGAAGTCCTGAAATTTGCCAAGTCCTTAAATCCGCGATGAATAGTGAAATCTGCGTTAAATAGTAACTCCGTCGATGAATAGTGAAATCCACAATAAAAAATATGCAATGAATAATGATTCAACGATTTCGTACCGATCGTTATTATTGAGCTTATTTCATCTCCTAGATCGAGTCTATATTATTTATTTGATTAAATAGACCATATTTTGTAATGATGAACTTTATTATAATGAAACACCCGGGTAGAGCTTCGCTCTCCCGATGACGTAAGCTCACATATTGTGGGTCCAACCTCGTAATTCTTTGTGTCTTAACAACAACGACAAAAAAAAAGCAATCAATAATTGACTGATACGAGAAAATATTTTAAGACGATATCAACTACTATTTTTATTTTTTCAATTGTTTTACTAATAAGATCTTTGAACTTATATTATTTTTTGATGTAATAAAGTAACAAATTAATAAATATTATAAATTAAGTTATTGAAAATTATTCCAAAATAAAACATAGGTAATCTTATGAATTGTAAATAAAATATTATACTGGATATTTTTTACAAATTTTATAAATTCATTATTAACATATTTCATATAAAATGTATCAAATTCGTATATTATCAATTTTGGTCATAAGGGCAAAACACAAGAAATTTATAAATATTTTTTATGTTGAACCTTTGATGAATCAAATTGATATTGTCCCGGATTATTTTCGTAATTTGGATATCATAGATAATCTGACACATCTTCCAAGATGTTTTAAGTTTTTCAATGTGTCCCGAGTTAACGTGACGACATGAGTATTTTCGTGATTAAGACACCCCGAGGATTGTATGGCGTACTCCGAGAGTATATTAAGTGTTTTCTGATTGTTTCGAGGTGAAGAAACGACCATGATATGTTTGTAATCTAACACCTTGAAAATTCTTGATGAAGGATGGATGACAAATGGGGTAAAGGCTCCAAGAGGACCGATGTTAAGGGATGAGGAGACTAGAAGGGAAAGGCGAGTGCGGAAAGTTTTGGATCGGCATAGGGACCTCCATCCCGGTCTCTATGCGCCAAATGCAGGAAGAACCACTTTGAGGAGTGTCAGGCGAAACTTTGTTACTATTCACATCACAAATTTACCGCCGATTTGGACCTAAGAACAAATTTATAGCGGATTTGCAATGGGGAGCAAATTCATCGCAGATTTGAGAACTTTGGCAATTTTCTCGAACTCAGGCGTTGAGTTTCCAATCCGTCATGGATTCTAAACCCTTTTCTAGTGCATATGGATATGTATTTATAGAGAAGTCAAGCAAAGTAACTCACTCATTGGACAAAAGATCAATCTCATCCAATTCGGCTCAATTTGCCCAAATTTATCCAACAATTGTTTAATTCACAAGGGTGTCTATCTTAATGGCCTAAATTATTCGGAATGTCTCTTGATCGACTAGTGACCAGCGGAAAGGGGATCCCGTCTCCGGAGTCCTCGACGCCCATCACGTTTAGCCACGAGAGTCTTAAAGATCTATTCCAAACCATGTCCAACTCCCTCGTCAGCACAATGAGGCTGGGGCAAATGGAGAGAGGAAGTTATGTGTTGATAGAACAAGCGCCGAGGCACAAAAGAGGTAGAATGTATTACAATGAAGCATTAAAGAAAGCGGGAATGAACAACTTCACAAGAGTTAAGACGGGGGATGGAGAGGCGTGGATCATCCGTCTAGAGGAGAAGTTCGAACTGATCGATGCCCCCGAAGAACTTAGGACAGGACTGGCCCCACTATGGTTCGATGTAGCATGACACGATGGTGGGGAAGTGTGTTAGATTCACTACTAAATGATGGACCTCTCTCTTGGGGCAAATTTAAAAATGCATTCTTGGACTATTATGTACCCAGGAGATTGAAGAACGACAAGAGTGTTGAGTTCGATAAGTTATCTCAAGGGAACCACACGGTGATGGAGTACATGCCGGAATTCATAGAACTGGGCAGATTCTCCCCGTAGGTCATGGAGAGAGAGAAAGAGAAAATGCACCGTTTTATGGAAGGACTGAATAACAGGGTGAAGCTAACTATGTGTGGTCGAGACGAAGAGGACTTTAAAGTTTAGTGGCAGCTGTAGTCCGGGTAGTTGGAGGAATGCAAAGAATGGATAACGAACGCACTAAGAGTCCTGTGAATATTGAAGTTCTGAGACGTGCAGAATGGACAGGAAAGATGAGTACGGAGAGTTTTTGGTCAGCATTGGGACCATCGACCCGGCCCTTATGTGCCAAATAAGGGAGGAACAACTATGGAGAGTACCGAGAAGAGGCTAATAGTTTCTTTGAGTGCGGATAGGAAGGGTCCTTCACCCGAGAATGTACAAAGAATAGGAAGATAGAAGCTGGGGCCACAGAGAGCAGGACGAGGGAGAGGATTACTGGAAATGTACATGTGTTTCCAGTAACCAAGGAGTAGGTTTCCCAGGCCGAGGACGTCGTCGCAGGGAAGCAATGCTAGGAGCACAGAAAAAACACCGAGACCCGAAGCCTTAGAAGCAAATAAGGTTTAAAAGGGATGTGTTGTGGAGGTTGATGCGGTACGAACGGAAGCTTATCTGATTGAATTGGGAGATATGGGGTTCGATGCCATACTAGGGATGGATTGGTTGTTTAAATACGATGCACAAGTGAAATGTCGAGAACGTAGGATCACCTTTATCACGCTGCAAGTAGGGAAAAGAGACATGGTTGGGAAACCGATTTCGGAAAGAGAAGAGGAACATGATAACCGCTCGAGTTTGCTGGCTCTTCTCACCACCAAGCAAGAAGGGACACCATTGGTAGTCCCTGTCATTTGCGAATAGAGTGACGTATTCCCTGAGATATTACCGGGTCAACCACTCCGAGAGAGGTGGAAATGGAAATACAGCTACTCCCCGACACCTAATCAATCTCAAAGGCCCCATACAGCATGGCGCCAAGAGAGATGCAGGAACTTAAGGAACATATCGAATCACTACTTGAGAATGGTTTTCTTAGGCCAGCAACTCCCCTAGGGGGCACCAGTGTTATTCCTTAGGAAGAAGAGCGGCGAGTTAAGATTCTTCTACGACCATCAGATATTGAACAATGTCACGATAAAGAATCGATACCCACTACCGATTATAGATGTCCTATTTGATCAACTACAAGCCTTAGAAGTTTTCTCAAAGTTGGATTTGAGGTCGGGTACCATTAGATCCGAGTGAAAGAGGGGATATCCCAAAAACGGCTATTCAAACGAGATATGCAAACTACGAATGCGCGGTGGTACCGTTTGGACTAACTAATGCCCCGACAGTTTTCATGGATTTCATGAACCGAGTGTTTCGCCAATACCTAGATAAGTTTGTGGTGGTATTTATTGAAGATATCCTAGTTTACGCACGAAACCGGAAGAAACATGAGCAAAACCTGAGAATAGTACTACATGTCCTAAGGCAAGAGAAATTTTATGTTAAATATAGCAAGTGTGAATTTTGGATGGACAATATAGCTTTCCTTGGGCAAGTGATATTAGCAAAAGGGTTAACAATGAATGGATCCAACGAAGGTGGAAGGGGTGACAAAATGGCCATGGCGAACAAATGCTCGAGAAGTCGGATACTTCCTTGTACTAGCCGGGTATTATCAAAAATTCATTGAAGGGTTTGCCAACATAGCAAAGACGTTGACAAACCTGACTCGGAAAGAAATCAGATATACGTGGGATGAGAGTGTGAGGAGATTTTCGAATGCCTCAAAAAAAAGTTAACATCGACACCAATCTTGGTAATCCCCACACCGAGATGAATTCACCGTATATAACGACGCCTCAAAGGAGGGACTCGGATGTGTACCAATGCAAGATGGAAAGATCATAGCATACACATCCCGCCAATTGATGGTGCACAAGTTGAATTATCCGACCCATGATTTGGAACTGGCGACGGTGGTATTCGTGCTCAAGATATGTAACGACTCAGGAAAGCGGCACAAACAAAATTCGGACAGGTTAGACTCGCATAAAGTCTTCTTAAAAACATGAAATGAGGGGTATTTTAGTAATTTAACATAAGAAGAGGGAATTTTAGAAGGAGGGATTAAAGGGTCATTTAGACAAGTTAAGAAACCTATAAATAGGAGTGGGATGGGAAAAGAAGGGTCATTTGACACAAAAAATGTGAAAAAATTTGAGAGAAACTGAAGTTATCGCGGAAATTGGGGCAAAGAGAGAATTATCGCGGAAAACAGGGCCATGTAGAGAATTATTGCGAAAATCAGGGTAAAGGAGGAATTATCGCGAAAATCGGGGTAAAGGAGGAATTATCGCGAAAATTAGGGTAAAGGAGGAATCATCGCGAATTCTGAGGACTGCTACAATATTATCGCGGAAATCAGGGCTAAGGAGCAAATTATCGCGGATTCAGGACCAAGAAGCAAATTATCGCGATTCCGAGAGACGTTTGCAAAATTGTCACGGAAATGGACTGAGTTGCAGAATTATCGTGAATTTCAACGGCTTACGTGCAAATTGTCGCCGATTCGAGGGCTGTGGTGCAATTATTGAGAAAATGAATCTTTATGCAAATTCTTGCGGAAATTAAGGACCGAAACTCAACTTATCGTGAATACGAAGAGCAACACCCGATTTGGCAGTAAATTGTGGACCATAGTGTAATTCATCGCAAATCCTAGGGTAAGGTCGCCAATTGTCGCATAATTCGATTAACTAACGAGAGTAAGTCATAGGGTCACACAACGGTATAACATGCTAATACGTATATGCAGGGAGTAGGGAACAAGGAAGCACCAGGTGATAGAACGACCAGGTAAGTGGAGCAAACATAGTAAATAAAAAGAAGGTTCACAGTTAGGAATTTAAACGAATATTAAATCGAACCGAAAGGAGCCTGAACTAAAAACAGAAATCTTGGGGCGAGGTGAGAACACCAAACCCGACATCGTGTTCATGAGCACGGTCAGCCACAGGTAGGACATGTCCGAGGAAGGAATACATGAGTTCTCCAGAACAGAATTGTGCGTACTACAGAGCCGAACGGAACCGGATGGGAACGGTGTAGCGCCCGAGTCCTGACCGGAGAAGGGAAGCATATATTCTCATCGAGCCAACTAACAGCTAACGGTTGGTTTGGGCGAGACATGTCGTCGGGCATGAGAAAACCGATCACAGCAGAAAACCAGAAAGGTTAAGGAGAGGGAATATCAAAAGGAAATGAAATGATAAGAGAATAAGTAAGCTAAAAGAAGTCAGAGGGAAAGGGATAAAATCTTGCAAATTAAATATATTATACAGAAGTTTCTTTTAATAGACTATGACCGTTTTACAGATTTTGTAGGGGGAGGACCAGAGGCTTAGGTGGCATTGGAACTGAGGTCGTCGATCATCCACTGTACGAGTCACCCCTTTTGATTTCGTTTTGTTTTTAACTATCTAGTTGTACCTTGAAAAACGATGATATTTCCTCGATTTCGAATTGTGTTTTGTTAAAATGTTTTGTTTTATTTCACTTGCGCATAGACACTGTTAGGGCCCAGTTTACGATCGTCACAAGATATGTTGAAGAGGTTTCCTTAAAAGGAACGTTCTTCACAAACCATACGAATGAGCGGTTCTTGATTATCATGAATGTAAAATTGTGGAAATTCAACGACTAGATGGGATGCAAAGGAATTCTACCGACATGAGTCACTGCACAGCAGGATACGCTAGGGTTCACCGATGAGATGACCAACAAGATGATTGACGAAAGATACGTTCTTATATGTAAATGATCACTGACCGAAGAGGTCTCTATAAAAAGGAAGTTCGGCCCCCTAAAAGGCACAAAAGTAAGAATATGTATATCCCCTCTCGCTTTTCTTCCATTATGTCCAAATCCATCCGTCTTAGTTCGTCATTCAAAATGCATGTTTTTCAACAAAATTTTTTTAAGCAAATCACCTATAGTCATTTAACATCTTGGTTCATTATAACTATACGATGTGTGTGCTGCAACGGATTTGGCATATTTCCAATTTGCAAAAGTATTATGTATAGACGTGACTTTTCAATCTTTTTAAAATAAAAATTCCCCTCTTTTTATTATTATTACATTATGATTTTTTAAGTATCCTTTTTGACGACATGAATTCAATCGATTGCGGGATTGGTAAGATAGGAGTATGTTCATTGCATTTTAGTATGATGGAGGATGGAAATTAAACAATATATTAGATTAGAAATGCAATGCACCGCCTGTTGTATAGTCGATCATTTTCATACTCGTCAAATTAGATATTGGGTCAAAATACTTTTAACAGCATGAGTCTTTCTATCCGCGTCAGATCGTCTGTACATATATACTACATGTTCGGCAACCAACTTAGAATCCGTAAAACCACGATTATGCATCATCCCAAAGTCC
Source organism: Utricularia reniformis (assembly GCA_009725065.1). Taxonomy (NCBI): domain Eukaryota; kingdom Viridiplantae; phylum Streptophyta; class Magnoliopsida; order Lamiales; family Lentibulariaceae; genus Utricularia; species Utricularia reniformis. The sequence continues at coordinate 366,902 of RWGZ01000221.1, forward strand.
AATTCAAGTCACATCCCAACAAATAATGCTTCATATTTCGCCACATTATTTCAAAAAGGAAAGAAAGCTTTATTTCCCCATGTATATGCTCTATTCTGTAGGTGACGAAGGAATACCAATAGACTTAACAATCATGTAATCCACATAAACATCCATTTATTTCCAGATTAATTCTTTAAATATTAAATAAACAAAACACTGGTAAGTAGCGCAACAGTCTTCATCCCGAAAGGCATTGCGATATAGAAAAATACACCACTTGGCGTAACAAAAGAAGATTATTTCTGATCCTAGCGACCACGAAATATTTGGTGATAACCAGAAAAGACATCCATAGAATTGGTGAGTGGAGTACTCACCAATGTACTCCAAGTGACAGGGTCGAATAGCCTGTCAATGTATGGAAGTAGGTATGGATTTGATTCATAGAATTTGTTTGCTCCACTCATCCACCACTATCCTCCATACTTCGGCACTACCACAAGATTGGCCACACACATAGATTATTTGATTTCCTTCACTAATTCTGTCTTACAGGTCGAGCGTTAGGATGAATATTATTATTGTACTTCATTACTACACTATCTTTTCCCCGAAGATCTTAAGGGCTCAAAGCTAACAACTATACGTTGTCCTGCAACATTTTAATTAGATCATTCTCAAAAGCCGGGACGAGGTCCAAGCTAGTGCGAGTGGTTTTTTTCCAAACTCCCATGAATTACTTTCACAACTTTTAACCTTGCTCGCTCCATGGCTACCCTCGGCTCCCTTAAACCCTCAATAGGGTCGACCTTGGATCAACAAGAAGAAAAATAACATGAACGAGACGTAGCCTGATCGACATGTATAGTCACTATTCTAGCAACGGTCGAAAACTTCAGTTTTAAGTGAATTGTTGTAGGGATAGCCTCGAAAGCATTAAGCTCCGGTCAACCAAGCTAACGGTTGGCTTGGGCGGGACATGCACCGAGCATGTTAATCTCGGCAACAGAAAAGTTAATGAATGATGGAAATGATAAGGGTAAAAGAAGAGGGAAATAAGAAAACGGTTAAGTGAAATGGTTCATGTGTGTGTGTATGACGTATCTAAGAAGTAAGAAAGATAATGTGTAGTGTGTGTGAAGTTTCCTTTAATAGATTGTGACCGCTTTACAGATTTTGTAGGTGACGCAGGTGAGATATGATAGGGACGGGGAAGGAGGTCGTCGGTTGTCCGGTGATAGAGTCCGGTCCTTCGGAGAACACTCTAAATTATGCAGTCACACTTTAATGTTTCGAACTATGTTTTAAATTGCTTTCGAATATTTCCGTTTTAATTATCTTGTTTTAACAAAAAAAAACTAGGCCCAAATTACGGTCGTTACACCGTGACAATCTTCACCAGGAGTACAACCAACCGCTGGTCGAAGGACCACATTCTCATCTTCACGTCTTGCAAGTCGGCCACACTTAAACCCATCGAGTCGACCACACCTTTAGATATAGATTTTCGCAATAGATTTTCTCAAAGTTGTGTTTCCACGGGTTTAACTGAGTGTTTATAGTTCCGACTTACTGCTTGGATGATCGACGTTAGGAGCGAACCATTGAGTAGAAAGTATGGCGAAATCCTCAAACGAAAGCGAAGACCGTGAAGGAAGATTTTTAAAACATGATTATGCATCTATTTGAATAGTGGCCGTAAATATTTTGCACCTTATAGCATCGCTAGTCCAGAAGGTCCCCATCTGCATCTCAAAATTTGATAAATAATCTAGAGGGTCGCCCTAACCAACAAAGGTAGGCATCTCGTCAGGTGCTCGGAAGGAAAGCTCTTGAACCGCATTTATGATGCATTTGGAAAATAGATGCAAACAAAGCTGAAGCAGCATTGAAACTTTGTTTTTAGCGCTGGAATTCTAATACGCATCCTCCATATCTAGTAGGAAATCCTTTCCCACATGGAAGAAAGCTGATCGACGACGAAATCCAGCCCCGATCGACGCCTTTTAATGCATCAAGTTGTGCTACTAGCTTTTCAAAGCTTGCTTGGTCGGGATCGACTGTCGATTGGGGAAACACGTTATGTGGATGTTGCCCCAAAACATACTCAACATTAGAACTTTGATTTTATGGACGGTCGCACTCTACGTATGCTTCGGCTGGGTTGTTGTCCAACTTAAGGATACAGACATGGGTTGGGCCACTGATTTTTGTCATGTGGCCAGGATGGACTGTTGAAAGTCCCCAACCGTTTCCTCCATCAGTTTCCGCATGGATTGCATGTTGAGGGTAATTACTTCTTTGACAACAATGATGTTATGTGAATTTTGTAAGTTATGAACTTTCATAGCCTTCACAGATTCTATGTTGTCCATGAAGATAAAGCAAAAAAGATAGCACTAGTAGGTAAAGCTTCTTAGTGAGTTTACCAGAAAGTCCATAGGGACGGCGACAAATAATAAGGGTAAAAATTACATTCCTTAATATTATGAAAAATTGTGGATGAGAACAGCTGGTAATCGGATGCCATAATAGAAAACACAGAGATTTATACGTGGAAAAACCGAGAACCAAGGAGAACACTCACGGGGCACAAAACCCAGGAATGAATATTACTAAGGAAAGATGGGTTACATAATACAGAGAAGAATTTTGTCCTAGACTCTAAGCGCTGATGTTATGTTCTCCGGCACTTGTCATTTCTTCATCCGTTCTACCCCCGTTTTATAGGAGTTTAATACGAATATACAATTACTAAATCATTATCATAATCTCTTCATGTCTCATCAGTCGTGCCTCGAGATAACAATCAGACTTTTAGTACCTAACTGTCGTGTGGCGCCTTGTGAGATTGGTGGTGCAGCCATTGTCAGATAACATTCTGCATTTGGCCGCCAGTGTCAACATTCTGCATTTGGCCGCCAGTGTCGACCGTAGAAAGCCACTATTGTTGTCGACCAGGTGCTACCATACGTGACTCCCTATCAGGCTTATGTGATTGCCGATCAGTCCTTGCATCCTACACGTCAATCGTCTAACCTTGGAATACGCCGATCGTCACCTAACACATCTGACCCGTCATAGGACGATCCGTCGTCGTAAATTCTTGCATTAACACTGCAGACAATGCATCATGTTGTTGGTATGTTTTATCATGTGCAGAGAGGGTTAATAAACGATCATGTACACATTTGAATATGATTTCAAATGTGTATTTCCGTGTAATTTTTGGATGTCATTTGACTACTAAGAAATGTATGCTATTTCATTATCGACAAACGGTTGTGAAGCTTTTTAGACATTTTTAATATAACTATTTGTTTATGTGATTTTATGTGAAAATTCAAGGGTTTGTGGACGCAGAACTCTGACAAGATGTCTAGAGCATGGTTTTAGTCACGTTATGATCTAAATGATCAGTTCAGTTATGTGATCACATTAGATCAGATTATGTCAATGAGTGAGTTATGGTTGAAAGTTTTAAATGTCAATGGATTAGTCTCGCTTTCTTTCCATTTATGATAATAGGGGACTCATGATTTGTGTTCCTTGGTTCTTTGTGATGCGTAAGCCAGGGGTCATGACTGAAATGTTGGTAAATTCAACATGACAAGAACAATAGTATGCATATTATGTGCTTATGTTTATGTGTAATGTTTCATGCTTATGTGATGTTAGTTGTTGAATTACTATACTACTTGTTTGTTATCATCACTCTAGGGACTAATAAATGAAATATTGTTATATAGGTAGTAAAGATGAACAGTAGAATATACGCTGCCATCATCAAAATAAAGATAAGGATCAAATGTTATAGTTTACTTTGTAAGAACTTTAGTTAGGCATTATGTTATGTTTTGTGATGTCTTTACATTTGGAGTATTAAAATATGATCAAGTATGAGCTTGTGATGTGTATTAAAGAAGGATCAGTATTATAATTTCATGCATAGCCTTGTGTTCTAATTTTTAGAGCTTTCCATCATGTCTTGAATTATGTAAATTAGGCGTAATAAATTAATTTTTAAGTTTCATTAGAGGTATAAGGGATAACAATGTGGTATCAGAGAAAGAACGATATAATTTTATCATGGCAGCTAGAAATGTGTTAGGACATTGAAATTAATTTTCTTAAGTGTGTTATTCCTTTGTTTTGCTACATTGTGTATACAAGAATTTAGAAAAAAAATGGCATCTTCTAGTAATCAACATGGTAGACGAAGGATAATCAGATGGAAATATACAGAAAATGCAACTCGTGTGTAAGAACATGATAGTGGGGTAAGTACAGAGGATTGGGAAAATGATGAGAATGATGGTTAATGTTGTGAATCAAGTAATAAACTTAACGGATAATATGCCTTAAAACTAAAAAGTTGAAAATCATACACTTATTTCAATAGTATGAGGAGTTCATAACAAGATAGATGGATAATTGAATATCATGATGCATTGAAAAGAGTATGAATACATACATTTACTTGAGGTGAACTAGAAGAAGCATACTCGAGACTTTTTGTTCGAAAAGTTCCGAGTCGCGACTTTGTGCCCAAAAGTTGCGAGAACTCGTATCATGGATGCAGTCGCGAGATTTCCTCGTCATGCCCCCGACTCGCGAGTTTTCTCCACCTTGACCACGGACTCACGAGTTTTCATCACTTAGACTCTGTGACACGCAAATATTCATCACACTCGCGACTTTTTGCTCTAAAAGTCACGAGTCCTCCCATTCGCGAATTTTTGACAGTTTGATTACGACAGAGTAGAATCAATCATTTTTCACATTTTATCCACTCGGGTTGTTGATTTCTCTCGATTGTAATTGTATTCTTTGATTATTATAGTGGAAACGAAGGTAGAGGTTCGCTCTCCCGAGGACGTAAACTCACACCTTGTGAGACAACCTCGTATATTGTTTGAGTCCCCACAATAATTGAACTCAAAATCACATAAGAAATTGAATGATCTAAAGGAAAACACCACAGATTATTTTTAGACTAGATCAATATTCTGTAAGGATTTACCATGGAATTTCTATTGAGAGATGTCGAACTAAATAGCGATTTACATGAAGGAGCTATACAAGTTTAAAAGACTCCATACAGGTTGGTACCAAAAGAAATTAGAGAACTAAGAGTCCCATTGCAAGAAATGTTGAACAAATGTTATACAAGGCCAAGCATTTCATCATGGTGAGCTCAAGTGTTATTTGTACCGAAGAAAGAAGGTAACTACATATTGTGTTGTGATTACAGAGCGTTGAACATGTTAACTAAAAGAAATATTAATCTTCTTCCTATAATAGATGACTTGTTTGATCAGTTTCAAAGGGGCACTGTATTTTCTAAATTGTATTTGAAATCAGGTTACCATCATTTGAGAGTCAGTGATGATGCTAATGTAAACCAATGTTCAACACAAGTTATAGACAATATGAATGTTTAGTAGTTCAATTTGGACTTATGAATACACCAAAGGTGTTTAAGGATCTTATGCATAGATATGTTCGATTGATGTGGTTTGATAAGTGTGTGACATAAATGACATACTTTTTATATTCAACAGATGAGAAAACACATGAAATAAATCTTGGAAATTGATGTTGTAGACGATGAGAGAATTGATGTTGTATGTTAAGTAAGTCTGACTTTTGGTAATCAAGAATTGCAATCTTGGGACATATATATTGTAATAACCAGGAAAAAGGTATGATGGAACAAATAGTAGAGAAGGTAGCGATAAAGTCTAAACAAGGGATAACGAGGGATACGGGAACGAAAGAACGTAAAAAGAAACGAAAAATGGAAAAGTAAAGTAAAAGATAGAAGAGGGGTCAAAATCAAAGGAAAGAGGGGTTAAAGTGTGAATTAGAAAAGTTAGGATGTCTATAAATAGGGGTGGGGAGGCCCAAAAACGAGTTAATCATCATTAAAACACGAAAATCCGAAAATTGCCATGAAGAAGGAAAATTATCGCGGAACTCGTCAAAGAGCATTATTGTCGCGGATTTCTCAGAGAACATTATTGTCGCGGATTTGGGTGATGAAGAGAATTATCGCGGATTTTTGGTGAAGAGAATTGTCGCGGAAAATAGGAACAAGAGTAAAATTGTAGCGAAAAATCCTTGAAGTGTAACATTATCGCCGATTGTGTTCTAAGAGTAAAATTATCGCGGATTTGGAGTTGCATCATAGAATTGTCACGAATTTCGAGGAAAGAAGTATATTATCGCGGAAATACTAAGTTTAAGTGTTTTCGTCACGTCTCGACGTCGGATCGTGGGAGGAAAAGAACACATAGGGTCTACGGTAATCACATAGTTAACAATAGGATAATAACGTCGGAATTCGAGTAACTAAAACCTATTACGAAATGCAGGAAAGCGCGGAAAGACAATAGGAAGCAAAAGCAAACGGTAAGCGGAGTGAACACAATATAGTAAGGGAAGGTTCAGACTTAAGGAACGGGATCGGGTTAATAAAAGAAAGGGAAAGACACGAATGAACGAGATAAATGTTAATAAGATTCGGGGTGAGGAAGGATGGACCGTCCGACCGAACCCGGCATCGTAGCTAGTACACGATTCGCCAAATGAAGGGCATGCCTGATGAAGGGAACGATAAGTTCCAAAGAGGAAAAGATACGTACGAAAAGGGCAGAACGAATCCGGGTGGAAAAAGGGGTAGCGTCTAAGTAACCACCCGGGGAAGGGAAGCATATGGCCCGTCGAGTCATCCAACAGCTAACGATTGGCTTGGGCGGGACATGCACCTAGCATGTTACTCTCGGCAACAGTAAAGTTAAAGTATAATGGGAATGACAAGGGTAAAAGAAGAAGGAAATAAGAAAACTGTTAAATGGAATGATTCATGTGGGTGTATACGGTGTAATTAAGAACTGTAATGATAATGTATAATGTGGGTGAAGTTTCCTTTAATAGATTGTGACCGCTTTACAGATTTTGTAGATGACGCAGACGATGTATGAGAGGGGCATGGGAAGGAGGTCGTCGGTTGTCCGGTGATAGAGTCCGGTCCATTGGAGAACACTCTCAATTATGCTGTCGTACTTTCATGTTTCGAACTATGTTTTAAGTTTGCATTCAAATATTCCGTTTTTAATTATCATATTTTAACAAAAAAACTAGGCCCAAATTAGGGTCGTTACAAATGGTATCAGAGCGTAACATCGTTACTAAACCGGTAACGCTGCGATCCTACGTAGAAGAGTTTAGGAAACTCGTAGGAGGACAACCGACCATAGGAAGGGATGGGCATAGAATGTAACGGATGACATGAATAGGCATAAGATATAACGAAAGTTTAATGTAGGAATGGCGCCTAGAACGAGAGCGCATGGATACCGAGAAGAGGATAGCAATGCATCAGAACAGGCAACGGCGACAGAGACTCCGGTTGCGGATTCATCGACACCTCTCACGTTCATCCAGTAAAGTCTCAGGGACCAGTTCCAGACCATGGCAGGTTACCTAGTTAGCGCAATAAGATAGGGACAGACGGAGAGGGGAAACTCCGTGCAAATGGAACCAGGGGCAAGACCCAAAAAGGCTAGGATGCACTACAACGAGGCATTAAAGAAGGCTGGGATGAACAGCTTCACGGGGGATAAGATGGGGGATGCGAAAGCGTGGATTATCCGCCTTGAGGAAAAGTTCGAGCTGATCGAAGCCCCAAAGGAGCTTAGGGCAGGATTGGCCCCACTATGGTTCGATGGTAGTACTGCTCGATGGTGGGGGAGTGTGTCGGCCGCATTACTGAAGGATGGGCCTATCTCTTGGGCAAAGTTTAAGAATGCGTTCTTGGATTACTACGTGCCGAAAGGGTCCTCCTCCAGCACAGGCTCTTCCAAAGTTGGAATGACCTGGAAATTGCCATCCTTCTCCAGTGGCTCGATCATCTTCCATCGCTCGTCCGAAGGGGAAAGCCCGAACGTCTGGATAACTTGCTCTCGCATGTTATCCAGATACTTCGCAGTGTAAACCCAATGTATGTTATCCGCTAAAGCGAAAAACAACCGTGACTGAGCAAACCCCAGAACTGCTTCCCGAACCAAACCTTCAGACGAAGTGCGGGCCCTCGTCAACTCTTCATCCAAGGCCGCCTTTTCTTCTTGGGCCTGAAGGAGAAGCTCATTCAGCTTATTCCTCTTCTCATGGGCCCGTGTAATAGCCGAGAAAAAGGTATGTCGAAACAAATAGTAGGGAATGTAACGGTAAAGTCTAGACGACAGATAATGAGAGATACGGGAACGAAAGAACTTTAAAGGGAACGAAGAATAGAAAAGTAAAGAAAAAGATAAAAGAGGGGTCAAAAGTAAAGGAAGGAGGGGTCAAAGTGTGAATTAGAAAAGTTAGGATGTCTATAAATAGGAGTGAGGAGGCCCAAAAACGGGTTAATNTGCGATCCTACGTAGAAGAGTCTAGGAAACTCGTAGGAGGACAACCGACCATAGGAAGGGATGGGCATAGAATGTAACGGATGACATGAATAGGCATAAGATATAACGAAAGTTTAATGTAGGAATGGCGCCTAGAACGAGAGCGCATGGAAACCGAGAAGAGGATAGCAATGCATCAGAACAGGCACCGGCGTCAGAGACTCCGGTTGCGGATTCATCGATGCCTCTCACATTCAGCCAGGAAAGTCTCAGGGACCTGTTTCAGACCATGGCGAGTTCCCTAGTTAGAGCAATAAGACAGGGACAGACGGAGAGGGGAAACTCCGTGCAAATGGAACCAGGGGCAAGACCCGAAAAGGGTAGGATGTACTACAACGAGGCATTAAAGAAGGTTGGGATGAACAGCTTCACGGGGGATAAGATGGGGGATGCGAAAGCGTGGATTATCCGCCTTGAGGAGAAGTTCGAGCTGATCGAAGCCCCAGAGGAGCTTAGGGCAGGATTGGCCCCACTATGGTTCGATGGTAGTATTGCCCGAAGGTGGGGGAGTGTGTCGGCCGCATTACTGAAGGAAGGGCCTATCTCTTGGGCAAAGTTTAAGAATGCGTTCTTGGATTACTACGTGCCGAAAGGACTTAAGAAGGATAAGAGGGCCGAATTTGACAGGTTGACTCAAGGAAACCGCCCCGTTATGGAGTACATGCAAGCATTCATAGAACTAGGCAGGTACGCCCCCGAGATCATGGGAAGTGAACAGGAAAAGATGCACCGCTTCACGGAAGGGCTGAATGAAAAAGTGAAATTGACTATGCATGGCCGCGACGACGAGGAATTTTCTAGTTTGGTGGCGGCGGCAGTCCGAGTTGATGGAGGACTACGGAGAATGGATAAGGAACGCACTAGAAGCTCTTCAAGGAACGAAGTTCAAGGACGGGGAGAGTGGAAAGGAAAGATCACTGCAGAGAGTTTCGGATCGGCGCAAGGACTACCGATCAGGCCTGTGTGCGCCAAATGCGGGAAGAACCATTTTGGAGAATGCCGCGCAGGAACCAACAGTTGTTTCAAGTGCGGCCAGGAAGGACACTTTGCCAAAGACTGCCAGAAGAGGAGGAGGATCGAAACCGGGGTAACCGAAATCAGGGTAATGAAAGGATTACTGGGAATGCTCGAGTGTTTGCTGTGAACAAGGAACATACCTCGGAGGCTGAGGACGTCGTCGCAGGTACACTACTTATTAACGGCTTTACAGCTTTCATATTATTTGACTGTGGGGCGACACAATCGTTCGTGTCGGAGAAGTTAGTAGAACGGTTTGGGATAATGGGGAGTAACACAAAAATCAAAGTAAAAACACCGGGATCCGAAGCCATGGAGGCAAATAGGATCTATAAAGGATGCACGGTAGAAGTGGACACAGTGCGAACAAAGGCAGATTTGATTGAGTTAGGGGATATGGGATTCGATGCCATACTAGGAATGTATTGGTTATCTAAGTACAATGCGCAAGTGAGATGTCGGGAACGTACAATCACGTTAAGCACGCCCCGAGAAGGGAGAAAGGACATGGTCGGAGAACCGATCACGGGTGAGGATGAGGAATATAAGGATCGATCGAACTGGCTGGCATTTGTCACGACGGAGAAGGAAGGGACACCATTGGAGTCCGTTCAAGTGGTTTTTGAATACAGTGATGTGTTTCCCGATGAGCTACCGGGGCAACCGCCTTAGAGAGAAGTAGAAATGGGAATAGAACTACTCCCTGGAACGCAACCGATTTCTAAGGCTCCATACCGAATGGCACCTCGAGAGATGTAGGAACTGAAACAACAGATTGAGTCACTATTGGAAAAAGGATTTCTAAGGACAAGCAACTCCCCTTCGGGAGCACCAGTGCTATTTGTTAGAAAGAAAAGCGGTGAGCTAAGATTGTGCTACGACTACCTAGAATTAAACAAGGTCACGATAAAGAATAAGTACCCGTTGCCTAGGATCGACGACTTATTTGATCAGTTACAAGGCGCGAAGGTGTTCTCAAAATTAGACTTGAGGTCAGGGTATCATCAGGTCCGATTAAGAGAAGGAGACATACCGAAGACAGCCATTCGAACGAGGTACGGCCATTACGAATGCACAGTGGTACCTTTTGGATTAAGTAATGCCCCATCAATTTTCATGGATTTGATGAATCGGGTATTTCGTCAATACCTAGACAAGTATGTGGTGGTGTTCATTGACGACATCCTAGTTTACTCTGGCAACCAGGAAGAACACACCCGAGTCCTTCCTTCGATGCGTCGCTGTATACCGTGAAGTCCTGTCCTGGTGTGGGTAATACGAGTATTGGTGCAGATGTCAATTTCGTTTTGAGACATTCGAAACTCTCTTCACATTTCTCATCCCACGTATACTTCGTTTCCTTTCGGGTCAAATTTGTCAACGGTTTAGCAATCCTTGAGAACCCTTCGATGAACTTTCGATAGTATCCGGCCAATCCTAAGAAGCTCCTTACTTCTCGAGCATTTGTAGGTATGGGCCAATTCGTCACTGTCTCTATCATTGTTGGGTCTACCTTCACCCCTCCTGCTGATATCACGTGGCCTAGAAAAGCTATACTGTCTATCCAGAATTCACACTTGCTGTATTTGGCATAAAACTTCTCTTGTCGGAGAGTCTGCAATACTATCCTCATATGCTATCCACATATATTCTGGCTAGCTTGTCTACTCCGTATGTCGTCTTGACTGCTAAGAAATGAGCTGCCTTTGTAAGATGGTCGACCACTACCCATATCGCGTCGTTCTTTTGTGGGCTCTTGAGTAGTCCTATCACAAAGTCCATGCCGATGCTATCCCATTTCCACTCTGGAATCTCTAAGGCCTGTAGCTCGCCTATTGGGCGTTGGTGTTCGGCCTTAACTCGTTGACAATTTTCGCATTTGGCCAAAAAGTTTGCGATCTCGTTTTTCATTCCGTTCCACCACCAGTGCATCTTTAGGTCCCGATACATCTTAGTGCTTCCTGGGTGAACTGAGAAAGCCGAATTGTGTGCTTCTTCCATAATCTTCTTCCTTTTCTCCTGCCGGTTTGGTCCCATATCCGTTCATTTATTCTGATTAGCCCATCGCTTCCTTCGCTTATCTCTGATTTATCGGTTATGTTTCCCTTTTCTCGCGTTATGGGTTTCTCGGGGTCTGATATATGTGCTTCTAGTACTTCCTCCAGCATCCCTGGTCTCGCGGTAACAGTCCCTGTAACGACCCGCCTTTCCGCTTGCACGATATTGTCCGCTTTGGACTAGGATGACCCTAATGACACCCAACTAGTCCTCACGGCTTTACTTTTTCCATAGCTCCCACACTTCCTAGTGGGTCACCCATCCCTGAATTGCTCCAGGGTAAGCACGCTTAACTTTCCAGTTCTAACGTTCCGCTTGCCACTTTGCAAGGGAAAAGGCCTCGTGTAATGGAAGACGAATCACTATACTTAATCTCTGATCGTTCCCCGTCTATAGCCAATGTAGGGATTTGCCTAAGGTGCCCTCTCTCTCGCACCCCCCGAGGGGTCCTTAAAGTCCCTAACATGACTGTGGTCGACTCCACCACTTCCAATTGTAGATTCTCCATTTCGCTTACCAACGTGTTCGCTAGCACGCCATGATTCTTCCTGCTAAGTGCATCGGCTACCTGGTTTGCCTTTCCGGGGTGATACTGAATGTCCAGGTCGTAATCTTTTATCAGTTCCAACCACCACCGTTGTCTAATGTTAAGCTCCTTCTGGGTGAATAGATACTTCAAACTCTTGTGGTCGGTGAATATCTCGCATTTAACACTGTACAGATAATGTCTCCAAATCTTGAGTGCGAATACCACCGCAGCTAATTCTAGATCGTGCGTCAGATAGTTCAACTCGTGTATCTTCAATTGACGGGATGCATATGCTATAACTTTCCCATCCTGCATCAGTACACACACGAGTCCTTCCTTCGATGCGTCGCAATATACCGTGAAGTCATGTCCTGGTGTGGGTAGTACCAGTATTGGTGCCGATGTCAATTTCGTTTTGAGACATTCAAAACTCTCCTCACATTTCTCATCCCACGTATACCTCGTTTCCTTTCGGGTCATATTTGTCAACGGTTTAGCAATCCTTGCGAACCCCTCAATTAACTTCCGATAGTACCGGGCTAATCCTAAGAAACTCCTCACTTCTCGAGCATTTGTCGGTCTGGGCCAATTCATCACTGTTTCTATCTTGGTTGGATCCACCGTCACCCCTCCTGCTGATATCACGTGTCCAAGAAAAGCTATGCTGTCCATCCAAAATTCACACTTGCTGTATTTGGCATACAACTTCTCTTGTATGAGGATCTGTAATACTATTCTCAGATGATGCTCGTGTTCCTCCCAGATTTGAGAGTGAACCAGGATGTCGTCAATGTACACCACCACGAACTTGTCTAGGTACTGACGAAATACCCGATTCATCAAATCCATGAAAATTGTTGGAGCATTAGTCAACCCAAATGGTACTACCGTGCATTCGTAATGGTTGTACCTCGTTCGAATGGCTGTCTTCGGTATGTCTCCTTCTCTTACTCGGCCCTGATGATACCCTGACCTCAAGCCTAACTTCGAGAACACCTTCGCGCCTTGTAACTGGTCAAACAGGTCATCGATTCTAGGCAACGCATACTTGTTCTTTATCGTGACCTTGTTTAACTCTCGGTAGTCGTAACACAGTCTTAACTCGCCGCTTTACTTTGTAACAAATAACACTGGTGCTCCCCAAGGGGAGTTGCTTGGCCTAAGAAATTTTTTTTCCAATAGCGACTCAATCTGTTGTTTCAGTTCCTGCATTTCTCTGGGTGCCATTCGGTACAGAGCCTTAGAGATCGGTTGTGTTCCAGGGAGTAGTTCTATTTCCATTTCTACATCTCTCTGAGGCGGTTGGCTCGGTAGCTCGTCGGGAAATACGTCAGTGTATTCAAAAACCACTGGAACGGACTTCAATGGTGTCCCTTACTTCTCCGTCGTGACAAATGCTAGCCAGTTCGATCGATCCTTATACTCCTCATCCTCGCTCATAATCGGTTTTCCGACCATGTCCCTTCTCCCTTCCCCCGGCCTACTAAAAGTGATCTTACGTTCCCGACATCTCACCTGCGTATCGTACCTAGATAACCAATCCATTCCTTGTATGGCATCGAATCCCATATCCCCTAACTCAATCAAATCTGCCTCTGTTCTCACTGTGTCCACCTCCACCGTGCATCCATTATAGATTTGATTTGCCTCCTTGGCTTCGGATCCCGGTGTTTTTACTTTGATTTTAGTGTTACTTCCCATTATCGCAAACCGTTTCACTAACTTCTCCGACACAAACAAATGTGTCGCCCCACAGTCAAATAATACGAAAGCTATAAAGCCGTGAATAAGCAGTGTACCTGCCACGACGTCTTCATCCTCCGACGCCTGTTCCTTGTTCACCGCGAACACTTGAGCATTTCCAGTAATCCTTTCTCTTGCCCTGTTTTCGGTTACCTCGGTTTCGATCCTCCTCCTCTTCGGGCATTCTTTGGCAAAGTGCCCTTCCTGGTCGCACTTGAAACAACTGTTAGTTCCTGCACGGCATTCGCCAAAATGGTTCTTTCCGCATTTGGCGCACGCAGGCCTGATCGGGGGTCTTTGTGCCGATCCGAAACTCTCTGTAGTGATCTTTCCTTTCCACTCTCCCCGTCCCTGAACTTCATTCCTTGCAGAGCTTCTGGTGCGTTCCTTATCGATTCTCCGCAATCCTCCATCCACTCGGAGTGCCGCCGCCACTAAACTTGAAAATTCATCGTCGTCGCAGCCGTACATAGTCAGTTTCACCTTTTCGTTCAGCCCTTCTGTAAAGCGGTGCATCTATTTTTGTTCACTCCCCATGATCTCGGGGGCGTACCTGCCTAGTTCTATGAATTCTTGCATGTACTCCATGACGGGACGGTTTCCTTGAGTCAATTTGTCGAATTCGACCCTCTTATCTTTATTAAGTCCTTTCGGCAAGTAGTAATCCAAGAACGCATTCTTAAACTTCTCCCAAGAGATTGGTCCATCCTTTAGTAATGAGGCCGACACGCTCCCCCACAATCGGGCAGTGCTACTGTCGAACCATAGCGGAGCCAATCCTGCCCTAAGCTCCTCTGGCGCTTCGATCAGTTCGAACTTCTCCTCAAGGCGGATAATCCACGCCTCCGCGTCCCCCATCTTATCCCCCGTGAAATTGTTCATCCCAGACTTCTTTAATGCTTCGTTGTAGTACATTCTACCCTTTTCAGGTCTTGACAATGGTTCCATTTGTATGGAGTTTCCCCTCTCCGTCTGTCCCTGTCTTATTGCACTAACTTGGGAACTCGCCATGGTTTGGAACATGTTGTAACGACCCTAATTCGAGCCTAGCAGTTTTGGTGAAACGTGCTAAATAAGACGAAACGTTCGAATGTAAATTTAAAACATAGTTCGAAAACATTAAAATTCAAAAACATAATTTGGTGTGTTCTTCAAAGACCGGACTCTATCACCGGACAACCGACGACCTCTTCCCCATGCCCTTCTCATTCCTCGTCTGCGTCACCTACAAAATCTTTAAAGCGGTCACAATATATTAAAGGAAACTTCACACACGCTACACATTATCTTTTCATTTCTTAATTAAACTGTACACCCACGCGTGAATCATTTCTTTTAACCGTTTTCTTATTTCCTTCCTCTTTTACCCTTATCATTCCCCTCATACTTTTAACTTTACTGTTGCCGAGAGAAACATGCTCGGTGCATGTCCCGCCCAAGCCAACCGTTAGCTGTTGGATGACTCGACGGGCCATATGCTTCCCTTCCCCTGGTGGGTACTTAGGCGCTGCACCTTTTTCCACCCGGATCCGTTCTGCCCTTTACGTACGCATCTTTCCATCTTTGGAACTTATCGTTCCCTTCATCAGGCATGCCATTCCTTTGGCAAATCGTGTACTAGGCACGATGCCATGTTCGGTCGGACGGTCCATCCATCCTCATCCCGAGTTTTATTAACATTTATTTCTTACATTCGTGTCTTTCCTTTCTTCTTTATTAACCCAATCCCATTCCCTAAGTCTGAACCTTCCCTTACTTTATTGCGTTCACTCCGCTTACCATTTGCTTTCGCTTGCTTTAATCTTTCTGCGCTTTCCTGAATTTCGTAACAGGTTTTAGTTACTCGAATTCCGAGGTTATTATCTCATTGTTAACTATGTGATTACCGTAGACCCTACGTGTCCTTTACCTCCCACGATCCGACGTTGAGACTTAACGAAAACACTTAAACTTAGTATTTCCGTGATAATATACTTCTTCCTGAAAATCCCCGACAATTCTATGCTGGAAATCAAAATCTGCGACAATTCTACCTTAGAACCAAAATCCACGATCATATTACACTTCAAGAATTTTTCGCGACAATTTGTTCTTGCACCATTTCCTCGACAATTTTGCTTCACCAAAAATCCGCGACAATATGCTCACCACCTCAAATCCGCCACAATAATTACTCTACGAAAAATCAGCGACAATAATTGCTTCCAGAAAATCCGCGACAATAATTGCTTACAAAAAAATCCTCGACAATTCTCTTCTATCGCGATAATTTCCGGATTTTCGTGGATTAATGATAATTAACTCGTTTTTGGGCCACCCCACCCCTATTTATAGACATCCTAACTTTTCTAATTCACACTTTAACCCCTCCTTCTTTTCATTTTGACCCCTCCTTTATCTTTTGCTTTCCTTTCCTATTTTTTCGTTTCCTTTTACTTTCTTTCATCCCGTATCCCTCGTTATTCCTGTCTAGACTTTACCGCTACATTCTCTACTATTTGTTCCATCATATCTTTTTTCCTGGCTATTACACAGGTCCCTGAGACTTTCCTGGATAAACGTGAGAGGCGTCGATGAATCCGCAACCGGAGTCTCTGTCGCCGGTGCTTGTTCTGATGCATTGCTATCCTCCTCTCGGTTTCCATGCGCTCTCGTCCTAGGAGCCATTCCTGCATTAAGCTTTGTTATGTCTATGCCTACTCATGTTATCCATTACATTCTATGCACATCCCGTCCTATGGTCGGTTGTCCTCCTATGAGTTTCCTAGACTCTTCTACGTAGGACCGCACCGTTACCGGTTTATTAACGATGTTACGCTCTGATACCATTTTGTAACGACCCTAATTCGGGCCTAGCTGTTTTGGTGAAACGTGCTAAATAAAATGAAACATTCGAATGTAAACTTAAAACATAGTTCGAAAACATTAAAGTTCAACAACATAATTTAGAGTGTTCTCCATAGACCGGACTCTATCACCGGACAACCGACGACCTCCTTCCCATGCCCTTCTCATACCTCGTCCGTGTCACCTACAAAATCTGTAAAGCGGTCACAATTTATTAAAGGAAACTTCACCCACTCTATCTTTTCATTTCTTAATTAAACCGTACACACACGCGTGAATCATTTCTTTTAACCGTTTTCTTATTCCCTTTTTCTTTTACCCTTATCATTCCTCTCATTCTTTAACTATACTGTTGCCGAGAGTAACATGCTCGGTACATGTCCCACCCAAGCCAACCGTTAGCTGTTGGATGACTCGGCGGGCCATATGCTTCCCTTCCCCGGGTGGGTACTTAGGCGCTACCCCTTTTTCCACCCGGATCCGTTCTGCCCTTTTCGTACGTATCTTTCCCTCTTTGGAACTTATCGTTCCCTTCATCAGGCATGCCCTTCCTTTGGCGAATCGTGTGCTAGGCACGATGTCGGGTTCGGTCGAACGGTCCATCCTTCCTCACCCCGAGTCTTATTACCATTTATCTCGTTCATTCGTGTCTTTTCTTTCTACTTTATTAACCCAATCCTGTTCCCTAAGTCTGAACATTCCCTTACTATATTGTGTTAACTCCGCTTACCATATGCTTTCGTTTGTTATGATCCTCCCATGCTTCCCTGCATTTCGTAACAGATCTTTGTTACTTGAATTCCAACGTGATCATTTTATTGTTAACTATGTGATTACCGTAGACCCTATGTGTCCTTTTGCTCCCACGATCCGATGTTGAGACGCAACGAAAACACTCAAACTTAGTATTTCCGCGATAATTCACTTCTTCCTCGAAATTCGCGATAATTTTGTGCTGGTGTTAGGATTCGCGATAATTTTGTACTGGAGCTAGGATTCGCGATAATTTGTGCTGAAGTTAGGATTCGCGAAAATTTTACACTTCAAGCATTTTCGCGACAATTTTGCACATGATCATTTTCGCGATAATTTTCCACATAATCGTGTTCGCGACAATAATTGCCTTTCCCAAAAACCGCTATAATTTTCCAAAGTTTGCAAATTCGCGACAATTTTTCGATGCCCAAATTTTCGCAACAATTTCCTTCTTTTGCGACAATTTCCGGATTTTCGTGGCTTAATGATAATTAACTCGTTTTTGGGCCTCCCCACCCCTATTTATAGACATCTTAACTTTTCTAATTCACACTTTAACCTCTCCTTCTTTTCATTTTGACCATTCCTTTATCTTTTTCTTTACTTTTCTATTTTTCATTTCCTTCTCGTTCTTTCGTTCCCGTATCCTTCATTATTCCTTATCTAGATTTTTACCGCTACATTCCCTAATATTTGTTCCATTATACCTTTTTCCTGGCTATTACAACTGCTCTATCTTACGAAATTTGCTGTTATTTCTATGGATGTCGTACGATTATGATTTACATGTATGGAAACTTCTGTGTATTTAGTTTCAATGGAATGTTATGTTATTTAACAATTTTGATATCCCACTGAGAAATTTATTATTTGAGGATACATTTATTTCTATATAGTCGTTCCCAAGTCGAGAAATGAAGTAGATCGAGATATTTTAATGACTGACATTGCTTATAGCATTTCGTGGTATTTAGATCGAATTATTTATTTAGTGTACCCTTGTGCTTAATTTGGAGATTATTGGGCTAATATATATTGGACTTTATTATTCATGGAACGAGAGAGTTACAATTGTGTTGGATTCCACATTATATAAACATGGTTAAAGAGTTAAATTGTAACCTAATGAAGAGGCCGCCATTCACTTTTTACCCTGGCAGAAAACCTACGACTATGACAACCCAAGATGAATTTCTTTATTTTATGGATTGTGATGATGTGGATCTTATGATTTCTTCATTTTGGTTTTTTCTCAGGTATCTTCATAATGATAGACGAAATGACTCTTATGTCTTAATATCATATTATTCTTCATCATTAGAAGACAAGAATTTGGGATTCTAAATCTCTAGTGATATATGGTTTTCATAATATTTGACTTCTGGTTATCACAACCTTTAAAATGAATTATTTAATTAATAAAGAATCTTATGGATAGCCGGAAACTCTTAGGAAAGATTATAAAGCGATATTTGAAGTGAAGTTGTTTTGGATTCATAGAGAAGACATTTGTATCGTCCGAGACTCGCAAGTATCAGAATTGATACTTTTATTTATGATCAGAATAGTCACGAAATTATTGTATGGATGAAATAGATTTTCCCATCTGTTTTGGAGTTGTCATAAAATTATTTCATGGATGGCATAGATTTTCTTATTTATAATTGTGATTGTCGGAAATTACCATAATTAGAGCAATGAAGATCTAGTTTGATCGAGTTATATTATGTAAGATTCAATGTGAGAAAAATTGTTGAGCAAATACAAGTATTAAAGTTTCAAGAAATTGGGACTTCCTTCATTATTAGAAACGTAAGAGAATATGAGATTATGAAATGGAAAATATAAAGTTTTTGGTTTTTATTTAATTGGGAAATTTATGGTCTTGCCCCCATTTATAGGCCGTTTCTTGAATTTTCTATATCATAACTCTCGGTTTTCTTTCTTATAACAAATGGAACTCAACCGACACTTGCAGGGAGCTCCAAAGTCAGAGTTTTATCATTGATGAAATGTTAATATTCAAAAAAGCGTGTCATCAGATGAGAGCCTTTGCAGACAGCCATTAATTGAGTTACGGACCAAAAACACAAAAGATTAGTTGTAACCGTAAATTAAGATATCATCTTGAAGTATGTTAAAGAGAGACTGAAATTCCAAGCGGATATGTAGGGATGACAAAGATGATAAAATGGATGTGTGCTAGAGATTGCAGAATTCATATAACAATCATGAAGATTTGAAGGAGTTCAGCGACATTTTAATTTTTGCACTTGGAGTAATAATGATTTAAACACTTTTACAGCTGGATTATGGTTCATGGCTTTGCGTTCAATGTGCTCATAAAATTACAAGTTTGAAGGTCATTGATTCTTTTCTAATTGATTGGTGTGTTGAAGTTTGACTAATCTCGGTAATATCATTGCTTTGATTCATTAATGGGCTTTATATACGTTTATTGGGCCTCGCATGTGGGCTGTGAAATCCTTTTGGGCCTCGTATGTTGTGGGCTGTGAAATCCGTTTGAGCCGTGTAAACTGACCTTGATAGTCATTGTGTCGCTAGGTCTTCTAGAACCTTCGTATTACGTCTTGGGCTTGGCCTGTACTATATATACGGTTATTCCTTCAGAAATGATTCACTTTTCATTTATGCATTTTACGTTTTTGCTCTCTAGCCTTTCTTGCTTATCGTTCTGTTCTTGCTTGGGTTAGTGTTCTTGCTTTCGTTAGTGCTTTCGTTGCTCAGATATGTTCTGTGTATAACGATACTGGGCTGTTTTATGTTTTAAAAGAGCTTTACATTTTTTTCAAAAACTTACAGCGCCTTCTTTACGTTCTTGAGAAAATCTGTGGATTTTCTCAACGTTCTTGGTCTGATAGTCTGAGTTTCAGACAGATCCTTGACTATCTGAGGAACTGTGTGACTTGGTTGAAGAACGCATTTACATACTGCACTTTACGTTCTGTATTTACATTCAGTACTTACATTCAGTATTTTACGCTCTGCTTCTAGCCTAAACTGTTGGTTCTAAGCACTTACTGTAAGATTACTTAGTGTTTTGGGTTACGTCATTGAGAAAACCTTTGGGTTTCTTAAAGACTTGTGTCAACGTAAGTGTTTTCAAGCCAGATCTCTATANCAAGGAGGCAACGACTATGAGATTGGGGCATTGAGGCAGCCGACCATTGCTTCCTAGCGGCAATGACCGTAAACCCTTTTTACCCCATTAATTACAATTGTAGAGACTTGATAGTAGGTACCCCACTTGTCACGGGCCATCCACATTGGTCCATTAGCCATATGTAATGTATTAAGCTTTTCAAATCCAATATCCTATTATCTTTCATTTGTTTATTATTATTCATCGTAATAAATAAAAACATACCCCATTCATCATTTGTTCAATTATTATTATTTTTAAATCATTATTGTCAATAAATTTTTAATTAGCTAATCTTTATTTTTCGAGATATTACATTCTACCCACCTTAATATGAGTTTCGTCCTCGAAACTCGATCATCTTGCTACATCTTTAGACCACCATTTTGCATATGTCATTCGAAATGTACTTACCCATTTATATCTTTACTTTTATTATTCTAATGTGATATATATATTGCTTGTCGTTCATAAGTATATCTTACTTTGCACTTACATATATATTTGTTCAAAACATGAGGATCTCAATTGCCATACTATTTCCAGTTCATTTCAATCAAGTTATATATTATACGTTTCTTACTGATCACAATTATTCTATTCTTTATATTGTCATGAAATCGTATATATTCCGTGATTACATTATGTCACCCAATCTCAAATATTATCTTAATATAATAAATTCCATTTAAATGTAGATCGTTACATACTACCCACCTCATGATGAGTTTCAATGCCCCATTCATTTGAACGTACATTACCATCTATATCCCATTTCTCTTATTCTAGTGTGATCTATAGTCCTTATTGTTTCTTATTCTAGTTTATGGAACTCTCAACCTTATCTCCTACTTGACTTTTCTCAGTTCGATTCCTATTACAATGCAATGTATTCCGATTACATCGTCTTTTCTTTATTCATTTTGAATCTCCAAGAATTTTGAGTTTAGGTCATATCTAAATAATGAATTTCATCGAGTTCCAATACCCTTTCACATTCTTATTATTGTTGTATCAAGAAACTCTTTCCTCCACTTCGATACATTAACCCTCTATTTCCAAAACATTCACTTATAGAATACTTCCTTTAATTTGCTCTAACCTCTTCTGTTTATGTGATACACGATCATTGGAATGGTCCTTATGACGACTTGTCCAATACCCATTATGCAATACACAACCTCTTACCTTAACGGCCCTGTGACTACTAGCCTTGTGACATTTCTCTGCCAGTTTTCCATCTATATCTACAAAAAGATGCAAGTCCGCAAAGCACCTTTCCTCCCCAACAGTTCCACCGGCCATTGTCTTACAATTCCATGGCCAACTTCTCTCACGAGCTCTCTCCTTTCGTTATTTTATCTCAATATTAATTATTTATGCTAAATGCTTTTCTAAAATTACATGTTGACCTCTCCTTCATTTATTAGTCACATTTTTACCTTAATCATAAAATATGTTTAGTACAAATTATTTTACAACACTTTTGGTATTTCTTTTGATTCTACATTTCTTGTACTCCACATCTTATTTAGTATATCCGAGTCCAATATATTTTATTCTGCTGTCTTATTTTTATATAATAAAATAACACTCACTAACTATACAATTTTCTGAATATTCGGGTTCTCACATCCTTCTCACCTTAAATTGAGTTTCGACCGCGAAACTCGATTGTCTTAACCTTTTCTTATACACACCAATTCCCTACTATTCATTTTATTTCTCATTACCTATCAATATCTATTGATTAATATGTTTTCCCTACCAACTTCGTGTCTCATTTCTTCGAACGGTCCATATTCTTTTGATACCCATGTCGCTATTGTATGAAGACTTTTCTTGCAACTTCCATTAATCCTGTTTAGAATCACCCATCTATCGACCGTCATTCTAAAACTCACTCATTGCTTCATAAATAACCTACTTTCCCCACTTCCGATACAAACATATCATTTCTCTATCAATATCTCGTAATATATATTTGAAACCAATAATCTTTCCAATTTGTACCTCTTGTCTTTGTCTTAACCTTCATCCGTAAAATGTTTGGTCGGCTAAAGACACCCCCCCTTTTTTTTGGCTAAAAATGATTCTGATCCATAATACACCTCTTATCCCCCAATAATACTTTCGCCAACTTATCCCATATCCACACACGCGTAAGTCGTTTCTTTTAATCGTTTTCTTATTTCCTTCTTTTTTTACCCTTATCATTCCCCTCATGCTTTAACTCTACGGTTGCCGAGAGTAACATG
This sequence comes from Utricularia reniformis, assembly GCA_009725065.1. Taxonomy (NCBI): domain Eukaryota; kingdom Viridiplantae; phylum Streptophyta; class Magnoliopsida; order Lamiales; family Lentibulariaceae; genus Utricularia; species Utricularia reniformis. The sequence continues at coordinate 389,711 of RWGZ01000221.1, forward strand.
CTCGGTATATGTCCCGCCCAAGGCAACCATTAGCTGTTGGATGACTCGACGGGCCATATGCTTCCCTTCCCTGGGTGAGTACTTTGGTACTACCCCTTTTTCCACCCGGATCTGTTCTGCCCTTTTCGTACGTATCTTTCCATCTTTGGAACTTATCGTTCCCTTCATCAGACATGCCATTCCTTTGGCGAATCGTGTACTAGGCACGATGCCGGGTTCGGTTGGACAGTCCATCCTTCCTCACCCCGAGTCATATTAACATTTGCCTCATTCATTCGTGTCTTTTACTTTCTTTCTTAATGACCCAATCCCGTTCTCTAAGTCTGAACCTTCCTTTACTACATTGTGTTCACTCCGCTTACCGTTTGCTTTCGCTCGTTATAGTCCTTTCGTGCTTCCCTGCATTTCGTAATAGGTCTTAGTACTCAATTTCCGACGTTATTATCTTATTGTTAACTATGTGATTACCATAGACCCTACGTATCCTTTTTCCTCTTACGATCTGGCGTTGGGATGCGATGAAAACACCCAAATTTAGTATTTCCACGAAAATTCACTTCATCCTAGAAATCCGTGACAATTTTGTGCTTAGGACCAAATCCGCGATAATTTTGTTCTTCAAACTTTTCCGCGATAATTTTGTTCTTCGAACTTTTCCACGATAATTTGTTCTTCAATACTTTCCGCGACAATTTTTGCCTCTGCTTCCAAATCCGCGATAATTCTCCTTGCACCAATTTTCGCGACAATTTTGCACGCAACAAAATTCGCGACAATTTTCTCTTTCTCGACAATTTTTGTGTTTTTTTGGTTTTTCGCGGATTTTCGTGGCTTAGTGATAATGAACTTGGGTTTGGGCCTTCTCACCCCTATTTATAGACATCTTATTTTCTCTAATTCACCTTTTGACCTCTCTTTCTTTTTATTTTGACCCCTTCTTTATGTTTTGCTTTACTTTTCTATCTTTTCGTTTCCTTTTTCGTTCTTTCATACCCGTATCCCTCGTTATTCCTTGTCTAGACTTTACCAATATGATCCCTACTATTGTTCCATTGTACCTTTTTCCTGGCTATTACACAAAGCCTCATGGGTAGATGAGTTGCGTAATGTGATGTGGGCATATCGGACGTCACCAAGGTCTACCACCAGATTTATCCCGTTTTCTTTGGTAGAGGTGACTATTCTATTCGAGAGAATTATCATTTACGATGATGTATTGAAAGAGGATATGTGAAAGATGGATCTTCTTTCTGTTGACGACCTTAGAGAAAGAGCCGCCATACGAATGGTGGTCTGTAAAAACCGGATGGCTAAAAGACATGATAAAGATGTACGCCTTGTGTTGTTAATAGTTGGGGACTTAGTTCTAAAGAAAGTGGAAGTCTCGAAGCACGTTGGTAAACTAGACCAAAAGTGGGAAGGCTCATATAGAGTAACGGCGGTGGTGAGAGAAGGAACATATAAGATTGCGAATATGAGTGGAGAGGAGCTGCCACGGACTGGGCATATTTCCAATTTGCGCAAGTATTATGTATAGATGTGACTCTTCTATCTTTTTAAAATAAAATCTTCCCTTTTTTATCGTCATATTCTAATTTTTAGGTATTTTTTTTGACGACATGAACTCAATCGACTAGGGGACTCGTAAGATAGGAGTAGGTTCATTGCATTTGAGTATGATGGAGGATGGAATTAAATAATAGGTTATATTATAAATGCAATATAATGTCTGTCTTACAGTTGATCATTTTCAAACTCGTCAAATTAGATACTGCGTCAAAATATTTTGAACACGATGAGTCTTTATGTCCGCGGCATAATCGTCGGTACATATATATTGTTGGAATATGTCAAGAGGCCCGATTAATTATGAGATAGTCGGCTTTGTACCAAGCATGTTTCCGTGGCAAACAGGGTCCTTTTTGACCCGACTCCTCCATGACACGCCGGCGAGGGTCGCTCCCTCGTCGGAGGCTGGTCAATTTCCGCAGTGACCCCGTGTGCAAGTCTATACTGGAGGGAAAGTGTGATGACCCCGGGTGCAAGTTTATGCCGAAGGGAAAGTATGATGACCTCGGGTGCAAGTTTATACCGGAGGAAAGTGTGATTACCCCGAGTGCAAGTTTATACCGTAGGGAAAGTGTGATGACCCCGGGTTCAAGTTTATACCAGAGAGAAAGTGTGATGACCCCGGGTGCAAGTTTTTACCGGTGGAAAAGTATGATAACCCTGGGTGCAAGCTTATACCGGATAGAAAGTTTGATGACCCCGGGTGCAAGTATATACCGGAGGGAAAGCGTGATGACCCCTGGGTTCAAGTTTATACCTGTGAGAAAGTGTGATGACCCTGGGTGCAAGTTTCTACCGGAGGGAAAGTGTGATGACCCCGGGTGCAAGTTTATACCGGTGGGAAAGTGTGATGACCCCGGGTGCAAGTTTATACCAGTGGGAAGTGTGATGACCCCGGGTGCAAGTTTATACCGGAGGGAAGGTGCGATGATCACGGGTGAAAGTGTATACCCGAAGAAAACATGCAAGTTAATGAGGGGCGCTTTGTGAAGAGTTAGATAATCTCGAGTGCAAGTTTATATTCAATGGGAATGCAAGTTCGTCGAGAACATATCTCTATGAGAAATAACAAATGCCGTTTGCGCGATAGAGATATTATTGTTCACGGAATTCATGGCAAATGCTATTCCTTGTTAGAGAAAGAAATTATTAACCAACATGTTTGCATGGTTAGCTATCTATCATCCCCCAAGGGCGAAATCTATTAAAAGATAAGATATTTTCGATTGTAATCGGAATGGCCGAAGGATAACCCTAGGATATCAACCCTCATTATATGTGATCGTATTTATGGTTTTCAAATGGATAAACAATCAAATTGGCCAAATACTCGCCTTATGGTTTGCATTCAACAAGACTTTATGATTAATGGGGACTTTTACCCATGCTCAAAATTATCATAAAACTTTCTGTGATTATCTGGGATTCTTAGCCACGTTCAGGAATATCTAGGATTCAAATCATGCTGAAAGATTATGTTTCTTTAATCGACAAACAAATCATATGAAAAGTTATTATTATTCCGGAAGTTAACTTCTCGATCCAGATTATTCGAAGATATATTTTTAAAGCGATCAGAGAAATTGAAAAGAATAGAAAGGAAATTTCAACAGGATTTATATGATGGGGAATACAAAAGGGGAGAGATTAAAAAAGCGAAGAAACTATATTAAGAAGTTTATTTCTTCTTCTTCTGGAACTTGAGCTTTCTCGAGGTTTGTTGGGACACTTCCTTATTATCTTAATCATTGAGGGAGGAGGATTAAGACCCTCAAGAAACTCCACATCAGTTTGTTTTTCCGGGACCAAACCTGCCATTTCAGTTTCGTGGCGCTCCCGGGCTTCTATTACGCTGGCATGAACATATATGGGAGGCTCATAATGAGACATCACCTCCTCATGTCTAAGAAGATCCGCCATGAGGGGACCCACCAGTTCAAGGAATAGTGGAACTAATCTTTGGAATGCATCCGGTAGTGGAACCTCTTCAGTCTCGATCTCCTCTGTGAAGAAATGTCGATGCAAATCTTCCTCCAAATTAAATTGGAGAGCCCAAATGGATCTTGGGAGCAATCAAATTTCTCCGCCGCAAGGACAGGTTCTAACTTCCAGGAGAGGCTAGGATCTAACTTCTCGTTTTCCTATGGTGATAACGAAGTGCCTAGAATTCTTTGAGTCTCGACACTCCCCCTAAAAAAGTACAAGACAAACGATTTTGCATTTGCTAGGGCCGCCAAATTCCGGAAAGTCGGGGAATGTACCGTGAACTCCATATCAACTTCCGGAAACAATCATTTAACTGGAGCAACAACCTAGCAGACCGAGCCCTGAGTCCATCTATAGTTGACTGGAGGGAATCATTCATTGATTTCAGTTCCTTATTCTCCTCCGTGGCATTCACGAGAGCTGTCTTATCAGCTGCATTGGCATCCTTGGCCGTTTTCAGCTTTCCATTGGTTTCAGTTCGATATTCTTCAAACTTATCTTGAGCATATTTTAGATTCACTTTGAGGGTATATATGGATTGCTCGAAAGCATGCTTTTTCGCGACGAAAAAGGTTTCGCACTACGTCAAATTGCTGCGATGGTCTCGGGATAGAGCCTCAATCGCCTTATTGTGTTTCGTCAACTCATGCTTCTACCGCTGGTTTTGAATCATTTTTTTCCGCGGCTTTCTTCTTCTGCTCCCTAATGATATTCGGACAGTATTCCCCGACTGCGGCCACGGTACCCAGTTCCACGAGTTTCCGCTCCATCTGATAGAAAAGTGAGAATCATGAGTATATATACATATCAAAGATGAGGCAAATAATTTTTGGTGCAATAATGGTCAGTACGAACCTCCGCCCCCACACGACGTATTGTTGCAAGTTGGCCCATCACCCGACTGAAATCGATAAACACCGTGTGGTCATATCGGCCCCGTGGTGGCATCTCTAGATTCCGGTCAAAATACTTCAAGGCCGGCCTGCTGGATACCTTGTCATCCTTCAGAATTTGAAGGGCCACTCCGTCTCTCATCAAGACAAAACCGACGTGGTGCCCCATCTCGAGCCATTCATTCACGGTGAGTTTCGGAATATCTCTTATCCGAAAGGCATCGAGACATTCGGCGTTCAACCCACTCTTTTTAATGGGCTCCGGTAATTCCAAAATAGTGGGACCCTCCACCTGCCTTTTTCCCTGGTACGGATGAGCCTCCTGGGCTGCTTCCGCCTCCGGACGGGTCTCCTGCATCATTTCTTCCATTGACGGGACGTTTGGTTGCCCCCACTGATCTCACCCTTGTCGTCGTCCCCGAAGACATTAACTAACGCATTAGCAAAATCATACATCCCTCCTTCGGGGTCGGGGTCTTCGTTGAGGGATTCCTCAGGGTTAATCTCTAGTTGTCGAGCCATAGGCGCCGGATCTTCAACATTCTCATGCACGAGCATGTTTTCTGCCTGCTCGGGAGTTTCCATTATTGCAGCCGGTTGCAGGGGAGTAACGGGCCTGACTTCAACAGTTGGTGGCTCCGTCTCTTGTAAGCTTAGTGCCAGCTCAGCCACTGCAGTGCGGTTCCGAGCCCCCGGTGCCATCTCAAAAATAAGCTCATCATTTTCCTCTACTAGAGCACGGAGCGACCTCAACCTATCGCTCCGTGCTCTAGTTTGTGTAATGGTCTTCAGCTGGGGCAATTATTTTATCTACAGAACAAACAAGTTGCGTAAGTTATATAATGTGGGAATTATAAAGCAAGTCTAGGTTGATGTAAAAGGAATTTTTCCTATCAAAGAAAATTTATCGAAACGGTTCGTGTGTGAATACGTGGGTCGGATACCTAATAATTTTCTACTGAAATGGGAAGGGGCCGGAAGAAGGCTGAAGGCGACCAGGATATGAGCATAGAACAAAGTCTTGGCAGTCCAATCTGCATCGTCCGATCATTCACAATCGAGAAGCGCCTTTTTTAGCGACCTCGGAATGGTCGCTGGCGAAATAGAGTAATAAGATTCAGGGAAAAATGGTTTCCCGTAGACAGGGAACCGCCAAGGAAGGGTGAGTGTGGACAACCTCGTAGTGCCCACACAGGTTACAAAAAAGAAATGTTTTTTCCAGTCATCATTCGACTGGGAGTGGAAAATGGAAAGGGGCTCTTTTGATGCCTCAGGCTTAAGAATGTACAACCCTGGGCACCGTAATAATTAGCAGTACTGATTTGGAATATTTGAAAGAGACGGTTGATGGTCAAGGTAATAAGACTCGTTTATATGAAAATTATAAAGGCGGTAACAAAAAAAAAGTTGAATTCGGGTTCAGTTGGAAAAGATGAATTTTTAAGTGAGTTTGGAGTCTTATGATGAAAGGGTGAAGTGGAAAGCGGAGCCCACAGACTAGGTAATCAAGGCAAATAGTGTGATTAGCTACCGGTGGACGAAAAATTCGGTTAGCGGGCCCGGGATGATACAAATGAAGTCAGAAGGGAGGTGATATTCCTACACGACGGATCTCCTAGGCCCACATATGAGCTTTTTACTGAAATTTCTATCAATTTTGGATAAATTTGTTCCGGAACGGGGCCAAGGGTTTTTTCGTAATTTGGCACCCAAGGAATGGGCTGGTAAGTTGTGGCGATATTTTAAGCTATTTTTTTCAATATTCAGAAACAAGGAATTAGTCAAATGGCTTTTTAGATAAGTTCTCATCGAGATTTCTGACTAACTTTCGACCGGGATTCATCTTCGAGGCTTCGGGATGTTATGGATTTTTCCAGTTTAATTGGATGTTATCTAAGCAAATTGGGCTAAGTCAAGTACTATACATAATTGGACTAATTTTCTCTATAAATATTAACCCCAATGCACTGAAAAAAGGTCCAGACTCTTAACATGCTGCCCAAGGCAAAGTTTTCACCTGAACCCATTCTTGTACTCGCGACTTTTTGCAAATAGTTGCAAGTTTGTGTGTACTTGGTTGTAGTCGCGACATTTCGCCCTTTGGACTCGCGAGTTTCTGCTCACTCGCGAGATTCTACACTGTTGCGTTGGTTCCTGAGTTTGATATCAAATATCTCTAAGGTAGTCACGGCTTTGTGCTCTGTCCTCGGTAGTCACGACTTTATGCTCTGTCCTCGGTAGTCTTGACTTTGTACTCTGTCCCCGTTAGTCGCGAGATTGTGAATTAACTCGCTAGTTTTTGCACTGACTCGCGAGTTTTTGGTAGTTACGGCGCATCATATTCTATGTGATCGTTTTCCGTGCCATTTTCATTCAGATTATCAATATCTCTTCATTGTATTTGTATATTTTGATTATTATAGTGAAAACCAAAGGTATATCTTTGCTCTCTATAGGACATAAGCTCACACATTGTAGGCCCAACCTCGTACATCGTTTGTGTACCCACATTAATTGAATTCCTAGTAATTAAAGAAATCTACTGATAAAAAAGAAATACTCTAAAATATTTTTAGATAAGATCAGTAGGGTCACCCAAATGTTATTAGGAATGGTACTAGGTTCGGTACATTCCCAACAAAATTAGTCTCTGGTTCTTTATGAAAATGTTCAATAAAATGGCTCGGGGAACCAAGCTTGAGAAGAGTGGTAAGATTGATATCCTTCAGCACGGCTAGGTAAGTGTGGCCTATCGACCATTTTGTTGAAGAACCCTTCCCCACCTTGGACAAGCTCAAACAAAATTAAACAAATATATTAATTTGGATGATGCTCTAGGTGTTGAGTCACGAAAGTCCTTTGGAGGTAATCCTGCAAGGGGTTCGGTGTAAGACTCTCGATTCTTAGACATATTATAAAACAATCCATATACATGAGATCATTAACAATGGACTTAAACATGACATTGGTGAAATATTTGAGTCCAAAAATATTGAGCACCACTCAATAAACTATTGTTACACAGGTAGGGAAGATTAGCACTAGATTAGACGCTGCTAAGATCGTTTGAGGAGGAGTAGTTTTCTTAGTTTTTTGGTAAGAACTTTGGTTCAATATTTATATGTAACTAAATTAGTGAATTAGTATATGATTGAATGACCATGTTTGAATTAGCTTCCGTAGTGTACTAAATAAAGATCGATATTGTAGTTTATGGAGAGCCTTGTGTTCTAATTTTTAGGACACAACATCATGCCTTTACTTTATGTATAATAAGTTAAGATAATAAATTAGAATATATGTAGTAAGGAATGACATTTATCTATACTAGGAGATATGTGGTTTGACGCTATACTAGGGATGTATTGGTTGTCTAAATAAGATGCGCAAGTGAAATGTTGAAAACCTACGATCACCTTTAGCAAGCCGCAAGACGGGACAAGAGACATGGATGGGACATTGATGGCGGAGGGAGAGGACATATATGATAAGCGATCGAGTCTGATGTCATCTGTCACCACCGAAGATAAATGTAAGCCTTTGGAAGTAGTCCATGTCATTTGTGAATATATTAATGTGTTCCCCGAGGAATTACCGGGTCAACCACCCTAGAGAGAAGGGGAAATGGAAATAGAAAACCTTCCCAGCAACAACCGATCTCGAAGTCCCCATACCGAATGGCGCCCAAAGAGATGCATGAACTTAAGAAACAGATCGAATCACAATTAGAGAAGTGATTTCTTAGGCCAAGCAATTCCCCTTGGGGGCACTGGTGTTTTTCGTTAGGAAGAAGTTCAACGAGTTAAGACTACGCTACGACTACCGATAATTGACAAAGTAACGATAAAGAACTGATACCCACTACAGAGAATGGATAAATTATTTGATAAGCTACAAGGAGATGAAGGGTTCTCCATGTTGGATTTGAGGTTGGGGTACCATAAAGTCCGAGTGAAAGAGTTGGATAATAAAAAAACGCCTATTCGAACGAGATATGTAAACTACGAATACACAGTGGTACCGTTTGGACTTACTAAAGCCCCAATACTCTTCATGCATTTAATGAATTGAGTGTTTTGCGAATACCTAGATAAGTTTGTGGTGGTATTCACTGCCAAAATCCTAGTTTACTCACGAACCCGGAAAAACATGAGTGATTCCCAAGAGTAGTACTATAGCTAGTGCGAATTCTTGATGGGTCGTATAGCTTTTCTGGTGCACGTGATATTAGAAAGAGGGGTAACAGTGGATCCAATGAAGGTGGAAGCGTTGACAAAATGTACAAGGCCAAAAAATGCTCGAGAAGTAAGAAGCTTCCTTGGACTAGCTGGATATTATCGAAAATTCATTAAAGGATTTTGGAAAGGACATCAAAGCCGTTTACAAATATAACCAGGATGGAAATAGGGTATATGTGGGATGAGAAGTGTGAGGAGAACTTCGAATGCCTCAAAACGGAGTTGACATTGCCAGCAATGTTGGTGTTACCCATGCTAGGACATGACTTCACCATGTACAATGACACCTCAAAGGAAGGACTCGGATGCGGACTATTGCAAGATGGAAAAGTCATAGCATACGCATCCCTCCAATTGAAAGTGCACGAGGTGAATTTTCCGACCCATGATTTGGAACTCACAGCGGTGGTATTCGCGCTCAAGATATGGAGGCACTATTTATGGTGTTAGATGCGAAATATTCATCGACCATAAGAGTTCGAAGTACTTAATCACACAGAAAGAAGTGAACATGAGACAAGGGAGATAGTTGGAATTAATAAAAGACTACGACCTCAATATTAAGTACAACCCCAGGTAAGCGAACCACCTGGCGGACGCATTGAGCATAAAAAAAGAAGGTGTGTTGGGAAAGACACTGATAAGGGAAATGGAGAATCTACATCTTGAAATCGTAGAGTCGACCATGGCAATGCTAGGTACTTCTACAACGAAGCCATGAATACTTGAAGAGGTACTCGAGACCCAGAAATTGGACACAGAGGAACCCGTAGCACAAGGGAGGAATCAATAGCAAGAATAAAGGGATAAGTCAAGGAGCTGACGGACTAATCAGATTGAATGAACGCGTATGTGTACTGAATAAGCTAGAGTTGAGGATAAGAATTATTGTAGATGCACATAGTACAACTTTTTCAGTCCACCCATGAGGTATCAGGATGTATCGAGACCTAAAAACGCACAAGTGTTGGAATGGTATAAAAAAAAAATTGCAAACTTTGTCGCGAAATGCGATGTTTGCCAACATGTGAAGGCCGAACACCAACGCCTAGGGGGCGAGTTACAACCGTTAGAATTTCCGGAGTTGAAATGGGATAGTATCGACATGAATTTTGTGGTAGGCCTACCCAAGACCCCACGGAAAAACCACGCTATATGGGTGGTGGTTGATCGCCTAACAAAGGTAGCTCACTTTTTAGCCGTCAAGACGAACTAGCCAAAATAGCCAAAATATATGTGGATAACAAAGCCGTCAAGACCCAAGTTTCACCTCTAGGTTCTGGCAAACCTTGTAGAAATTACTCGAAACTCAAATAAGCATGAGTTCAACCTACCATCATCAAACAGATGGTCAGACCGAGAGAACGAACCATATCATGGAAGAAATGTTACGGAAATTTCTATTCGAATTCAATGGAAGTTGGGAAGATTTTCTACCATTGGTGGAGTTTGAATATAATTATAGTTTCCAAAGCTGCATTGGCATGGCCCATACGAGGTCTTGTGTGGGCGAAAGTGTAGAAACCCACTGTGTTTGGATGAAGCCACAGAGAGAAAAGCCACATGCACAGAATTGATGGATATCACGATAGAGAAGGTGGTTGTAATATGAAGGAACATAAAGACGGCATAAGATCGGTATAAAAGTTGGGTAGACGCAAAAAGGAGACCTCTAGAACTGAAAGTGAGGGATCGGGCCTATCTAAGGGTATTACCAATGAAGAGAGTTCTATGGATCACAAGGATAGGAAATCTAAGCCCCCGGGAAATTGGCCCATACGAGGTGGAACGGAAGATTGGGAACGTGGCATACCAATTGAAGCTTCCAATGGAGATGAGTGGGATACACAGCGTGTTACATGTATCCCAACTAAGGAAGAGCTTGACCGAAGTAATTTAAGAATGTGCATGAGAACCCATAGAGATAACCCCGAAGTTGACTTATTGGTGAGCAAAAACACTGGAATACCATAAAGAAATTTTGTTATTTCAATAGTTGATATTTGGTATTTGGTATTTGGTATTTGGTTTGGTATTTATGTTAGGGTGATGTTTGCCCATGGCCTCCCAACTTACGGAAAACCAGATTCTAAAGTCAGGGGTAAAAAAAAAATGATATTGATAACTTCAGGTGTCATTCATGCAATTTCGTAAGNATGCCATGTTGATCTCGAAGCCTCGGGAACCAACCCGGACAAGGTATTAGTCGGAAATACGATCAGAAAATTCCCGAGAACCTCGTATATTGATCCTTTGCTTTTAGATAGCGAATTCGCAGCTAGACAACATTATTGCACCTGTTCGGTGCACTCCCGGTGGCAAATGACGAAGATACCCCTGGCTTCGCCCGGGGCCGAAATGGCCCGAAGTATCTCAAAATGTTTACAGAGGCTTTATATGTCGCTCGACAAGCCAGAAGTACGAGAATACCACTTGAGAATGCCATCCGATAAAAATATGAAAATACCGAAAATACCAATAACCACGTCGGACGAGCTCCCGGGTAAGGACGGATACAAGAGAATATACCCGGGTAATATCAACGATGATATTTCCTTGACTTCGAATTGTGTTTTGTTAAATTGCCTTGCTTTATTTCACTAGCGCATAGACATTGTTAAGGTCCGGTTTGCGATCGTTACACCTTCCATAATCCTTGCCTAGATAATGGGGTTTCCACCCTGCTTCAGCTGCTTCTGCATCCATTCTCGGAGCACATAATGAAAGTTGTGCCTGAACGTTCGTTCAGAGCACCCGATGGGATACCAACATTTGGCGGTTCTGGGGACCCATTGGATCATTTATCACACTTTGAATTAATGATTGGGACAGTTCGTGCTAATGACGCTGTTCGATGTAAGTTGTTTGCTGCCACCCTATAGAAGGATTTTAAATCTTAGTTCAAAAATCATCCTTCAGGATCAGTACGATCCTTTGATGATTTTTCCATATTATTCATGCAACAGTTCGCTCCCAATGTGGGTCCCCCGAGTAGCAAAGCTGAGCTATACGCACTAAGATATACTCCGGGAAAAACCAAGTTGAGACAGTTCATCGAAAAGTTCAATCATGTGGCAAGAGTGGTCAAGATGGATACCAAGGAAAAGCTAGAGATACTGCAACAAGTTATAGGACCTTGTGGACTCTCCACTAGTCTCATCAAGAATCAACCTAATTCCTTGGGACAACTCCCCCAAAAGATCAAAAAATACATAAAGGTAGAAGATATTATAACTTCTCTTCATGGGAAAAAGGAGCTTTTTTTTGCAAAGCCTATAGAGAAGAAAGTCCATCCCTCGGACAAAAGTTGGAGGAAAGTGAATTCGTGCCAAACCCGGAGTGTGGATACTTAGAATCAAAGGGTATAGTGTGAATTACATTAATTTGCTGATCATTAAACAACTGAATGTAATGTTTCGGGAAATCACACCGAAGAATTGGTGATAGAAGGAGTACTAGAGTACAAGAGGGGTAATACCCCTGAGAATGAATCGAAACAGAGTAGAGGTGAAAGGGATGAAGATCATCATTATACTCCTCGTCAGAGAAATAATGAACAGAACGACCGACCGTGGCAAAACTAAAAAGGACAACAGAGGAAAGGTCAACGCGGTGATCACGGTGGGAGACGATGGTGATATTACCCTGGTATATTCTCTTGTATTTATCCTTACCCGGGGGCTCGTCCGACATGGTTACGTAGTATTTTCGGTATTTTCATATCTCTATCGCGAGGCATTCTCATGGGGGTATTCTCGTAATTCAGGCTCGTTGGGCCCCATATACAGTTTTGTAGGCATTTTGAGATGTTTTGAGTTATCCCGGCCCCGGACAGGGCCAGAGGTATTTTCGTAATTTACCACCCGGGAACACATCGGTCGGGTGCAACGATGTTATGTGGCTGCGTATTCACCGCTTGGAGGCAAAGAACTAATTTGTGAGGTTTTCCGGTATTTTCTCATCGTATTTCAGACTAATATCTCGACCGGGATAGGTTCCTGAATCTTCGGGATCAGCATGGCATTTATTATATTTTAATTAGAGGTTATTTAAGTGTTTTGGGCTAAGTAAAGTAAACTGGGCTCAAGTAAGTGAAGTTGGGCTGGATTTCACTATAAATACAAGTCCCAGTGCATTTGGACGGGGGCAGACTGTTATCACGCTTTCAAAGGTAAAGTATTATTCTGCATACTGTAGAGTCGTGACATTTTTTCCCGTTACCGCGACTTGTTGCCTGCCTCCTAGCTTGAGTTGCGACTTATTGCTCTTCATCCCGCATCCGCGACTTACTGCTCGTAGTCGCGAGTTATCGCTCTGCTGCACGCAGTCGCGACTTGTTGCAACCCAGCCTGTCTCGCGACTTGTTGCCATCTCCCACCGACCAGCGAGTTGTTGATGATACAGTATATTTAGCGAGTTGTTGACAACAACTCGCGACTGCACACCTCCTAGGCGCAACGAGGCGCTTTCGATCGTTTTTTGAGCCGTTTTCATCTGGATTGTTGTTATCACATCATTGTACTTGTAACCTTTGATCATTATAGTGAAAATTAAGGTAGAGCTTTGCTCTCACGAGGACGTAAGCCCACACATTGTGGGCCCAACCTCGTATATCGCTCGTGTCCTCATAACAAATCAATTTCGAGTAATTAAATGGTTACTGACCTAAGATTAAACACTCTAAAACATTTTTAGACGAGATCAGTATGGTGCCGTCCGTGGGGGCTCGATATTTTTATCCCATTGAGAGCTTTATTGATGAGTTTGGATTTCTATTATCATGACTACTCGGAATTCTGATGAAGATATTTTTGATGAAGAAATTTAGGTGGATCCTATTCCTCAGGTTAATGATGAGTTTGCTGCATAGCCAGGGGCTCGGTCGTCAGTTCTGGAGGAGCCCCCTGCTCAAAATGTAACTATTCGGCCCTCCCGGAGTGGGTTTTCATCCGGAAGGGCACCTAGTTTTTACCCAAAATCACGCCAGTGCTTATCTAAGTGTTATGAATTCGCAAGAGTTGGCCAAGTTGCGGTCCGTAATAATGCCCGCCTTTCGCCACCTGCACGCTCTATATCTGCGGATCAAACGGAAATAGATGAAGATTTGGAAGAGCGAAGGCGTAGTTTAATCGCTTAGTTAGAAGAAGTCGAAGCTCAAACGAGAGCCCGGAGGAACAATGTTACCCCGGAGCCTGTTAATGATGTGGCAGCAGAGGAAGATACTGATCGTGTTCCGGAGCCGCGAGCGAATATGGCAGCAACCGGAGAGCAAAACGATACTCAGCAAAAGATCGGAGAGCTTTTTGAGTTGAAGTTCAGGGAGATAAATGGAATAATTGAATAGAACGATGCCCGAATGAGTCAATTGGAGACCAACTTGACTCTTGGCCAGGAAAGGAGATGACTGTACGGGGAGCACACCCGGGACACTCATCAGACCTCAGCTTATGAGGGAGACTACGTTGAGAATGAGAGGGCTAATGAGCCCATCGGTAATCGAGGAAAGACGTTACCATATATGGAAATTTTGCAAAGTCCGTGGAACACTTCAAATGCCTTATCTTCTTTTTCCAAAGCGATTATTAGTGCCACACGTTCTGAGTTTATTGAGATGTCAAAGCATCTTCCACAGTATCGCGGGTCAATTGACCCACATGCTCATATATCAAACTTGGAGATCCATGTGAGTTTGATGAATTTCAGTGATGCGGCCATGTGTTTCGTTTTTGCCGCTTCTCATAAGGAGTCAGCCCTCCAATGGTTTAATCGTTTACCGACGCACTCGATTGTTTCATATCAGGACTTTAAGGATCAATTCTATTCAGCTTTCGCGCCTTTCAATGTGCCCATAAAGTCAATTACTTCTTTGACCGCGTTGCGGTATGATTCTTCGGAAAGATTGTTGGGTTTTATTACCCGTTTTGAGGCCGAGTGTAGGAAGATATGTAACGACCCTAATTTGGGCCTAGTTGTTTTGTTTAAACATGATAATTAAAACGGAAACATTCGAATGCAAATTTAAAACATAGTTCGAAACATGAAAGTACGACATCATAATTAGAGTATTCTCCAAAGGGACCGGACTCTTTCACCGGACCAACGACGACCTCCTTCCCCTATCCCGATCATATCTCGTCTATGTCACCTACAAAATCTGTAAAGCGGTCACAATCAATTAAAGGAAACTTCACACACACTACGCATTATCTTTTCACTTCTTAGTTACACCGTACACGCACACGTGAATCATTCCACTTAACCGTTTTCTTATTTCCCTCTTCTTTTACCCTTATCATTTCCATCATTCATTAACTTTATTGTTGCCGAGATTAACATGCTTGGTGCATGTCCCGCCCAAGCCAACCGTTAGCTGTTGGATGACTCGACGGGCCATATGCTTATTTTCCCCGGTTGGGTACTTAGGCGCTACCCCTTTTTCCACCCGGATCCGTTCTGCCCTCTTCGTACGTATCTTTTCCTCTTTGGAACTTACCGTTCCCTTCATCAGGCATGCACTTCCTTTGGCGAATCGTGTACTAGGCACGACGCCGGGTTCGGTCGAACGGTCCATCCTTCCTCACCCCGAGTCTTATTATCATTTATCTCGTTCATTCGTATCATTTCTTCCTTCTTTATTAACCCAATCTCATTCCCTAAATCTGAACCTTCCCTTACTATATTGTGTTCACTCCGCTTACCGTTTGTTTAGCCTGTTATAATCTTCCCGTGCTTCCCCTGCATTTCGTAAACGATCTTAGTTATTCGAATTCTGACGTTATTATCTTGTTGTTAACTATGTGATTACCGTAGACCTTACGTGTCCTTTTTCTTCCCAAGATCCGACTTCGGACGGAACGAAAACACTCGAACTTAGTATTTCTGCGACAATTCCACCTCTGCCCTGAAATCCGTGATAATAATACACACGGATCAAAATCCGCGACAATTTTGCACTGGGGATGAAATCCGCGATAATTTATGCCTTACTGGAAATCCGCGATAATTTTACTCTTCTTAATTTCAGCGACAATTTTGCCCTTCAAAATTTCCGCGACAATTTTGCCTTCCAAATTTCAGCGACAATTTTTCCCTTCGTACTTTTTCGCGATAATTTTTGCCCTTCAAAATATTCGCGACAATTTCCTTCTTCGATGCAATTTTCGAATTTTCGTGTCTTAATGATGATTAACTCGTTTTTGGGCCTCCTCACCCCTATTTATAGACATCCTAACTTTTCTAATTCACACTTTAACCCCTCCTTCCTTTGCTTTTGACCCCCTTTTTATCTTTTTCCTTACTTTTCTATTTTTCGTTTCCTTTTACGTTCTTTCGTTCCCGTATCCCTCATTATCTCTCGTCTAGACTTTACCGCTACGTTCCCTACTATTTGTTTCATTGTACCTTTTTCTCGGCTATTACAAGATACCTCGGATTACTGTAAGTGAGAAGGTTGTTGTGC
The DNA here is from genome assembly GCA_009725065.1 of Utricularia reniformis. Taxonomy (NCBI): domain Eukaryota; kingdom Viridiplantae; phylum Streptophyta; class Magnoliopsida; order Lamiales; family Lentibulariaceae; genus Utricularia; species Utricularia reniformis. The sequence goes on from RWGZ01000221.1 coordinate 405,856, forward strand.
TCCAGCTTATTCTAGCTGGACACCCGTTATGTAATTCTTTGAATAGAGACCCCCAGAAAGTACGGATGATTTGTCTTTGAGATGTACACAGTACATCCGAGAAGATGAAGGTTTGCGAGATCATGGAGTGAACGAAGTACGGGCGTATGGTCCCACAATAGTTGCAAGTCGCGGGATGGACAAGGTTGTCCAATATGCAAAACCTAAGTTGAGGGTTTTTCCTTCGTACAATTATGAACAGATTTTTGCCATCATTGAGCAAAAGAAGGGTGGATCTCTTCGTTATCCCCCTCCCTTGCAAGAACCAACACCGGGTGTAACGACCGAAAACCGGCCCTAACTTTTTCTATACGCAAGCGACATGAAAATGAGCATCTTTAATTAAAACCTAATTCGGAATCGGAAATACCATCGTTTTTTTTTCAACATACAACTAAGTGATAACAAACAAAACGAAAACAAAAGGGGCAACTCGTACAGCGGACGATCGACGACCTCAGTTCCAATGTCACCTAAGTCTCCGGTCCTCCCCCTACAAAATCTGTAAAACGGTCATAGTCTATTAAAAGAAACTTCTGTGCAATATTATTAAGTTCGTAAGATTTTTATCCATTTTCATTTCCTTCTTTTATTCTACTCATTCACTTATCTTTTCCTCTCCTTTCTATATCCTTTCTCTCTACTCTTTTACGTTTCTACTGTGGTCGGTTTTTACATGCCCGACGACATGTCTCGCCCAAACCAACCGTCAGCTATTAGTTGGCTCGACGAGACTATATGCCTCCCTTCTCCGGTCAGGGTTCGGGCGCTACCCCGTCCTGCCCAGTTCCGTTCGGCTCTGTAATGCGCACAATGCTGTTCCGGAGAACTCAAGTATTCCTCCTCGGACATGCCCTACCTGTGGCAGACCGTGCTCATGAACACGATGCCGGGTTTGGTGTGCTCACCTCACCCCGAGATTTCTGTTTTANATAATTCTCTTCATCATCAAATCCGCGATAATATTGCACTGATCACAATTTCCGCGATAATTTACACAGCCTCCACTTTCGCGACAATTTCCTCTTCACATAAAATTCGCGACAATTTGCTCATGAAAATTTCCGCGATAAAAAGACATACAGGTGAAATTCGCGATAATATCCTTCTTCGCGGGAATTTTCAAATTTCCGGGTTTTAATGATGATTAACTCGTTTTTGGGGCTCCTCACCCCTATTTATAGACATCCTAACTTTCCTAATTCACACTTTGACCCCTCCTTCCTTTTGCTTTTGACCCCTCTTTTATCTTTTTCATTACTTTTCCATTTTTCGTTCCCTTTTACGTTCTTTCGTTCCCGTATCTCTCATTATCTCTCGTCTAGACTTTACCGCTACATTCCCTACTATTTGTAACGTCGTACCTTTTTCTCGGCTATTACAGTTAGTCTCGGAATGTCATGTATACGGAAAACGTCGATAAATTCAGAGGTTAACCCACTCTTTCTGATGGGTTCCGCAATCTACAAGACGTTGGGACCTTCCGCTGGTCTTTCCCCTTGTCCGGACGGGTGCCTTGGCTGGTCTCTCCCTCCGGACGGTTTTCTTGGCATACTTCCTCCACCACCGGGTCCATCGGCTGGTCCTCGCTAATCTCGCCCTCCTCATAGTCCCCGATGATATCCACTAATGTTTCGGCAAAGTTGTACTTGCCTTCATCGGGGGTGGGCTCCTCTACAGCGTACTCTAATCGCCGAGCGAATGGGATTAGATCTTTGGGACTCTCAGTAATTGCTGCAGCCGGCTCCTTATTTACCGGCTCGGGATGAGGAGCCGGCTGCAGCAGATTGTGGTGGTGGAGGAGTGGCGCGTCTTATTTCCCCAGTCGGGGATGCCACCTCTTGTACACTTGACGCCAACTCGGCCGCGAGAGTTCGGTTCCGAGTCCCCGGTGGCGCCTCAAAGACGAGTTCATCATCCTCCGCAAGTATGTCACGGAGGAAATTCAGCCGGTCCCCCCTCTTTGTTGGATCCTTAGCTGGAGCCATTATTTTATCTGCAAGACAAGTAAGTTAGGTGAGAAACGCGAAGTGGAAATTAAAGACAAGTATAAATCAAGTTCCTAAGGTTCTTTCCTATCAAAGAAGAGTTATCAAGTTTAGCCCCGATATGAATATGCGGTTCAGATACCTAGTAGTTCTCTACTAAAATGGGGAGGGACCGGAAGGAGGTTGAAAGCAACCAGGATCGGGGCGTAGAATAAGGTCTTCACGGTCCAGTCAGCGCCGTCTGACCTAGCGCAATCGAGGAGTGCCTTCCTCAGAGGTCTCGGAAGGGTCGTCCGAGGAATAGGGCCGTAGGCTTCGGGAATAACAGTTCCCCTTCAACGGAGAACCGCCAAGGAAGACTCAGAGGAGACAACCTCGTATCCCCCACACCACAAACAAAAAAGATGTGTTTCTTCCAGTCGTGATTGGAATGGGGAGTAGAAAAAGGGAACGGGATTGTCTTGTTCCTCGGGCGAAAAAATATACAACCTTGGGCACCAAAATTGACGGCAGTAATAATGTGGAAGATTTGAAAGAAAAGGTCTATGGTCAAAGGAATGCAATTCACCTCCATGAATATTATGAAGGCGACGACAAAAGAGATTGAATTAGGGTTTAGTTGGAAAAGATGAATTTGTAGATGTGAGAGCAATTCTACGAGGAAAGGATGAAGAGGAAAACGAAAGACACATTCTAAGTATTCAAGAGAAATAGTGTGGGTGGCGATCGGAGGTGTCAAAAGACGGTCGGTGGGCTCAGGTTGGTATAAGACACAGTCGGAACGGAGATAATACTGTTCAAGAATCGATACCCACTTACGAGCATGCGTGCTATAAGGTTGGTTAAAGGATTTGAGGGCTTTAACTGCGGAACTTTGAGGGTCGAGGGTGTTTTTGAGGCGAGCGATCCTCTCGAAAAAATCAGAATTAATGGTGGAAAGGCAGGGAGGAAAAGGGGCTGTGATCGAATTGAAACTCCCCGAACCGGATGAGGAGTCCGAATGATGTGAGGATGAAGTAGTGGCGGAGCTCGAGGATTCGGTGCGATCGGAAGTCATTGGTAAATTTAATTCAAATTTATTTTTTGAAATTATTTTTACAAATTTTATTAAGTGTCTTGCGAGTTATTGGCTAAAAGTCGCGAGAATTACTGTTCAAGTCCTTAGTCGCGAGTTGTGTAAGTTTAGTCGCGAGAAGCACAGTACTCGCGAGTTGTGGTTATAAGTCTTGTCCAAGGCAGTCGCGGGTTATAGTCGCGACTGGTATAGTACTCGCGAGTTGTGGAAATTTTATGAAGTCGAGAGTGGTTTCGAAAAGTCGCGGATGACACAATAGCTACGACAAGTCGCGAGTGCTCAGGAGTCCGCACGAGAAAGTGAGTTATGAGGAGCGTACAGGGTATTTATAGTGGTGAAATCTCGAGTCGAAAAATCCCGAAATTTTCACTCAATCTCAGAATCCGACGTTCTTAGCGTCAAACGATCGTATTGACGTTAGAATTTCAACCGTACTAAGGATTTCTTCGGCGGGGCTCCCGAACAATGATCGGCTTTCAAGAGGAGCTGGTGATATATGGTTTACGACTCAGAATCAGAATCTGAAAACCAAGGGACTATTGATATTACCCGGGTATATTCTCTTGTATTTAACCTTACCCTGGGGCTCGTCCGACATGGTTACGTAGTATTTTCGGTATTTTGATATCTCTATCGCGAGGTATTCTCAAGGGGGTATTCTCGTAATTCAGGCTCGCTGGCCCCGTATACAGTTTTTTTAGGCGTTTTGAGATGTTTTGAGTTATCCCGGCTGTGACGATCATAAACCGGCCCTAACAATGTCTATGCGCAAATGAATTAAAACAAAACATTTTAACAAAACACCATTCGAATCCGAGGAAATGTCATCGTTTTTCAAAGTACAACTTGATAGTTAAAAACAAAAACAAAATCAAAAGGGGTGACTCGTATAGTGGACAATCGACGACCTCAGTTCCAATGCCACCTAAGCCTCCGGTCCTCCCCTACAAAATCTGTAAAACGGTCATAGTCTATTAAAAGAAACTTCTGTAACATATATATAATTTGCAAGATTTTATCCCTTTCTCTCTCCTTCTTTTAGCTTACTTATTCTCTTATCTTTTCATTTTTTTTTTATATTTCCTCTCCTTATCCTTTTTGGTTTTCTACTGTGATCGGTTTTTACATGCCCGACGACATGTCTCGCCCAAACCAACCGTTAGCTGTTAGTTGGCTCGACGAGAATATATGCTTCCTTTCTCCGGTAAGGAACTCGGGCGCTACACCGTTCCTATCCGGTTCCGTTCGGCTCTGTAGTGCATACAATTCTGTTCTAGAGAACTCATGTATTCCTTCCTCGGACATGTCCTACCTGTGGCTGACCGTGCTCATGAACACGATGCCGGGTTTGGTGTTCTCACCTCGCCCCGAGATTTCTGCTTCTTTTTCTTAGTTCACGCTCCTCTCGATTCGATTTAGTATTCGTTTAAATTCCTAACTGTGAACCTTCTTTTAATTTACTATGTTTGCTCCGCTTACCTGGTCGTCTTATCGCCTGATGCTTCCTTGTTCCCTACTCCCTGCATATACGTATTAACATGTTATACCGTTGTGTAGCCCTATGACTTACTCTCGTTAGTTAATCGAATTATGCGGCAATTGGCGACCTTACCCTAGGATTTGCGATGAATTACACTACGGTTCACCATTTATAGCCAAATCGGGTGTTGCTCTTCGTATTCACGATAAGTTGCGTTTCGGTCCTTAATTTCAGCGACAATTTGCATACAGATTCATTTTTGCGATAATTGCACCACAGCCCTTGAATCCGCGACAATTTACACGTAAGCCCTTGAAATTCACTATAATTCTGCAACTCAGTCCATTTTCGCAACAATTTTGCAAACGGATCCCAGAATCCGCGATAATTTACTCTTTGGCCCTGATTTCCTAGATAATATTGCAGCAGTCCTCGGTGTCGCGATAATTCCTCCTTTACCCCGGTTTTCGCGATAATTCTCTCATTGGCCCTGATTTCCGCGATAATTCACTCTTTGCCCCAATTTCCGCGATAATTTCAATTCCTCTCAAATTTTCTCACGTTTTTTGTGCCAAATGACCCATCTTTTCTCATTCCACTCCTATTTATAGGTTTCTTAACTTGTCTAAATGACCCTTTAATCCCTCCTTCTAAAATTCTCTCTTCTTATATTAAATTACTAAACTACCCCTCATTTCCTATTTTTAACAAGAATTTATGCGATTCTAACATGTTCGAATTCCGTTTGTGCCGCCTTCCTGGGTCGTTACATCCTTCCCACCTTAAATGGAGTTTCGTCCAGAAACTCGTGCGTACCACTCTTCCATAACCTCGGGTGCTTTCGCAGCTATTTCGTGCTCGGTTTCCCATGTAGCCTCCCTTTCTCCTTGGTTCGACCATTGTACTTTTACCATGGAAATCACTTTGTTGCGTAGTCTCCTCTCCATCCTGTCCAATATCCTTATTGGCCTTTCCTCATATGTTAGTTCTGGAATCAGCGTTACATGTTCCACAACGCGTTCTTGTTTGCCTTCCGTTAAGCTTTTCCTCAGTTGAGAGATGTGGAATACATCATGTATGTTCCTCATCTCATCGGGAAGTTTAAGTTTGTATGCCAGCTTCCCGATTCTCTTCATAACCTAGAAAGGGTCCTATATATCGTGGGCCTAATTTTCCAAAACGTGTTGCTCTTAGGACCCCTTCATGGGTGACACTTTCAGGTACGCTCTATCGCCGACTTCCAGCTCCATTGGTCGTCTCTTCAAATCTGCCCAGCTTTTGTATCGGTCCTGTGCAATTTTCATGTTTTAGCTCACAATGGCGACCTTGTCTCTTGATATTTCCACCAATTCCGTCCCCGTGAGTCTCCTTTCCACGATTTCATCCCTGCACAGAGGCATCCTACATTTCCTTCCATACAGTGCTTCGTAGGGTGCCATCGCAATACTACTTTGGTAACTGTTATTGTTCACGAATTCTGCCAATGGTAGGAATTCTTCCCAGCTCCCACTAAACTCCGTCACACATGCCCTGAGCATATCCTCTAAGATCTGGTTGGTCCTCTCTGTTTGTCCGTCCGTTTGGGGGTGATATGCGGTGCTCATCGTAATTCTGGTTCCAAGTGACTGTTGCAAACTTTGCCAGAATCTGGAGGTAAACCTTGGATCTCTATCCAACACAATGCTTACAGGAATCCCATGAAGTTTGGCAATGTTATCGATATATATCTTGGATAAGCGATCAATCCCATCTGTAACTTTGATTGCTATAAAGTGTGCAGCTTTCGTTAGTCTATCACTATCACCCAAATCGCATCGTTCTTCCGCGGGCTTCTCGGTAACCCCACCACGAAATCCATTCCGATGTGATCCCATTTCCATTCCGGAATGTCCAAGGGTTGTAGCTCTCCACCCGGTCTTTGATGTTCCGCCTTTACTCTCTGACACGTATCACATCGTGCCACATAAGTTGCTATGTCGTTTTTCAAACCGTTGCACCACCAATGTGTCTTCATGTCCCGGTACATTTTTGTGCTACCCGGGTGGATAGAGAACGGCGAGCAGTGTGCTTCATCCATGATTTTCGCCCTTAGTTTTGGGTCGTTTGGTACGCAGATACGCCCCCGTATACGGACGCTTCCATCCGTAGCGATTGCCATCCTATGGTCGTTGTTCTGTGATATCTCGTTTTTCCACTTGGCTATCTCGGTGTCCAATCCCTGCGCGTCCCTGACTTCGTCGAGTATATGAGATCTAACAGTTATGTTATTTATCACTGCTTCTGTCTATTTCACTATCTCCAGCTGCAACTCTTCCATCTGTTTTGTCAATGGTTTAGATAGTAGACCTTGAGTCTTTCGACTTAGTGCATCCGCTACTTGATTCGCCTTTCTCGGGTGATACTGGATTGTGACGTCGTAGTCCTTGATCAGTGCCAACCATCGCATGTGTCTCATATTCAATTCTTTATGTGTAAACAAATATTTCAAGCTTTTGTGATCGGTATACACCTCGCATTTCGCCCCGTATAGGTAATGTCTCCATAATTTTAGGGCGAACACCACCGCCGCCAATTCTAGGTCGTGTGTTGGGTAGTTGACCTCATGTTCTTTGAGCTGTTGCGACGCATACGCGATGACCTTTTCTTCCTGCAGTAGGACACACCCTAGTCCTTCTTTTGATGCGTCACTGAATATGGTGAACTCTCGACCTTTTTTAGGCAGCACCAGTATATGTGTAGAGGTTAATCTCTTTTTTAATTCTTTGAAACTTTCCTCGCACTTGCTGTCCTACACGTATTTCATGTCCTTTATGGTGAGGTTAGTCAGGGGTTTTGCTATCCGGGAGAATCCCTCGATAAACCTTCGATAGTAACCGGCTAAGCCCAGAAAACTCCTGATTTCCTTTGCGTTCCTAGGTCGTGGCCATCCTATGATTGCCTCCACTTTGGAGGGGTCTATCTTTACCCCTTCTCCGGATATGACATGCCCATGGAACGAGATGCTGGTCATCTAAAATCGCACTTACTGTATTTTGCATACAATTACTCTCTTCTCAATGTTTGTAATACCAATCTCAAGTGTTGTTCGTGTTGTTCCCTGTCCTTCGAATACACCAATATGTCGTCGATGAAAACCACCACGAATTTGCCCAAGTATTGTCGAAAGACTCTATTCATCAGATCCATGAAAACAGCTGGTGCGTTGGTCAATCCTAATGGAACGACCGTACACTCGTAGTGACCGTATCTTGTTCGTATGGCTGTTTTTGGAATGTCGGTCTCCCTTACTCTTACTTGGTGGTATCCTGATCTTAGATCCAACTTCGAAAATACTGTAGCTCCTTGTAGCTGATCAAATAAGTCGTCAATTCAAGGAAGCGGGTATCGATTCTTGATGGTTACCTTGTTTAGTTCACGATAGTCGTAACATAGCCTTAGCTCTCCATCTTTCTTCTTCACGAATATGACCGGTGCGCCCCAAGGGGAGCTACTCGGTCGTAGATATCCTTTCCCCAAAAGGGATTCTATCTGTTTCTTTGGTTCCAACATCTCCTTTGGCGCTAGCCGGTACGGGGCCTTAGAGATTGGCTGGGTACCTGGAAGGAGCTCAATCTCCAATTCCACTTCCCTTGCTGGGGGTTGGCCCGTCAGTTCTTCTGGGAATACGTCCCCGAACTCACAAAACACCGAAATGTGGCTCAAATCGATTTTCTCTATCCCCATTGTAACTGAAGCCAAATATCCTGCACACATCCAATGTTCGTCTCTCCCATCTTCGATCGGCTTGCCGATCACGTCGAAAACTTCCTCCTCTGGTCCTTTAAATGAGATCTTTCGCTCCTTGCACTTCACCTGCGCGTCGTGTTTATAGAGCCACTCCATTCCCAGTATGACATCGAAACCCATGCATCCTAACTCAATCAAATAGGCTCTCGTCCTCACGGTTCCTATCTCTATTATACATCCTTTGTGGACCCTTTTTGCTTCTAGGGTTTGCGGTCCAGGCGTTTTAACCGTTATTTTAGCGCGGTTCCCTTCGGTTCCGAATTGCCGCGCTAATTTCTCTGAAACGAACGAATGTGTCGCTCCACAGTCAAATAGTACATAAGCGGTAAAGCCATTAATTAATAATGTACCTGCCACGACGTCCTCAGCCTCTGACGCATGTTCCTTGTTTACCGCAAATACTCGGGCGTTTCCAGTGGCTCTCTCTCTTGTTGTCGTTTCTGTTTTCCTCTTCTTGGGGCAGTCCCGTGCATAATGTCCCTCGTTTCCGCACATGTAGCACACGTTACTTCCCACGCGGCATTCCCCATACTGGCCCCTCTGACACTTAGGACAGGTCGGCCTTGTGGGAGGCCCCAGTGCTGGTCTTACACTCTCCGTGTTGCTCTTTCCTTTCCATGCCGCTCGGTCGCGAAAATCTGTTTTAGCTCCTCCCTTGGTTCGCTCGTTGTCTAACCTCGTGAATCCCCCATCCACTCGCACTGCGGCCGCTACTAGACTCGAGAATTCCTCATCGTCCCTATTGTACATGGCTAGTCTGATCTTTTCATTCAGCCCCTCCGTGAACGGTGCATCTTTTCTTGTTCACTCCCCATAACCTCGGGGGCGTATCTACCCAATTCGACAAACTCCTGCATATAATCCATGACAGTACATTTTCCTTATGTCAGCCTGTCGAATTCTGCTCTCTTGTCTTTCTTTAGTCCCTTCGGAATATAATAGTCCATGAATGCCTCCCAAAACTTCGTCCATGGAATCGGGCCCCCCTTCAACAAGGATGCCGAGACACTTCCCCACCATCGGGTGGTACTCCCGTCGAACCATAACGGCGGCAGTCCCGATCTCATCTCAGCCGGTGCCTCCCTAAATTGTTCGTCCCCCTTCCCTGGCCTTGCATCACGGTGTTCACCAACGTTGTAGCCATGGTTTGGAATATGTCTCTCATGTTATCCTGGCTGATGGTAGTAGGGGTGATCGAGTCCATGATTGGGGTTTTAGGTGTCGGTGCTGGCTCTGACCGTTCACTTGGTGTCCCTTGGTTGACGCGTGCTCTTGTTCTTGGTGCCATCCTGAAAATTGAATATTAGTTCCATACCGATCTTGTCCCTTGGTTTTCTACTTTGATCGGTTTTTACATGCCCGACGACATGTCTCGCCCAAACCAACCGTTAGCTGTTAATTGGCTCGACCAGAATATATGCTTCCCTTCTCCGGTCAAGAACTCGGGCGCTCCACCGTTCCTATCCGGTTCCGTTCGGCTCTATAGTGCGCACAATTCTGTTCTAGAGAACTCATGTATTACTTCCTCGGACATGTCTTAGCTGTGGCTGACCATTCTCATGAACACTGATATTGCCCGAGGTTATTTATGTAATTTTGTTAACCTCGGGGCTCGTCCGACGTGGCTATGTGGTATTTTCGGTATTTTTATATGTCTATCGCGAGGCATATCCCGGGGGTATTTTTGTGATTCAGGCATGCTGGACCCTATATAAGGCTTCTGTAAGTGTTTTGAGATGTTTTGGGTCATTTCGGCCCCTTACGGGGCCAGGGGTATTTTCGTCATTTTTCACCCGGGAGTGCACCGGTCAGGTGTAATGATGTTATATAGCTGCGTATTCGCTATCTAAAGGCGGAGGACCAATATACGAAGTTCTCGGGAAATTTCTGATCGTATTCCCGACTAATATCTTGTCCGAAGTGGTTCCCGAAGCATCGTCATCAACATGGTATTTATTATATTGCAATTTGGAATATTTAATTATTTTTTGGCTTAGTGGAGTAAATAGGCTTACGGGCTCAAGTGAGTGGGTTTTGGGCTGCATTTCTTTATAAATAGGAGCCCCAAGGCATTGAGAAAGGGTTCGGACTTTTTTACGCTTCCCAAGGCAGAACCTGATCCTTTGACTCGCGACGAAACCCACTTAGTCGCGACCAGCCTTCCAGCCGCGACCNCTGACAAAGAAGAAATGTCTCTTCCAGTCGTGGTTGGAGTGAGGTGCAGAAAAAGGAAATGGGCTCGTCTTGTGCCGCGGGCGGAAATATATACAACCCTGGGCACCAAAATTGACGACAACACTGATATAGAATATTTGGAAGAAAAGATCTATGGTTGGAGGAATACAATTCACCTCCATAAATATTATGAAGGTGACGACAAGAGAGATTGAACTTGGAGTTAGTTGGAAAAAATGAATTTGTAGATGCGAGAGCAATTCTACAAGGAAAGGATGAAGAGGGAATCGAAGGCCACATTCTAGGTGTTCGAGAGAGACAGTATGGGTGGCGATAGGAGGCGTCAAGAGACGATCGCTAGTTTCGGGTTGATATAAGACACAGTCTGAAGGGAAATAATATTGCTCAAGAATAGATCTCCACTTCCGAGAATGCATGCTATGAGGTTGGTTAAAGGACTTAAGAGCTTTAACCGCGGAATTTTGAGGGCCGAGGGTGTTTTCAAGATGAGCTACCCTCTCGAAAAAATGAGAATTTACAGTGGAAAGGCAAGGAGGAAACGGGGCTGAGATCGAATCGAAACTCCCCGGATTGGATGAGGAGTCCGAATGGTTCGAAGATAAGGTAGCAGAGCCCGAAGATTCGGTGCGATCGGAAGACATTGGTAAATTTAAATTCAAATTTATTTTTTGAAATTAATTTTACAAGTTTTAAGTCCGAGTCGCGACAAGTGACTATTCGTCGCGAGTGGTACAGTACTCGCGATTGGAGTAGGTTATACAGTTATACGATTCATCGCGAGTGGTACAGTAGCACAGTCCTGGTTTAAGTTATACGATTCGTCGCGACTTACTGAGTTTGGTCGCGAGTGGTACGGAAATACGATTCGTCGCGAGAAACAAGCGAGCGATTGGTCGCGAGTAACACAGTTAGTTCGATTGGTCGCGAGAGTCGACTGGTAGCGAGAGATTGATTCGTCGCGAGAGTTCAGAAGTTCGCGCGAGAGAATGAATTGTGAGGAGCGAGCAGTATATTTATAGGGGCAGAATCCCAAGTCGAAAAAACCTCGAAATTTTCACCCGAGCTCAGAATCTGACGTACTTAGTGTCAACACGATCGTATCGACAAGAGGTTTCCAACCGTGCTAAGGATTTCCTCGGCGGGGCCCCAGAACGATAACTGGCTTTCGGGACGAGCTGATGATATATGGTATACGACTCAGAATCTGAATCTGAAAACCAGTGGACTATTGATATTGCCCGAGGTTATTTATGTAATTTTGTTAACCTCGGGGCTCGTCCGACGTGGCTATGTGGTATTTTCGGTATTTTTATATGTCTATCGCGAGGCATATCCCGGGGGTATTTTCGTAATTCAGGCATGCTTGACCCTATATAAGGCTTCTGTAAGTGTTTTGAGATGTTTTGGGTCATTTCGGCCCCGTACATGGCCAGGGGTATTTTCGTCATTTTTCACCCGGGAGTGCACCGGTCAGGTGTAATGATGTTATATGGCTGCGTATTCGCTATCTAAAGGTGGAGGACCAATATACGAAGTTCTCGGGAAATTTCTAATCGTATTCCCGACTAATATCTTGTCCGAAGTGGTTCCCGAAGCATCGTCATCAACATGTTATTTATTATATTGCAATTTGGAATATTTAATTATTTTTGGGCTTAGTGGAGTAAATAGGCTTATGGGCTCAAGTGAGTGGGTTTTGGGCTGCATTTCTCTATAAATAAGAGCCCCAAGGCATTGAGAAAGGGTTCGGACATTTTTACGCTTCCCAAGGCAGAACCTGATCCTTTGACTCGCGACGAAACCCACTTAGTCGCGACCAGCCTTCCAGCCGCGACCAACTAGTCAGCCAATCGCGACGAGTAACTAACCAAGCGCCCACTCGCGACCAGTGGCTAGACCCGCGACGAATCATCTATCATCACTATCCGCGACCAATCGTTATCTGCGTTGGTCGCGAATAGTACCTCTCGCGTTGGTCGCGACCAGCCTGGCTTTGCACTGTTCACTCGCGTCCAGTGGAACGTGACTGCAGATTTGATCGTTTCTCGAGCCGTTTTCGCCCGTATTGTCGTTATCATCTCATTGTATTTGTACCGCTTGATTATTATAGTGAAAACCAAGGTAGAGCTTTGCTCTCCCGAGGACGTAAGCCCACACATTGTGGGCCCAACCTCGTATATCGCTCGTGTCCCACAAACAATCTAATTTCGAGTAAATTATAAATTGACTGATCTAAAAATAAATACCCAAAATATTTTTAGACTAGATCAGTATGTTAGATGCTTTTAAGGGATATAATCAAATTTTTATGTATTGTGAGGACAAGTTGTTCACTTCATTTATGACAAATAAAGGCATTTTTTGCTATAGAGTTATATCATTTTGGTTGAAAAATGCTGGGGCCACCTATCAACGTTTAATGAATTCGATGTCCAAAGATATGATCAAAAAATCTTTGGAGGTTTATATCGACGATATATTGATAAAGAGTAAGCATGCGGATAACCACATCCAGTATTTGAATGATTGTTTCGGGGTACTGAGAAAGTATAGAATGAATTGAATCCGCTTAAGTGTGCGTTTTGTGTGAAAGGAGGCAAGTTCCTCGGCTTTATGGTATCTGAGAGAGGAATTGAAGTGAATCCTGACAAGATAACAGCTATCCAGGAAATGACCCATCCAACGACTGTTAGGGAAGTTCAAAGGCTAACTGGAAGATTGGCCTCATTGAATCACTTCATTTCGCGATCAGCAGAGAGAAGTTTGCCATTTTTTAAGGTTTGCGTAAGACGAACCTTTTGTATTGGGACCACGAATGTAGCAGGGCTTTTGAGAGTTTGAAAGATTATCTGAGTAAACCACCGTTTATGTCACCTCCTTCACCGGGGGAACCGTTGGGTTTATATTTGGCAGTGACAAAAGAGTCAGTGAGCGCCGCGTTAGTCAGACTTTTCCATAAAGAACATAGACCGATATATTATGTGAGCAGGAAATTGCATGGAGCGGAGTCCCGATATACTGATCTAGAGAAGTTCGTATTAGCTCTGATAGTCGCCTCGCGGAAATTGAGGCACTATTTTCAAGGACATCATATTGCAGTCCTGACAGATCAGCCTATCCGAAGTGTGTTATCAAAGATTGATGCCTCTGGCAGGCTAGCAAAGTGGAATATCGAATTGGGCCAGTATCAGATAGAGTATATCTCCAGGGGAGCGTTAAAGGCCCAGGTGATAGTGGATTTCATAATAGAGATGACTCGGTTGGAAGAGTTGGGTATTCAGGAGTACTAGGACGCCTTATAGATGGATCGGTGTCTGCCTGGCGAGCCGGTATCGGTGTTTATTTTAAGGAAAGGAAGTCTGGTGAAGATCATGAATATGTTGTAAAGTTGCGCATCCCCGCAACTAACAACGTCGCCGAGTATGAAGCCTTGATATTTGGTATTAACTTGTCTGTGGAAATTGGAATCGTTCGTTTGCATGCTCATTCTGATTCGCAGTTAGTGGTGAACCAATTTGCAGATACTTACGCCACCAATGGGAACCATTTGTGGAGTTATTTAGAAAAGCTGAAAGAGGCGGCTAAGAATCTTAATATATTCACGCTTACGTATATCCCAAGGGAGGAAAACACGGGTGCAGACGGTCTTGCAAAGGTGGCGACGATTTTAGAACTCTCGGATGAGTCAAAGATAACAACAATGATCCACTACCAGCCCTCTATCAGTCCTGTGGAGAAACAGACAACCGATGTGGCTAATTTGGATCTTTCGAATGAAACATGGTTTTTATTGGATGCCATAACCGACGAGCCATCTTGGAAGGATGCTATTGTAAATTATATAATCAAGAGAGAATTGCCTACCGACGAAGGCGAGGCCCATAGAACTATGCAAAGAGCTACAAATTGTGTCTATGTGGATGATAAGCTGTATAAGAAGAATTTCGGAGGCCCATATCTTTTATGTTTGTCCCGAGTATAGGCAAAGGCCGTTATAGAAGAAGTTCACGCTGGGGACTTTGGTGATCATTCACCAGGTCGATCCTTAGCAAACAATGTGAAGAGGGCCGGTTATTTTTGGTCAACGCTGGTAAAAGATTGTGTGAATTTTGTTCGGGCCTGTCATGCTTGTCAGTTCCATTCGAACGTACATCATGTACCAAGAGCTAGTATGAAGCCTCTGGCGACAACATGTCCTTTCGATATGTGGGACATCGATATTTTAGGACCATTTCCGAAGGCACCTAGCCAAAAGAAGTTCTGCATTGTGGCTGTGGAGCATTTCTCTAAGTGGATAGAGGTTGAAGCTGTATCGCGAGTTCGGGAACAGGAATTTATCAGTTTCCTTTGGAGATATAACGTATGTCTATTCGTAATTCCCAGGATTTTGGTATCAGATAACGGAACACAATTTGCTGGAAAGAGGGTTAGTGAATGGTGTGAGAATTATGGAATTGAACAGCGGTTTACCTCCGTGGCACAATTAGAAACCAACGGGCTTACAGAGGTTATCAACCGTATTATCCTGCAACAGCTGAAAACACGAATTGATGAATCCATGCTCTTGGGTGAATGAATTGCATAATGTGATGTGGGTATATCGGACATCACCAAGGTCCACTACCGGATTCAGCCCCTTCTCTTTAAAATATGGCTCTAAGGCCGTGTCTCCGGTAGAAGTGACCATTTTATCAGAAAGAGTTATCGCTTATGACGAGGTGTTGAACGAGGATATGAGAAAGTTGGACCTTCACTGTATTGATGATATCTGTGATAGTGCCGCAATACGAATGGAGGTATGTAAAAGGCGGATGGCTAAGAAGCACGACAAAGGCATTCGACCTATGTTGTTTAAAGTTAGAGACCTGATTCTTAAGAAAGTGGAAGTCTCGAAGCATGTTGGCAAGTTGGATCGAAAGTGTGAAGGACTGTACAGAGTAACGGTCGTAGTGAGGGAAGGAATGAACAAAATCGCAAATATGAGCGGGGAGGAGCTGCCACGGACTTGGCATATTTCCAATTTGCCCAAGTATTATATATAGACGTGACTCATCGATCTTTTTGAAAATAAAAATTTCCCTCTTTTTTTGTGGTCATATTCTAATTTTTTAAGTATCTTTTTTGATGACATGAATTCAATCAACTATGGGACTGATAAGGTAGGAGTAGGTCCATTGCGTTTTAGTACGAAGGAGGATGAAATAAATTAAATAAGTTAGATTAGAAACGCAATGTACCACCTATCTTATAGTCGAACATTTTCAAACTCGTCAAATTAAATACCGTGTCAAAATATTTTGAACGTGATGAGTCTTCCTGTCCGCGGCAGAACCGTCTGTACATAATTACTGTTGGAATATGTTAAGAGGCCTGTTTGTTGTGATGTATATTTCCGTGGCAAATCAAGGTGCAAGTATATACCTGACTCCTTCATAACACGCCGACGAGGGTCGCGCCCTCGCCGCAGGCTGATCCATTTCCGCATGGCACCGTCTTATGGACGGGCCGAATGACACCGTTTTATGAACGGGTCGAGAGTGCGATGGCACCGTCTTATGGATGGGCCGAATGACACCGTTTTATTAACGGGTCGAGAGTGCGATGACGCCGTCTTATGGACGGGCCGTGTAAGTGGCGACGCCGTTTTATGAACGGGTTGAGAGTGCGATGACACCGTCTTATGGAAGGACCGATTGACACCGTTTTATGAACGGGTCTAGAGTGCGATGGCGCCGTCTTATGGACGGGCCGAGTAAGTGGTGATGCCGTCTTATGGACGGGTCGAGAGTGTGATGGCCCCGGGTGCAAGTATATACCGGTGGCGAGAGTGTGGTAGCCCCGGGTGCAAGTATATACCGGTGGCGAGTGTGTGATGGTCCCGGGTGCAAGTGTATACCGGCGGCGAGTGTGTGATGGTCCCGGGTGCAAGTATATACCGGCGGCGAGTGTGTGATGGCCCCGGGTGCAAGTATATACTGTTGGGGATTGAACACGTGTGCGAACAATCTCGATGGATTAAGTAGAACCCAAGAATTAAGCAAAGAGAAAACAACGACACAAGAAATTAACGTTGAAACCCGGAAAGGGAAAAAACCACGTGACCGGCGGAAATGGCCAAATTCACTATCACTTGAGAAGATTACAACACACACACGAAGAATAAAACTAGGAATACAAGAGTATTGAAGTACATACTAATGAACCCTTTCGTCCTCCATAGCGAGCTCCCACTTTTCATGCTCACGACACTCAATAGCCTCTCGGAAATTCTCTGGCTCGCCATCATCAGTCAGCAATGTATGATACATTGTAGGAGTGTAATGATCGGATTATCTCCTCTCACTGGTTGACCGCCTCAACACAGGAGTGACTTCTTCGACATTGTCATCTGTCGCCTGGTCTTCATTCTGCCTCAGCTCCTTAGGGACCGATCGCTCCAGCTTAATACCATTCGCCAAACAGAACCTCTGAACTCCTCCTCGTAATTCTCTCTTCCATTGTCTGATTTCAGACGCTTCAACTTGGTTCCAGCCTCGAGCTCCACCTCTACTTTCCACCTTGTGAATGTCTCGAATACATCAGATTTCTTCTTCAGAAAATAGACTCATACCTTACGGGTACAGTCGTCAATGAAGGAGACGTAGTACTTCGAGCCTCAAACGGACTCGACTGGTGCCATACCCGACACATCGGTATGCACGAGTTCCAGCTTGCAGGTTTTCCGATCGCGCTTCACCATGGTAAAGGTTACTCTTCTCTGCTTGCCGAGCACACAATCCTCACAGAATCCGATCTCTTTGTACTCAAAGTTCGGTAATAAGCCTTTTCGGGCCATGATCTTCATGCCCTTCTCACTCATGTGGCCAAGGCGATCGTGCCACATCTTTAGCAACCTCCTTCGGTCCTCCGTGGATCGGACCGCATGGGACCGATCGGTCTCCAGTGTAGTGAGAGTGGATCGGTCCCCATCTGGCCCGATCGGTTTCTCCACGTACAGAGTTCCCGACTTGATTCATTTAGCAATGACCAAAGCCCCTTTGGTCACTCTCCACCGACCGCTCCCGAAAGACGTTCGGTACCCCTTGGAATTCAACTATCCGACCGATATAAGGTTCTTACTCAGTCCGGGTATATACATCACATCCTCCAAGGTCCAACAGTAACCATTTGAGGATCGAATCGGTATATCACCCTGACCTGTGATCTCCAGAAACTTCCCATCGACAAGATAAACCTTCCCGAAATTCCCTGCTTTGAAAGACTTAAACAACTTCTGGTTAAAACAGGAGTGAAAGGATGCATCTGAGTCAACCACCCATGACTCCACTGGACTCTCGAGACAGAGTACAAGTGCATCGTCAGATTCAGCCGCTACCGATGTTGAATTCTCCTCCTTCTTTGGCTCTTTGCATTCCATGCGGAAGTGTCCCTTCTTCCAGCAATTCCAGCAATCGGGATCCCCCCGAATCTTTGACTTTCCCTGATTCCTCGATCGGGCCCTGCTCTCGCCATTCTGCCCTGGGTTATTCTTCCGACCCCTGGAAGAATATGCCACCAATGCATTACTTTTGGTATCTCCCTTATGCTTTTGTCTCAAATCTTCACTGATGAGTCGAGCCCGCACATCATCGAAATTGAGTTTCCCAGGTTGACTATTGATAATATCAACCGTCATTGACCAGCTTTTGGGCATGGTACCAAGAACGGCAACGGCCTGCGTGTCATCATCCATGACATGTCCAGCCAGCGACAACTGGCATGTAAGATTGCAGAAATCATTCAGATGTTCTACAACCGAGGCACCCTCTCCCATCGTCATGGTATACAACTGTCGTATCAAGAGCACACGATTTGTCGATGAAGGCCGCTCGTTCATATCAGACAGCGCCTTCATCATACCGTGAGTCATCGTATGTTTGTTGTAGTTAAACTCCACCTTCTTCGACAACGATAGTTGAACGATCGCCAACGCCTTGCGATCCAATTTCTGCCAATCCGCATCATCCATCTTTGCCGGCTTCTTTTCTTCCAATGCATCCCCTAGATCATTCTGATAAAGGGTATTGCGGATTTGCATTTTCTAATAGGCAAAATCAGATATGTCAAACATCCTTAGGCTTCCCTTATCGTCACCCATCGCCAATTGCACCACTACAACCCCACAGCCACCACCAATTGTTAGGGATTGAACACGTGTGTGAAAAATCTCGATGGATTAAGTAGAACCCGAGAATTAAGCAAAGAGAAAACAACGACACAAGAAATTAACATGGAAACCCGGAAAGGGAAAAAACCACGTGACAGGCGGAAACGGCCAAATTCACTATCACTTGAGAAGATTACAACACACACATGAAGAGGAAAACTCGGAATACAAGAGTATTGAAGTACATAACAATGAACCCTAAGATCCCTTTATATAGATGAGGTGGTTGAGATATTAAGGTAACAAACAAATATTCCTAATATTTGATCATATCTCCATATATGATTATCCATAATCAAATCATATATATGCGTCCACATATACTGATTTGATATGATATTATTTCCTTCAATATCTATTTCCATAACTGCCGATATCTTTGACTAATGAGCCCCACCATATCTCAGTTCGGTCCTCGACCGATTGCCTCCATCTCATATTTTCGGGTCACGTGCCATCGGTCCTCTACCGATTGCTTCGGTCCTCTATGTTACATTCGGTATTGCGTACTTCGGTCCTCGACCGATCGGTACCAATACCGACCATCCCGTCTTCCATTTGTGCCCCGATCGACCACATTGACGATCGTCATCCATGTGTCACCGATCGATACCATTACCGATCTCCACACTTAACATATACCGGTGGCGAGTGTGTGATGGCCCGGGTGTAAGTATATACCGGTGGCGAAGATATATTGGTGAAGGTAGAGCGGTGGACTTATTTTAAGTACCTACTCATTTTAAAGAGGCGTTCGCCTTAGAGTTACCGCGGACTCATTCAAGCCCCGCTACACTGGGGACTCTTACGCATTACTATTAGTATTATGCGCGTTATTATTGAGCACCCCTACTTGTGTAAGGGAATACCTAAGATTCAGGTAGATTCTATATTTCTCGTGGATTGAATTATTCAGAGTTATATATTCCTTGAAGAATGTGGCGAGAAAAGAAAGTTGAGAAGAGGAGAAGTTATATTATTTAGAGTGTGGTTCTTTGTTAAAAGTACAGTGGAGAAATTGATAGGAAAACAAAAACGAATTTTATACATATAGGGAATACAAAATGGGGGAGAATACAAAGTGAAGAAATCATATATATTAGTTTATTTCTTCTTCTTCTAAGAGCCTGAGCCTTCACTAGGCCCAGTGGGGCGCTTTTTCACCAGCTTTATTTTTTGGGAGGATGGAGGGTTGACGCCTTTTTCTTGAGGCCCTGCAGCGGCCAACTTCTTGGAGGCGAACCTCGCCATTTCATCTTCGTGGCGCTCCCGAGCTCCAGTCACACTAGCGGGGATATATATTTGAGGATCATACGCCGCCATCACATCATCATCTTTCAGGAGCTCCGCCACGAGGAGGCCCACTGGCTCCGGAAATAAAGTAGCCAACCTCCTAAATGCATCCGGAGATGGGGCCTCCTCTGTTTGGACATCCTCCGAGTAGAGTTGCTGGTGAAGATCTTCATCCAAGTTAAAATGTAGCACCCCGAACGGATCCTGTGAACAATCCAACATGTCCTTACCGGGTATAGGCTCGAACTTCCCGA
The DNA here is from genome assembly GCA_009725065.1 of Utricularia reniformis. NCBI lineage: Eukaryota > Viridiplantae > Streptophyta > Magnoliopsida > Lamiales > Lentibulariaceae > Utricularia > Utricularia reniformis. Next base: position 426,173 of record RWGZ01000221.1, read on the forward strand.
TGAGTTTGGGGTTGAGTTTCTTTTTCTCCTCAGCTATCAGGGATATGCCCAGGATTCTCTGCGTCTGGACACTCCCTCGTAAGAAGTACAGGACATTCGACTTGGCATTAGCTAACGCCCCCAGATTCTGGAAAGTAGGGGAGTGTACTGTGTACTCCCATATTAACTTTTGGAAGCAGTCGTTAATCTGGGAGGCAGCTTGGTGATTCGCGCCCAGATTCCATCGGTGATGGATTGGAGACCTTCATTCCTTGCTTTTAGCTCTTTAACCTCCTCCGTGGCTTTCCCGAGAGCTTTCTTATCGGCCGCATTTTCCTCTTTGACCTTCCTAAGTTTTTCCTATGTTTGCTCCCGGCTCTCTTTCAATTTGTACTGCGCGTACTTCACATTCACCTTGAGGGTGTCTATGGATTGTTCAAGGGCATGCCTTTGCCCGATATGGAAAGCTGAATTTTCCGTCAGCTCGCTGCGGTGAGCTCGAAGCAAAGATTCAATTGCCTTGCTATGCTCTTCTCCGAGTGCTGCCATCTCCTGGACATGCTTATCTCACTGATTCTGCATAAGCTTCTCCGCCGCCTTCTTCGTCTGCTCCCCAATAATATCCAGAGAGTAGAGCTCCGCGTGTCTAAGCATACAATATTCCCCTACTGCAGTTGCGGTGCCCAACTCGATTATCGTCCGCTCCATCTGAAATGAAAACAAGAATGGTTAGTACATATGACGTAAAAGATATAGTTATAGGGAAGTAATTGCTAGTGTCGCAAAGAACCTCCCAATGGCGCGACGCATCGTCGTGGTCTGACTCATTAACCGACCAACGTCGGTAAACACCGTGTGGTCTTCCCGACCACGAGGCGGCAACTTTGGGTTCCGCTCCAAATATGCCAGGGCCGGCCGATTGGATTCGTTGTCACCTCTCGGAATTCGAAAGGTGAGTCCGTCCTTTATCAACACAAAGCCGGCCCGACGTCCCATATCGAGCCATTCCTTAACTGTTAGTCTCGGGATGTCATGTATATGGAAGGCGTCGATAAATTCGGCGTTTAACCCACTCTTTCTGATGGGTTCCCCTATCTCCAAGACGGTGGGACAATCCGCCGGTCTCTTCCCCTTGTCCGGACGGGTGCCTTGGCTGGTCTCTCCCTCGGACGGGTTTCTTGGCATATTTCCTCCACCACCGGGTCCATCGGCTGGTCCTCGCTAATCTAGCCCTCCTCGTCATCCCCGATGATATCCACTAATGTTTCGGAAAAGTCGTACATGCCTTCATCGGGGGTGGGCTCCTCAACAGCGTAATCTAATCGCCGAGACAAGGGGATTAGGTCTTCGGGACTCTCAGTAATTGCTGTAGCCGGCTCCTCATTTACCGGCTCGGGATTGGCCACCGTTGCAGCAGATTGTGGTTGTGGAGGAGTGTCGCGTGTTATTTCCCCAGTCGGGGATGCCACCTCTTGTAGACTTGACGCCAACTCGGCCGCGACAGTTCGGTTCCGAGTCCCCGGTGGCGCCTCAAAGATGAGCTCGTCATCCTCCGCAAGTATGTCACGGAGGAAATTCAGCCGGTCCCCCTTCTTTGTTGGATCCTTAGCTGGAGCCATTATTTTATCTGCAAGACAAGTAAGTTAGGTGAGAAACGCGAAGTGGATATTTAAAACAAGTATAAATCAAGTTCCTAAGGTTCTTTACTATCAAAGAAGAGTTATCAAGTTTAGCCCCGATATGAATATACGGTTCAGATACCTAGTAGTTCTCTACTAAAATGGGGAGGGACCGGAAGAAGGTTGAAAGCAACTAGGATCAGGGCGTAGAATAAGGTCTTCACGGTCCAGTCAGCGCCTTCCGACCTAGCGCAATCGAGGAGTGCCTTTCTCAGAGGTCTCGGAAGGGTCGTCCGAGGAATAGGGCCGTAGGCTTCAGGAAAAAATGGTTCCCCTTCAATGGGGAACCGCCAAGGAAAACTCAGAGGAGACAGCCTCGTATCCCCCACACCACAAACAAAAAAGAAGTGTTTCTTCTAGTCGTGATTGGAGTGGGGAGTAGAAAAAGGGAACGGGCTTGTCTTGTGCCTCGGGCGGAAAAATATACAACCTTGGGCACCAAAATTGACGGCAGTACTAATGTGGAAGATTTGAAAGAAAATGTCTATGGTCAAAGGAATGTAATTCACCTCCATGAATATTATGAAGGCGACGACAAAAGAGATTGAATTAGGGTTCAGTTGGAAAAGATGAATTTGTAGATGCGAGAGCAATTCTACGAGGAAAGGATGAAGAGGGAAACGAAGGCCACATTCTAAATAATCAAGAGAAATAGTGTGGGTGGCGATCGAAGGTGTCAAAAGACGGTCGGTGGGTTCAGGTTGGTGTAAGACACAGTCGGAATGGAGATGATACTGTTCAAGAATCGATACCCACTTCCGAGCATGCATGCTATAAGGTTGGTTAAAGGATTTGAGGGCTTTAACCGCGGAACTTTGAGGGCCGAGGGTGTTTTCGAGACGAGCGATCCTCTCGAAAAAATGAGAATTAATGGTGGAAAGGCAGAGAGGAAAAGGGGCTGTGATCGAATCGAAACTCCCCGAACCGGATGAGGAGTCCGAATGATCTGAGGATGATGTAGTGGCGGAGCACGAGGATTCGGTGCGATCGGAAGTCATTGGTAAATTTAATTCAAATATATTTTTTGAAATTATTTTAACAAATTTTATTGAGTGTCTCACGAGTTATTGGCGAAAAGTCGCGAGAATTACTGTTTAAGTCCTTAGTCGCGAGTTGTGGGAGTTATGTCGCGATTGGTACAGTGCTCGCGGGTTATTGCAAGTGTTTCTGAAGTCGCGAGTTATCGATGTTTCGTCGCGAGTTATTCTTAGCTCAAGGAGTCGCGAGTTACGATAAGTCGCGGATAGCACAGTGTTACGATAAGTCGCGAGTTACGATATGTCGCGAGTGCAAGGAATTCCGCGCGAGAAAATGAGTTATGAAGGGCATAGAATGTATTTATAGGGGTGATATCCTGAGTCGAAAAATCCCAAAATTTTAACCCGAGCTCAGAATATGACGTTCTTAGTGTCACAACGATCGTATTGACTAGAGAATTTCAACCATGCTAAGGATTTTTTCGGCGGGGCTCCCAAACGCTAATCGGCTTACGGGACGAGCTGGTGATATATGGTTTACGACTCAGAATCTGAATCTGAAAACCAGGGGACTATTGATATTACCCGGGTATATGCTCTTGTATTTATCCTTACCTAGGGGCTCGTCCGACGTGGTTATGTAGTATTTTAGGTATTTTCATATTTTATCACAAGGCATTCTCAGGGGGTTTTCTCTTAATTCACGCTCTCTAGGCCCCGTATAAAGTTTCTGTAAGCATTTTGAGATGTTTCGGGTCATCTCGCCCCCGGTAGGGGCCAGGGGTATTTTAGTAATTTGCCACCCTGGAGCACATCGGTCAGGTGCAACGATGTTATGTGGCTCTGTATTCACTGCTTGGAGGCAAATAACTAATTTGCGAGGTTTTTCGGTATTTCCTCATCGTATTTCTGACTAATATCTTGACCGGGATAGGTTCCCGAAACTTCGGGATCACCATGACATTTATTATATTATAATTGGATGTTATGTAAGTGTTTGGGCTAAGTGAAGTAAACTGGGCTTATGGGCTCAAGTAAGTGAAGTTGGGCTGAATTTCTCTATAAATAAAAGCCCCAGTGCATTTGGACAGGTGGAGACTGTTATCACACTTTCCAAGGCAAATTATTATTCTGCATACTGTTGTGTCGTGACTTTTCGTCCGTAGCCGCGACTTGTTGCCTGTGTAACGACCCTAATTTGGGCCTAGTTGTTTTGTTAAAACATGCTAATTAAAACGGAAACATTCGAATGCAAATTTAAAATATAGTTCGAAACATGAAAGTACGACAGCATAATTTAGAGTATTCTCCAAAGGGACCGGACTCTATCACCGGACAATCGACGACCTCCTTCCCCTATCCCTATCATATCTCGTCTGCGTCACCTACAAAATCTGTAAAGCGGTCACAATCTATTAAATGAAACTTCACATCCACTACGCATTATCTTTACACTTCTTAGTTACATCGTACACGCACACGTGAATCATTCCACTTAACCGTTTTCTTATTTCCCTTTTCTTTTACCCTTATCATTTCCATCATTCATTAACTTTACTGTTGCCGAGATTAACATGCTCGGTGCATGTCCCACCCAAGCCAACCTTTAGCTGTTGGATGACTCGACGGGCCATTTGCTTCCCTTCCCCGCATGGGTACTTTGGCGCTACCCCTTTTTCCACCCGGATCCGTTCTGCCCTCTTCGTACGTATCTTTTCCTCTTTGGAACTTAACGTTCCCTTCATCAGGCATGTCCTTCCTTTGGCGAATCGTGTACTAGGCACGATGCAGGGTTCGGTCGGACGGTCCATCCTTCCTCACCCCAAGTCTTATTATCATTTATCTCGTTCATTCGTATCCTTTCTTCCTTCTTTATTAATCCAATCCCATTCCCTAAGTCTGAATCTTCTCTTACTATATTGTGTTCACTCCACTTACCGTTTGCCTTAGACTGTTATAATCTTCCTGTGCTTCCCCTGCATTTCGTAAACGGTCTTAGTTATTCGAATTCTCACGTTATTATCTTATTGTTAACTATGTGATTACCGTAGACCTTACGTGTCCTTTTTCCTCCCACGATCCGACTTCGGGATGAACGAAAACACTCGAACTTAGTATTTCCGCGACAATTCCACCTCTGCCCTGAAATATGCGATAATAATACACTGGGATCAAAATCCGCGACAATTTTGCATTGTGGATGAAATCCGCGATAATTTATGCCTTACTGGAAATCCGCGATAATTTTACTCTTTGTAATTTCCGCGACAATTTTGCCCTTTAAAATTTCTGCGACAATTTTGCCTTCCAAATTTCCGGGACAATTTTGCCCTTCGTACTTTTTCGCGATAATTTTTGCCCTTCAAAATTTTTCGTGACAATTTCCTTCTTCGTGGCAATTTTTGAATTTTCGTGTCTTAATGATGATTAACTCTTTTTTGGGCCTCCTCACCCCTATTTATATACATCCTAACTTTTCTAATTCACACTTTAACCCCTCCTTCCTTTGCTTTTGACCCCCTTTTTATCTTTTTCCTTACTTTTCTATTTTTCGTTTTCTTTTACGTTCTTTCGTTCCTGTATCCCTCATTATCTCTCGTCTAGACTTTACCGCTACGTTCCCAACTATTTGTTTCATTGTACCTTTTTCTCAGATATTACAGAGTGCCTCCTAGCCTGAGTCGCGACTTATTGCACTTCATCCTGCATAAGCGACTTATTGCTCGTAGTCGCGAGTTATCGCTCTGCTGCATGCAGTCGCGACTTGTTGCTACCTAGCCTGTCTCGCGAGTTATTGCTGATATAGTATATTTCGCGAGTTGTTGCTGATATAGTGTATTTCGCGAGTTGTTGACCACAACTCGCGGCAGCCAGCCTTTCGAGCTCGACTGAGTGTTTTCGATCGTTTTTCGAGCCGTTTTTACCCGTTTTATTATTGTCACCTCATTGTACTTGTATCCTTTGATTATTATAGTGGAAACCAAGGTAGAGCTTCGCTCTCCCGAGGACGTAAGCTCACACATTGTGGGCCCAACCTCGTATATCGCTCGTGTCCTCATAACAAAATAATTTCGAGTAATTACAAATTGACTGATCTAAAAATAAACACTCTAAAACATTTTTAGACGAGATCACATACTAAGGAATTCAAAGCCACATGCCGCATCCACAATCATGTCAATGGCCGGCAGCGGATACGAATCCTTCCGGCATGCTTTATTCAAATCAGTAAAATCAATGCAAACTTTCCAGCCATTACTCGACTTTGGGACCACCACTGGATTTGCGACCCAATCCCTGTATCTAACGGCCTCTATGAATCCTGCATGCAGCAAACTTTCCACCTCCTCATCAATCGCCCTCTCTTTCTCAGGGAAAACTTCCTCTTCTTCTGATGAACTTGTCGCACATATGGGTTAACATTGAGTCTATGAGAACAGACTTGGGGATCAACCCCCACATAATTATGATAAGACCAAGCGAAAACATCTACATTACTTTGCAAAAAAGAAATTACCTCCTTCTCAACCTCTGGTGATAACTCGGAACCGATCGTCACTGTCTTTTCAAGATTACCGGGGAATAAAGGCACTATCTTGATTCCCAAAGGCTCCATCTTCATATCGTTCTCTTTAAATTTCCTAAGAGATGGTCCGTCATTTGTATCAATAACTTCATCGGACGAGAAGTCCACCATACAAACGGGTAACTTCGCTTTTGATCCATCCATACCACTTCTACACATCACATTATAACCAGAGCGCGCCAGCTCTTGATCTCCCTTCATCTTCCCAACCCCTAACGGTGTTGAGAACTTCATCATCAAATGTGGTTGAGATACTACATCTCCAAATAGGTTCAAACAATTTTTCCCAAGGATAGCATTATAGGGGAGTATAGGGAGATCCACCACCACAAATTCCAAAATCAAAGTTCTTGATATTTCGGGATCGCCCAAGGTTACTGGCAGAAAAACAGATGCCCCAGCAGCAACAACACTATTATTAAAACCAACTAACTTTGTATGCACGGGTTGGAGTTGGGTGGTTCCTTATCCAGCCGCACACTCTCCTCTCGGACCGACACGAGCTCCTTGTGTTTTATTTCCACTTGCCTTTGAGCTAAGGCAAGCTTATCCAAGGTCTCTTAGGACCCCGAAGCATTGCTTCGGCCCAGCTGGACCGCTAATGTAACGACCCTAATTTGGGCCTAGTTGTTTTGTTAAAACATGATAATTAAAACGAAAATATTCGGAAGCAAATTTAAAACATAGTTCAAAACATTAAAGTACGACTGCATAATTTAGAGTGTTCTCCGAAGGACCGGACTCTATCACCGGACAACCGACGACCTCCTTCCCCATCCATATCATATCTCACCTGCGTCACCTACAAAATCTGTAAATCGGTCACAATCTATTAAAGGAAACTTCACACACACTACACATTATCTTTCTTACTTCTTAGTTACATCATACACACACACATGAACCATTTCACTTAACCGTTTTCTTATTTCCCTCTTCTTTTACCCTTATCATTTCCATCATTCATTAACTTTTCTGTTGCCGAGATTAACATGCTCGGTGCATGTCCCGCCCAAGCCAACCGTTAGCTGTTGGATGACTCGACGGGCCATATGTATCCCTTCCCCGGGTGGGTACTTAGGCGCTACCCCTTTTTCCACCCGGATCCGTTCCGCCCTCTTCGTACGTATCTTTTCCTCTTTGGAACTTATCGTTCCCTTCATCAGGCATGCCCTTCCTTTGGCGAATCGTGTACTAGGCACGATGCCGGGTTCGGTCGGACGGTCCATCCTTCCTCACCCCGAGTCTTATTATCATTTATCTCGTTCATTCGTATCATTTCTTCCTTCTTTATTTACCCAATCCCATTCCTTAAGTCTGAACCTTNGGTTTCCCTGAGTCAGTCTGTCAAATTCAGCCCTCTTATCTTTCTTAAGTCCTTTCGGCACGTAGTAGTCCAAGAACGCATTTTTAAACTTTGCCCAAGAGATAGGCCCATCCTTTAGTAATGCGGCCGATACACTCCCCCACCATCGGGCGGTACTACCATCGAACCATAGTGGGGCCAATCCTGCATTAAGCTCCTCTGGAGCTTCGATCAGTTCGAACTTCTCCTCAAGGCGGATAATCCATGCTTCCGCATCTCCCATCTTATCCCCCGTGAAGCTGTTCATCCCAACCTTCTTTAATGCCTCATTGTAGTACATCCTACCCTTTTCGGGCCTTGCCCCTAGTTCCATTTGCACGGAGTTTCCCCCCTCCGCCTGTCCCTGTCTTATTGCGCTAACTAGGGAACTTGCCATGGTCTGAAACAGGTCCCTGAGGCTTTCCTGACTAAACGTGAGAGGCGTCGCTGAATTCGCAACCGGAGTCTCTGTCGCCGGTGGCTGTTCTGATGCGTTGCTATCCTCTTCTCGGTTTCCATGAGCTCTCGTTCTAGGCGCCAATCCTACATTAAACTTTCGTTATGTCTATGTCTATGTCAACTCATGTCATCTGTTACATTCTATACCCATCCCCTCCTGTGGTCGGTTGTCCACCTACGGGTTTCATGGACTCTTCTACGTGGACTCTTCTATGTTTTTTTTTTCTTTTTTCTTTTTTTTTTTTTGACTCTTCTACTTAGGACTGCACCGTTACCGGTTTAGTAACGATGTTACACTCTGATACCATTTGTAACGACCCTAATTTGGGCCTAGTTGTTTTGTTAAAACATGATAATTAAAACGGAAATATTCGAAAGCAATTTAAAACATAGTTCGAAACATTAAAGTACGACTGCATAATTTAGAGTGTTGTCCGAATGACCGGACTCTATCACGGGACAACCGACGACCTCCTTCCCCGTCCCTATCATATCTCACCTGCGTCACCTACAAAATCTGTAAAGCGGTCACAATCTATTAAAGGAAACTTCACATACACTACACATTATCTTTCTTACTTCCTAGTTACATCATACACACACACATGAACCATTTCACTTAACCGTTTTCTTATTTCCCTCTTCTTTTACCCTTATCATTTCCATCATTCATTAACTTTTATGTTGCCGAGATTAACATGCTCGGTGCATGTCCCGCCCAAGCCAACCGTTAGCTGTTGGATGACTCGACGGGCCATATGCATCCCTTCCCGGGTGGGTACTTAGGCGCTACCCCTTTTTCCACCCGGATCCGTTCCGCCCTCTTCGTACGTATCTTTTCCTCTTTGGAGTTTATCGTTCCCTTCATCAGGCATGCCCTTGTTTTGGCGAATCGTGTACTAGGCACGATGCCGGGTTCGGTCGGACGGTCCATCCTTCCTCACCCCGAGTCTTATTATCATTTATCTCGTTCATTCGTATCATTTCTTCCTTAATTATTAACCCAATCCCATTCCTTAAGTCTGAACCTTCCCTTACTATGTTGTGTTCACTCCGCTTACCGTTGCTTTCGCTTGCTATTGCCTTTCCGCGCTTTCCTGCATTTCGTAATACATTTTAGTTACTCGAATTTCGACGTTATTATCCTATTGTTAACTATGTGGTTACCGTAGACCTTACGTTTTCCGTTCCTCTTACGATCCGATGTCGAAACGCGACGAAAACACCTAAATTTAGAATTTCCTCCAAATTCGCGATAATTCTATGCTGAAATATGAAATCCGCGATAATTTACTCTTGAAACCAAATCCGCGACAATTCTCTTCACTTAGCAAATCCGCGATAATTTACACCTGTATCATTTTCGCGACAATTTCCTCTTCACGTGAAATCCGCGACAATTTCCTTCACAATCTTTGTCGCGATAAAAATGCATGCAGTCCAAAATTCCGCGATAATTTACACCTGTTTCATTTTCGCGACAATTTCCTCTTCACGTGAAATCCGCGACAACTTTTTCGCGATAATTTTATGCCTTGGAGATTTTCGCGATAATTTCCTTCTTCGCGGGAGTTTCGAATTTTCGAGTCTTAATGATGATTAGCTCGTTTTTGGGCCTCCTCACCCCTATATATAGACATCTTAACTTTTCTAATTCTCACTTTGACCCCTCCTTCATTTACTTTTGACAGCTCTTTTATCTTTTTCTTTACTTTTCTATTCTTCGTTCCCTTTTACGTTCTTTCGTTCCCGTATCTCTCATTATCTCTCGTCTAGAATTTACCGTTACATTCCCTACTATTTGTTTCGACATACCTTTTTCTCGGCTATTACATCTTAGTACTTCCTGGGTGAACTGAGACTGCTGAACTGTGTGCTTCCGTCATAATCTTCTTTCTTAACGCTGGCCTGTTTGGTACCCATATACGTTCATTCATTCGGATTAGCCCGTCGCTTTCTTTGCTTATTTCCCATTTATCGGTTCTGTCCCCCCCTTTTCGCGTCACGGGTTTCTCAGGGTCCAATATCTGTGCTTCTAGTACCTCCTCCAGTATCCCCGGCTTCGCGGTAATCGTCCCTAACATGACTGTGGTCGATTCTACCATTTCCAGTTGCAGGCTCTCCATTTCCCTAATCAACGTGTTGGCTAGCGCGCCATGAGTCTTTCTGCTCAATGCATCGGCTACCTGGTTTGCCTTTCCGGGGTGATATTGGATGTCAGATCATAATCTTTTATCAGTTCCAACCATCTCCGTTGTCTCATATTAAGTTCCTTCTGGGTGAATAGGTACTTCAAACTCTTGTGGTCGGTGAAAATCTCGCATTTCACCCCGTACAAGTAATGTCTCCAAATCTTGAGTGCGAATACTACCGCGGCTAATTCCAAATCATGTGTCGGGTAGTTTAACTCATGTATCTTCAACTGACGTGATGCATATGCTATAACTTTCCCCCCTTGCATCAGTACACACCCGAGTATTTCTTTCGAAGCGTCGCTGTATACCGTGAAATCCTGCCCTGGTGTGGGTAATACCAGTATTGGAGCAGATGTCAGTTTCGCCTTGAGACATTCAAAACTTTCTTCGCATTTCTCATCCCACGTATACCTCGTTTCCTTTCGGGTCAAATTTGTCAACGGTTTAGCAATCCTTGCGAACCCTTCGATGAATTTCCGGTAGTACCCGGCTAAACCTAAGAAACTCCTTACTTCCCGAGCATTTGTCGGCCTTGGCCAATTCGTAACTGTTTCTATCTTTGTTGGGTCTACTGTCACCCCCCCTGCTGATATGACGTGGCCTAGGAAAGCTATGTTGTCCATCCAGAATTCACACTTGCTGTATTTGGCATATAACTTCTCTTGTCTGAGAGTCTGTAACACTATTCTCAAATGTTGCTCGTGTTCTTCCTGGTTGCGAGAGTAAACTAGGATGTCGTCAATGAACACCACCACAAACTTGTCTAGGTATTGACGAAACACCCGATTCATCAAATCCATGAAAATTGCTGGGGCATTAGTTAATCCAAACGGTACCACCGTGCATTCGTAATGGCCGTACCTCGTTCGAATGGCTGTCTTCGGTATGTCTCCTTCTCTTACTCGAACTTGATGGTACCCTGACCTCAGGCCTAATTTTGAGAATACCTTTGCACCTTGTAACTGATCAAACAAGTCGTCGATCCTAGGCAACGGGTACTTATTCTTTATCGTGACCTTGTTAAATTCTCTGTAGTCGTAGCACAATCTTAACTCGCCGTTTTTCTTTCTAACAAACAATACTGGTGCTCCCCAAGGGGAATTGCTTGGCCTTAGAAATCCTTTTTCCAATAGCGACTCAATCTGTTGTTTCAGTTCTTGCATTTCTCGGGGTGCCATTCGGTATGGGGCCTTAGAAATCGGTTGCGTTCCAGGGATTAAGTGAATTGGTACAGCCGACCATAGGAAGGGTAAAGTGTAGAGTGTATAAGACGTGTCGCGTTGAGTAATGTCTATTTCTATGATAGAATGAGATATATGAAATACGAGATGAATGTTAAGATTAGTTTTCGAAAGGAGTATTCTGATGAGATGTGTAGTGTTGGATAGTTTAGTTAGTGAGCATACTGGGGAAAAAGATCTTTAGACGGTAAAAGTCTTTACGGATGAATGTTAACACTAGAACGAGATGGGGAAATGCGAAACATTATGAGAGATGAAAAAGGCAATGACTGATTAGTGACGGACGCAGGGATCTAAACAATTTGACAGGTGAGTAGTGAATTCTTGTAACCCGAGTGATATATGGGCTAAATCGAAGCCAAGGATATTATGACTTGATACCTTAATAATAAGGGAGTGAAAGAGATTGGGAATGTCAAAGGATACGTGGTTGAGGTACAACCGTCATAAAAAGGATATGAGATGTTCCAATGCTCAGAGATACATAATGGATAAATAAAGGATATTAACAGATGACTATATGTATTTAAAGGAATCCAAATAATTTGTAAGGAGATTCATAAGAGTATTAAGACATCCGAGTTTCGAGGAGGTCTAGGAGCTACGATGGATATGGGATAAGTTGGCGAAAGTATTATTGGGATACGAGGTGTATTATGGATCAGAATCATTTTTAGCCAACAAAAAAAAAGGGGTGGTCTTTAGCCTGCCAAACATTTTACGGATGAAGGTTAAGACAAAGACAAGAGGTAGAAATTGGAAAGATTATTGGTTTCGAATATATTTTACGAGAGATTGATAGAGAAATAATATATTTGTATCGGAAGTGGGGAATGTAAGTAGTTTAAGAAGTTATAAACGAGTTTGAGAATAACGATCGATAGATGGGTGATTCTAGATAGGATTAGTGGAAGTTGAAATGAAATGTCTTGANGCTGAAGTGAATAAGCTGCTACGGTCGGGATTTATCAGAGAAATCCACTATACTGAATGGGTTGCAAACCCAGTGGTGGATTCCAAACCGTACTGGAAATGGCGAATGTGTATCGATTTTACCGATGTGAACAAAAGCTGTGAGTCAGACCCTTTCCCGTTGCCGCACATCGACCGACTGGTAGATGCTGTTTCTGGTAGCACCATGATGAGTACCATGGATGCTTATTCTGGGTATCACCAGATCTTCTTTGAAGCGATCTCGTCCTCAAAGAAGATGAAAAAGGCAATGACTGATTAGTGACGGACGCAGGGATCTAAACAATTTGACAGGTGAGTAGTGAATTCTAGTAACCCGAGTGATGTATGGGCTAAATCGAAGCCAAGGATATTATGACTTGATACCTTAATAATAAGGGAGTGAAAGAGATTGGGAACGTCAAAGGATACGTGGTTGAGGTACAACCGTCATGAAAAGGATATGTGATGTTCAAATGCTCAGAGATACATAATGGATAAATAAAGGATATTAACATATGACTATATGTATTTAAAGGAATCCAAATAATTTGTAAGGATATTCATAAGAGTATTAAGACATCCGAGTTTCGAGGAGGTCTAGGAACTACGATGGATATGGGATAAGTTGGCGAAAGTATTATTGGGATACGAGGTGTATTATGGATCAGAATAATTTTTAGCCAACAAAAAAAAAGGGGTGGTCTTTAGCCTGCCAAACATTTTACGGATGAAGGTTAAGACAAAGACAAGAGGTAGAAATTGGAAAGATTATTGGTTTCGAATATATTTTACGAGAGATTGATAGAGAAATAATATGTTTGTATCGGAAGTGGGGATTGTAAGTAGTTTAAGAAGTTATAAACGAGTTTGAGAATAACGATCGATAGATGGGTGATTCTAGATAGGATTAGTGGAAGTTGAAATGAAATGTCTTGATAGAGTATTGACAAGAGTATTAGAAGGATTTGGAACGTTCGAAGCATGGAGACACGAAGTTGGTAGAGAAAACATATAAATCAATGGATATTTATAGGTAAAGAGTAACGAAATGAGTAGTAGGAATTGTGGGTCATAAGAAAATATTAAGACGATCGAGTTCAATGGCGAAACTGGATTTTAGGTGGGAAGGAAGTGGGAACCCGATTATTAAAAAAAATATATATATTAAATGTATTAAGAAATTGGATTTCAATGTAATAGAACGGAATGATTATCGTAATCATGGAGGATGAGGGATACTGTAAATTTTCTTTTTACAAGGTCGAAGATATAACGAAGGCCGAAAAAAAAAAGAAAGAAGAATTTTTGATGCTATGCTTTGCGTATGTAGAGTAAAATCGAGGAAATCAATTAGAATTTTTTTTTAAATTAACTATATATGTGAAATAGAATAATATCGGATATGGATAAATTAATAATAATACTTTTGTATCGCAAGAGAGGAATATAAGTGATTTAAGAAATGACGACAGAGTTCTAGACTGACTATTGATAGATGAGTGATACTAAAGATGTATTGATATAGTAGTAGCAAGAGGATGAAAGGGATATTGTACTGTCAAGCTTATAGATACGAAGTTGATAAAGAAAACATATTAATGGATGTGTATTGACAGATAATGGAAAATGAAATGAATAGTAGGGAATCGTGGTTTATATGGAAATAACAAGACGATCGAGTTTCGAGGACGAAACTCACTGTGAAGTTGGAAGGATGTAATTTAGGAAACTTAGCGAGCTAATAAATAATACGAAAGAACGAGAAATCATGAAGAAATGATAGAATGATTATGTATTGGTGAAGGACTGTGAAATAGTATTTTCGAGAAGAATTGGATAGTGAGAAGTAAATTAAATAAAGCTATATTATGAAAATCGATTAAGGTATTGTAAGTATAAGTTAATATTATTACCGTGTGGATATAACAGTAAAGGTACAAAAATATGAATGAATGTATAGATCGGACAAATAAAAAATATATATATACAAAAAATGTGTTGATTAAGTAGATGCAAGAGTAGGAAAATAATATGGAATGGGCGAAGCATGGATATAGAAGTGCTTGAAAAAAAAGTATTAGTTGACGAATATTGATGGTCAAGGGAAATTCAAGCGAATCATAGATAATCGAGATCTATAATAAGAATAATAAGATATCGGAGTTTCCAGGAAGAAACTTAATTTTATGGTGGGTAAGATGTAATGACCCGAAACATTAAAGAAACCAATCAAATAAGAGTTTCGTAAATTATTAGGAAAACAATGAGTTTCGAGGACGAAACTCGATTTTAAGGTGGGTAGGATGTAATGTCCCAAATATTTAAAGAAACTACTAAAATAAGAGTTTGATAAATATTAGAATCACGGCGAGTTTCGAGGACGAAACTAATTTTAAGGTGGATAGGATGTCATAACCGGAAACATTAAAGAAACCAATCAAATAAGAGTTTCGTAAATTATTAGGAAAACAATGAGTTTCGAGGACGAAACTCGATTTTAAGGTGGGTAGGATGTAATGTCCCAAATATTTAAAGAAACTACTAAAATAAGAGTTTGATAAATATTAGAATCACGGCGAGTTTCGAGGACGAAACTAATTTTAAGGTGGATAAGATGTAATGACCCGAAACATTAAAGAAACCAATCAAATAAGAGTTTCGTAAATTATTAGGAAAACAATGAGTTTCGAGGACGAAACTCGATTTTAAGGTGGGTAGGATGTAATGTCCCAAATATTTAAAGAAACTACTAAAATAAGAGTTTGATAAATATTAGAATCACGGCGAGTTTCGAGGAAGAAACTAATTTTAAGGTGGGTAAGATGTAATGACCCGAAACATTAAAGAAACCAATCAAATAAGAGTTTCGTAAATTATTAGGAAAACAATGAGTTTCGAGGACGAAACTCGATTTTAAGGTGGGTAGGATGTAATGTCCCAAATATTTAAAGAAACTACTAAAATAAGAGTTTGATAAATATAATAATAAGATATCGGAGTTTCCAGGAAGAAACTTAATTTTATGGTGGGTAAGATGTAATGACCCGAAACATTAAAGAAACCAATCAAATAAGAGTTTCGTAAATTATTAGGAAAACAATGAGTTTCGAGGACGAAACTCGATTTTAAGGTGGGTAGGATGTAATGTCCCAAATATTTAAAGAAACTACTAAAATAAGAGTTTGATAAATATTAGAATCACGGCGAGTTTCGAGGACGAAACTAATTTTAAGGTGGATAGGATGTCATAACCGGATAATTCCTGATCGATTAAATGAGAATTTAATACTCGATAAGGATGTAAGTTGGGTTTCGATAACGATACTAGATTTAAAGTGGGTAGTACGTGACAACGCATTTGTAACAAATAAAACAAGTTAGTGTAATATTTAAGATATAATGTGCTAATGAAAAATGACTATAGATATATATGTTACTATTAAATTAAACAATCTTTTATATGAAACATATGATATATATTTATATTGATGAGGTGGAAAAGATTGTGATAATCTTAGGGTTTGAAATAAGGGCTATTAATTGAATCCAGGAATTCATATGAGAGAGAAGGGGGAGGGGGAATGAGTTTCCATGGCTGGTAGCGGCGGGAGAAAATAGACCAACTCCTTCAATTTATTCTTCTTCCTACACCAATGCCTTATTGCTTCGAATGGATTTGGGATTTGACTTCCCTTGCAAATGTGATATATGCAGCGGTAAAATTCATAGGTATGTTGGGAAATATAAGAATTGTTTATGTTGGTGTTATATGTGTGGGGAATCGAGTGAGTTTTTGTTCTAATTGATTGAGTTGGTTCCTCAATTACATATAAGGTCCTTTTCAAGTATAATGACAATTTTGCAGCCTGTTGGAGAAGGTGAAAAGCAAGTGCAGGGGAAGAACGAAAATAAAATCCTGGAGGTGTTTTTAGTATATGGGTTCGGTTAATGGTGATTCATTTGAAAGGTGAAGAGATAACCAAGTCTAATCTAGGAAATTTGGCGAAGTCTCAAAATGCATTTGATAGCTCGGAGAAGTAATAGCAATTGAATTATGATGATGTTGTGGAAACATGTTTTGTAAGTCTCAAAGTGGGCATGGAATCTGATTAGTGTTCATTGAAGAGAGTCGACAATATGGAGGATAACGTGTTAGATTCGTGGCTTCGAGAAGACAAAAGGAAATGATTATGCATAATATCGATGGATAAAGTAAAATTCAAAGGTACGCGGGATGATCAATCAAGTAATAGAAGGTTCATGCTATTTTATAAATTTTACGATGAAATGTTTAAATTAAAATGCTTTGAGATACGTTGTCCCTGCGGGTGCGAGCGCAAGCCAAGAGGGTGTCCTTATATTGTTTAACGAAATGTTATGAAAGAATAAGACTCGGGGTGAGGAAGGATGGACCGTCCGACCGAACCCGGCATCGTGCCTCGCACACGATTCGCCAAAGGAAGGGAATGCCTGATGAAGTGAATGAAATGGTACGTACGGAATGGGCAGAACGGATCCGAGCGAGAAAAGGGGTAGCGCCCGAGTACTCGTTCGGGGATGGGACGCATATGGCTCGTCGAGTCGACCAACAGCTAACGGTCGGCTTGGGCGAGACATGCCACCGGGCATGTAAAACAGAGCCGACAAGATAAGTAAAAGACACATGATAAAATGATAAGTAATGTTTAAAGAAATGTTTAAAGTAAAGTTTCAAGTAAGTTTTACAAGATTTTAAATAATGTTTAAGGAAATGTTTCAAGTAAAGTATAAAGTACGTTTTACGAGATTTTAAATAATGTTTAAAGAAATGTTTCAAGTATTGTTTCAAGTAAAGTTCAAGTAAGTTTTACTAGATTTTAAAATAAGAATTCAAAAGATAAAAGATGTTTTCAAATGAATATGAAAGATGTTTTTAGGTGAGTATGAAAGATGTTTTTAAGTGAGATTTCGAACGAGCTTCAAGGATAAACGAGTTTTAACAATTTTCATAAAGATATTACGAAGAGCTTCAAAATGAGTTAAGTTTCAAGTATGATTTTTATAAAAATGTTTTACGATGAGTGTTTAAAGAAGTTTTAAAAGCAAGAAGAGTTTTCAAAGAAAAATGTGTTTTTCAAAGTAAAGATAAGTTTTTAAAGAGTTTTTTTAACGAAGTTTCTATTATTCGATTATGACCGCTCTACAGTTTGTAGCAAAAGAAGAGAATAAGGAAATCGTGGAATGAGTTAATCGTCGGCTGATACCGAGAGTGAATATGAAGTCGGGAGAAAAGTGAGTTTGTTAATACGTTACCGAGAGGAAGATTTGAAATGAATGAGATAAAGTTGTCGAGGTTTATTTATGANGCGACTTTTTGATCCAAAAGTCGCGAATCCCTCATCTTCAAGGCCACACTCGCGACTTTTTGCACCAAAAGTCGCGAGAGCATGTGTTCATTGTTGTATTTGCGAGATTTCGTCGCCTGGACCTCCGATTCGCGTGTTTTCGCCTCCCGGACACCTGGACTCGCGAGTTTTTGTCCCTTAGGCACCAAGACTCGCGACTTTTGGCACGATTCGCGAGTTTATGTCCAAAAGTCGCGAACATCACCTTAATTCGCTAGTTTTCGTCGCCTCGGGTGCGATGGAGTGGAATTGATCGTTTTTCGTACCGTTTTCATTCGGATTATGATTATCTCATGATTGTACTTGTATCCTTTGATTATTATAGTGAAAACCAAGGTAGAGCAATGCTCTCCCAAGGACGTAAGTTCACGCATTGTGGGCCCAACCTCGTATATCGCTCATGTCTTCACAAAAATTAAATTTCGAGTAATTAAAAATTGACTGATCATAAACAAACACTCTAAAATCTTTTTAGACGAGATCAGTACCGATCGATGTATGTCTCATTATTCTGCAAAATACGATCCATTAAGAGCAGACCCGCTATCATAATTCATGTATTAACAGAACTTAACTCCGCAAGTAAACGAGCGTGAAAAGGACACAAAAGAAGAGAAATTGGAAAATCAGAATCTATCCTTGATGAATCAATTTCTGGAAACAATATTAGAAATGAAGAAACTCTAGGTGTTGAGAAAAATAATGTTGGAGTAATAGAATTAATGTTGGAAATTCTGAAAAACATATGGCCTTGTAAATCATCCTAGGATTGAGAAAACTGCATGTGCAGAAATTAGCACAACTGAAACTTGTGAAAACAATCAAATTAGTTACATTGAAATAGACAACAATTCATCAGAAAAAGAACCAGTGCAAGGTTATAAACCGTTGAAAGACATTTACAGCAGATGCATGATAACAAAAGAACCAAATATCATTACTCAAGCTTTGGAACACCTTGCATGGAAACAAGTCATGATAGATGAATTAAGTATGATCCAAAAAAACCAGACCTGGAGTTCCGTAAACAAACATGAAAATAAGCAACCTATTGGTGTAAAATGGGAGTTTAGGACCAACTAAATCCATATGGATCTGTGAACAAAATAAAGGCGAGGTTAGTTGCCCAATGATACTCACAGAAACAATGAATAGACTATATCGAGACGTTTGCTCCAGTGACATGGTTGGGTACAATTAAATTACTCGTAGCATTGGATGCCTACAATAACTGGAAATTATTCTACCTAGATGTAAAGTCAGCTTTTTTGAATGGAACGCCGCAAGAAGAAATATTTATACATCAGCCCCCAAAATTTATAAAAGAAGGAGAAGAAAAAAAGTTTATCCATTACACAAGGCTTTATATAAACTTAAGCAAACACCTAGAAAGTGGTATAGAAAAATTTATTGATACTTCAAACAACAAGGCTTTATGAGAAGAAAATGATTCAACGCTCTACATCCTAGAATGTGACGACAATGAAAGAGTGATTGTGTCCCTATATGTTGATGATATTCTCATAACATGCGGAATTGAAAAACTGGTGTAGTTCCAAAGTAACAACTTATGAGCACATTTGAAATGTCAAATTTATAAGAAATGAGTTATTTTTTATGTATGGAAATAACGCAGAAGTTTAATTATATTTTTTTGGGACTGTCAAAATACTCCAATGATATGATCAAAAGGTACAAATTAGAAAAGGGAAAACATACCTCTAATCCCATGTCCCCTGATGCAAAACCAATTTCCGTTCAATATGATGAAAGCAAAATCATATCAGACCCTAAAAATCTAGTAGAAATAACAGCCTACATGAGCATCATAGGCTCCTTATTGTACTTATAAGCTATAAGGCCATATATTACATTTGTTGTAAGTCTACTCTCGAGGTTCATGACTAAACCATATAACAATCACTTTGGCGCTGCAAAAAAGTACTCAAATAAATGAGAAGTACCTTGAACTTTGGCTTATATTTTAAGAAATGAACTAACCTTATTTTCAAGTGCTTTATAGATAGTGATTTTTTAAGATCCACTTACTACAAGTCAACCACTGGATACTTATTCATGATTGGGGAGACGACTTTTGCTTGGAATAGCAAAAAATAAGAAATAGTTGTTCAATCATCAGTGGATGCATAATACATGGTCGGAGAGGCAACCTCAAATCATGCAATTTGGCTCCTAAAAATCCTTGATGATCTAAGGATTCAAATTGAAAGACTAGTAACAATCAAAATCGACAACCAATCGGCAATATGCATGACTAAAAACCCAACCCTATTCGTTCGGTGCAAACACATATATATCAAATTTCATCTACTTCATGATTATGTGTAGGAAGCATTGATAAAATTGGAGCACATATCATCGGAGTATCAAGTTGCAAACATCCTTACAAAACCCATCTATCCAAGGCTCATGGGAATAACATAAAAGCCAAATAATCTCACTATTAAGAAGGAAGAAGAAACATTGAAGCAATGATTACCTCATCACGGAGAAATTAAGAGATGTGATGGTTTAATCATCTTCAATATGGTGAAACCCGCTGATGAAAGTGAGGTGATCCTGGAGATGACCTAGGCAAAATTGAAAGAACCTAATGGAGTAGTTGGGCTAATGAAATTGCCAATTAAGTGCACATAACAAAAATTAAATTCAAACACCCCAGTCAACACTCAAGTACACCAAGACATCACAAATGGTCATATTTTGTATTAAATGCATTCATGCTCTAACGGCTAGAAGTCTGTGTATAAATATATGCAACCTGAATAAGACTTTTATTCTTTTAAGAACAACATCTACGTTTTCATATTCAAGCTCAAGCCAAAATCAAAGACAAAGCCAAAGCCTAAACTAAACTCCAAGTTAGGGAGTTACATAATTCTTTCAGTTTTTAATCAATTCTAACTATCTCCTTTGTCTAATTTTTAATTCCATTTAAGTGAAAAGATTCATCAAGCTCTTTTGATCAGTGTATATTTTCAATCTTACCCCATACAAGTATTATCTTTAAATTTTTAGATCGAACACCACCGTGGCTAGTTCGAGGTCCTGGATTGGATAGTTTGTCTTGTACTCCATAGAAATACAACTATTGTAGGATTGATTTAATACTTGAATACCATAATTTAGACTCATGGATTCTTTCGTGTTTGGGTCATATCTGGATAATATACATTTCAGAATGTACATGATTAAATTAATTTGTCGTTTTCTTGTAATATTTTATACTTAAGATGTCGGCAACATAATTTGACTAAGACTTATGGATAGGGCTGTCCGGAGGCCCCCTTGAGGCCTGAGGGTAACTTCACCTTACTGTAGGTCCCACGGGCATAATGATACTATTTTATTATGTTATTACCACATGTGTGTTTTACTACTAAATATTATACCAATTTAAATTTGGGGGACTTAGATTCGAATTCGTTAAAAGCTATGTTGTACGGGTGCCGGGTACAAAGTGCAAGGGTGTGAGGGTGCGGGGTACGTTAATGTGCGTTAATATAATTTAATAAAAATTATATATTATAATATAAAAACAAATATTTACAAATTAATAAATAACCAAATTTATAACAATAATATTTTTATTAGTTTTACTCTATATTTCTTCAAATTTAAGTTGTACAAGATAAATATCATAAGTTTGAAATACTATTCATATTCTATTGGAATACTTTTCATTATATTAAAAAATAATATTTTATCTATTTCATTTGTAATATATAATAATATATATATCTTTAGTGCTCATATATCTATTAATGAATTAATGTATAATATTCATGTTTTTTATGAAATTTTAAGTTTGTGAAATCTTATATTGGATGAGCTCAAATATTAAACAACGACATTTTTTTATCAGAATTTTGAGAAACAAATATTTTTCAAATTTGATTAAAACCCTTGGAAATTCGAATAACCCAAAAGAAGTTATATATAAAAGAAACATTGAGAAATTTATGTTATGAGAATGAAAGAAAATCGGAATAATTTATGTAAAATGAGATATTGAATTACAAAATAGAAAAACGGAACCCAGAATAGAAACACGACCATAGTGCAAATTTTATACTCAGGTACCAGACGCACCCGAGGTGGGTTGAAAGACACGCACCCCCATGAATCGTGCAACATAAGTTAAAAAAGTCCGACTGGACAATATTATTAATTATTTTTAAATTATAATAATTGTTCAAATATAGAGGTGGCTATGGGCCACACTCAGCAGGTTGCGGATACAACCTAATAAACCAGGGAACTCATACGGGTTGACCTAACAGATTGATATTAAATTTCAACCCGTTAATAGGTTGATCCGTCGGGTTTGAACATTGGCCCAACCAGGCCCACGAGTTGAGTCAAATGGGTTAAGTTAAGTTGACGAATTCAATTGATTTGCAAATCGCTAAAATTGAGTTAATCCGGTCAATGTTCGAGTTTGAGATCAAATTTTGTGAACCGAGTTGAGTTTAGTTCGAGTTCGAATTCCTAACGAAGAGAAGTAACGAACATCGAACCTCAAAAATTTTAAATTACCTATCCGAGCCGGTTCGAAAGAATACTATTATAATAAATATATATTATTTTAAATTAACTAAATATTAAATACAAACTCGAATCAAATTAGAATCTCAATCGAAAAGAATCTCAAATTATAGTTTTGTTGCTTTTAAACTCGACCGAACATTTTATATTTTGAGTCAAATTCGAAACATAAAATACAGATAACTTCATTTTGCTTATACATCTACTTAAGTTAATCCATTAGTTCAATAATTTTAAATATAAATGATAATAATTATTTTATTTAGTATCGAGACAAACCGTGGAACAACCCAACATATTAAGATTTTTTCGACCATTACAACCCGTGGCCCACAACGAGTTGATCCTTTGCGGACCACGTATTCATTTTATCAGCTCAACCCGTTACATATTTACGAATAGGTCAGCACACGGGTTGACTCATAGTGACGGTTTGGGGCAGCTCGACGGGTTGGGTTGGCCATGGCCACCTCTACTTGCATAGTGTTAAGGGTAAAAATCGATACTTTTTAATATTACGAAGAATTGTGTGTGATAATCGCTGGTAATTGGTTGCCGTAATAGAAAACACAGAGAATTATACGTGGGAAATCCGAGAATCGGGAGGAAAACCCACGGGGTATTAAACCCATGAATGATATCACTAAGAAAGGAAAGAATTACAAAATGCAGAGAGTTTGGCTTCCTAGAACTGGTGGAATTTTTCCAACTTATTGAGCCCCCATGCTTATCTCTTTTACCCAATTTTATAAAGGTTAGGATGAATATTTAATTATAAAATCTCATCATAATCTTCTCATGTCTTATCAACCGTCCTCAAATTGAATAATATGACTTTTAGTGCCAAAAAGTCGTACAGCGCCGTCGGAGATTGGTGGCGCATCCATTTTTGACATTATGCACATTTCTGCCAATCATGTCGACTGTGGAAAGCCATCGATCTGGTCGACCAGGCACCACCATATGTCGATCGACACTTGGAGCGTTGACACACGCGAATACCGATCGTCTTACATGATTGATGACCGGTCCTTGCACTCTACATGTCAATCGGTTCTCCCTGGAATGTGTCGATCGTCACTTAACACATCTGACCCATCCGATTTTGACCCTCATTATAAATTCATGCATTAACACATAGCTTGAAAATGCTCTTGTGTCGAAGAAGCACCTAACCACTATTTCAATAATTTAGTGTTCGATATCAGCCAACAACCATTACACTAAGACCTAACCACTAATCTACATCCTTGATGGGAATTATAAGACCGGTTACCACGAGAAAGCCTTAGCTTATGCATAAAGATTAGCCCAGACCCAATTGGATCAGGTCCAATACACTTCGGATTGGTCGCACCACTTAGCTTTGACCTAGTCTTAATGAAATGGCTATACTCTAGGCAGATGCAGTTTCTAAGAGAATTTACATATTATAGAGAATCTGAAAAATGGAATTGGCATGTTAAACTGAAAGAAATTTGTCAGTCCACCTCTATATAAATGAGGTGATTTTGAGATCGAGAGGATAAAATTGTGATCATTCCAACCCATTATTGTTCGTTTATTCTCTGTTGTTTTCCTGTTAATCATTTCCTTTGCCCTGATTGACCGTGTACTGTTCTATTCAGCTTTTTGAATTAGCCGTGGATGATTTCCACTCATTACTGTAGTTTTTCCCATTCCTTTTAGGATTTTTGCACGTTAATTTGTCAGTGTTCGTTTAATATCGTATACCTAAGTTGTCCCACAAACAACTAGAAATTTAAATTAAGTTCATAATCATTTATTATAATAATAATTCTGCAACTCTTGGTACCTTTAAAAAAGAACTATAACAATGTTAAAAAAAGAGGTCATTGAGACAATTAGGAATTAAAATAGTACAATTTGGGATAAACCCAATTCGACCTAATCAGTTTTGTGGTTTAGTTTATGTAAAGATGACCATGGGTCGAGTCGATTCGAGTATAGTGGAACCCAAACCAAAAGCAGTTCATTCCGCTATTGCTCAAACTATCCATGGGTCTAAAAAAATTTATATTATGGGATCGTAAAAATAAGGAAATTATATTAAGAGAACATACATACAATATTAGTTTTTATAACCTAAGTTGTAACTATAGATTAACGATATCTTGTATTGATTATAATTATAATTATTTTAGAACTATTGAGATAACATATTTAAAATTTATAACAATATGATCATTATTTTGCAAGTTGTTTCTCGTTTCACAATCACATAAATATATATTTCGATATTTAAATACCAGATATATTATTTTGTTGCAAAAAATAACCAAATACAACTATTTTTAGTATAAAATTCTTACTCTATAAAAAATATATTATTATTTAATTCATTCGAGTCAAAATCGAAATTAGGATATAATTCGAGTCTCAATCGAATTTCGGATATGAGTTCCTGTCAAGATGGAAATAAACCAAAGATAGCAATCTATATTCATCAACGGAAATCATGCTAAATCACAACCAATTTCCTATTATATTTGATTCTTTAATTGTCTTTTAGATTTTTTAGATTATTCTATTATATGTACCCATGAATTCTTTATAGATTAACAACACAATAATAGACTTGATCCTTCTTTTGTTTCTTCTATTGAAGTTGTTACCTCTTTGACATGGTATCGGAGCCATGGGGATATGATATTTTTTAGCCAAATTTGTTATGGGAGTTCTTTTTTGCCCTACCTACAAATTGGAGAAGACTATTAAGGGGTCCACACCACCCAATTGGATGTTTGCATGATGTCTCTTGAGCATTATGGTAGAATCATTTAATTCGCTAACGCCTCTCACCAAAATCTCAAAATATTTTTTGCTAAATTTTTCTTGGTGAGTGTGTCTCCATCAACAACATTCTTATTCTTCTGAAAATTTACAGTCGTCAAAATAATTAAAGTTTCATTAAGAGTTGGATGTGGAGCAAGTACATATCCCTCTTCCGGCTATCTCGATCAACGCTTCCGTTACCATCTAAGGAAGTGATCATCTCTCTTATATCATATGTTATCTTAGTTTAATATTCCTAGAATTAATTTGGAAATGTGTGCTCGTGTTCATTCCGTGAAGCCGAATTCCGGAAAGACTATGGATAACACCTCAAAAACTCACTCGGTTTCAACCATATCCCATATCCGATATGGGGATCAATACGGGATTTTGTTAAGAATTCTGTGATAACATCATATGAGTTAGAAAATCCTCTCGTACTCATTCTTCCACTTATTGGTTACTTGACTCTAGAGCAAATCAATATATGACTGTTCTTTGGAATGGCTCATTGATATTTGTGTGATGTCTCATGCTATGTTCATCTTCCCGATGGGCAAAAATCACTTGCTACCAAGAAAGAAAATGTGCTATTCAGTCCATTTGTTATGTTGAATGATGTGTTATATGTTTATGAATTGACTTGTAATATGATATTAGTATCTCAACTTTTGCATCAAAATTCCTATGTCCTCACATTTACGAATCATCTTTGTATTCTGCATGACAATATTTCGAGGACTCTGATTGTGTTGGGTGACAAGATCGACGAGGTTTATAAATTCCACCCGATTAATCAATGCTCTGCATTTCACATAGGAATGAAGACAGAATCTCGTACTCTTGGGCATCAACGTTTTGGACATCCTTCAGATTCTGCACTCTCTCATTTCCCTTTCTTTCCTAAGAGCTCAACCATAAATTTTCAGTTTGATGGTTGTTCTATATGCCTTCGTGCCAAGCATACTTGTGACCCATTTTCCATAAGTTCAAATATTGCACAATCTATTTTCAATCTTGTCCATGCCGACATATGGGGCCATTAAAAAACTTCCTCAAGTTGTGAAGCTCACAACTTTTTGACCTTAGTTGAAAATTTCTCTCGAGCCGTGTGGGTATACCTCATTCCTTCAAAAAAAGAGGTATATCAACGAATTCAACAGTATTGCTCCATGGCCGAGACACAATTTCATGTTGTACCAAAGTGTTTTCGCATAGAAAACGGATGTCAATTCATCTATCTTCGCCACTTCTTTGACAAAAATGTGTTTTTCATCATACCTCAACGGTTCATGCCCCTCAACAGAATGGGAGGGTAGAATGTAAGTATCAATATATTTTGAATGTTGCTCGAGCTCTTATGTTTCAAGCTAATCTCACAATCCGCTTTTGGGGAGAGTGCATCCTTACAGCTAGTTATTTGAATAATCGCACTCCATCTACTCTCTTTTATGGGAAAACTCATTATGAGAGTCTCTTTCAAAAACCTCTTTCGTTGGGGCATTTACAAGTCTTAGGGAGTCATTGTTTTGCCTATCGTTATCTTCAGGGGACTAACAAATTTGTTGAACATAGTCGTCAATGTGTTTTTCTAGGATATCATTATAATAATAAAAGATGGAAGGAGTATGATCTTGATACTATGAGTTCCTTGTCTCCCGAGATGTCATCTTCTTTGTGAACAAATTTCCATTCTCATCCTCAACTAATCTCATCGACTTACCCATCACTTCCATCAATCCTCTTGAGACCTCTTCACCACTACCATCCGAATTCATTCCTACATCATCTATAAACACTTTGCCCCTATCTGAACCAGTTGTTGTCAAGGGGAGCCAGATCAACTAGTTTAATTCAACTCACTTTCTGATATTGTTTAAAGCAACCCCTACATAGTCTCAAAACTACTTCTCCTTGAGAGACTCCAACCTTATATAGTAATCTCAACCCAGTAGTCTTAGAAAGCTAGAATCCAATATCTCCAATTGTCACTAAAATCACTGAATCAAAAAAGTCAATTGACTAGATGATTGAAAAAATTGGATAGAGGGCATAAACGCACAAGACCATATACGAAGCTGAACGATTATGTATGTGGAAAGATCGTGGGGGTAAAATCTTCACCCCTCGATCGAGTCATCACATCTCCAAATTCAGAGCCACTATGTACGTGTCTCTATCCCATCAAATATTTCTTGTCATATGAGAAGTTCAATGCAGGACATAAGAGATTATGTGCAGCATTATACGCTAAACCAGAGGAACCCATTAGATATTCGGATGTTGTAAAGGATTCTATATGGCAAGCAGCTATGAAGGCAGAAATTGATGCCCTCGAAAGGAACTGTACATGGACACTACAATATCTACCAAAGGGGAAAGAAGCTTTGGGATGCAAGTGGGTGTTTCGAATCAAACGAAAATCGGATGGCTCAACAGAACGCTACAAGACAAGGATGGTTATCTATGGAAATACTCCAAGAGAAGGTATAGACTACAATGAAACTTTCTCACATGTCGCGAAATTTGTGACAGTGAGAACATTACTAGCCGTTGTTGTGGCAAAGAAGTGGGAGATCCACCAAATGGATCTTAATAATGCATTCTTGCATAGAGACCTCACTGAAGAGGTATACATGAAATTACCACTGGGTTTCAGGTCTAGCAATGATCAACAAGTTTGTCGACTAAAGAAGTCTTTATATGGACTCAAACAAGTTCCGAGGTGTTAGTTTCAGAAACTCTCTCAATGACTCATTGAGATCGGTTTCGACAGTCACTAGTGGATTATTCGCTCTTCATATATTTAGGCAATGGAAAATAACTACAAGTATTGGTCTACGTTGATGATTTGATTGTTGCTGGAAATATCAAGGATATCGTGAACAAGTTCAAAGAGTAATTGAGTGAAATGTTTCACATCAAAGACCTGAGACGGTTGAAATATTCTCTTGAAGTGGAGGTGCATGTAATCCTACTGAATTGTACTTGAATCTAAGGAAACACTCTAGATATCATCACCGAAGCAGGACTCTTAGGATCAAAACCAGCATCCACACCGATCGAGCAAAAAAACAACTTGGGAAAAGCTTTAGGAAAATGTATAGATGAACTAGAGAAATATAGGCGACTCATTGGACACTTGATTTATCTCGTGTTTGCAAGACCAGAAATAAGTTATGCAGTCCAAACACTTGCTCAATTAATGCAAACATAGCTAGTCAAGCATTGGGAAGTTGCACTACATCTTGTCCGATACTTGAAGGGCTCTCCAGGTCAGGGTATCTTATTGAAATCCTAAATGAATCTTCAAGTATATGGTTTTTGTGATTTTGATTGGGCTAGTTGCCCAATTACACGAAAGCCAACCACATGTTATCTTGTCTTCCTAGGATCAACTTTGATATCGTGGAAAACTAAGAAACAAAAGACAATATCAAGATCATATGCTAAAGCTGAATATAGAGCAATGGTTGCCATTGGTTGTGAGCTAAGATGGTTGAAATGTTTAGTAGCAGATTTGGTAGCTCGACCGATGTGGTTGTTCTGTGAAAGTCAATCAACAATTCACATAGCAACAAATCTGGTGTTCCATGAGCGCACTGAGCACGTCGAAGTTGATTATCACTTTGTACAGAATTTGGTAGCAGAAAAAGAAGTGATACTCAAGCATGTCAAAGAATCAAAATAGATTAGCAGATATGTTGAGAAAGAGTTTGGGAAATGCTTAATTCCATCACCTTATGAGCAAGTCGGGCATTCAAAATTTACATGCACCAACTTGAGGGGAGTGTCAATATGGAAATAAACCAAAGATATCAATATCTATTCATCAAAATGCTAAATCACAACCAACTTTCTATTTTCTTTGATTCCTTAATTGTCTCTTAGATTCCTTTTATTTCTTAGCCTATTCCATTATATGTACCCATGAATCGTTTATAGATTAACGACTCAATAATATACTATATTCTTCTTTCTTCAATTGAGGTTGTTACCTCTTTGAGAGTTCCATCATACCAATATCCAACATGCATGAAATCATAGCAACAAGACTTGAACAACTAGCTCCACTGTTAATTAATCTGACCAACATCCGAACCACCCACGATTAACCATTCTAAACACGGGTAATTGGGGGCTGGGTGTCAGTTGAGAAAGATGAATTTTGATGTGAGTTTAAGATGGATTAATCGAAGGTTTTAGGAATGGGGGTCGGAAATAGTCAAAGGGCTAATATCGATCAGAGTGGAAGACTAACCGAGGAAACCTAACATGAAGTGGTGATGTTCATCGGTCTCATCAAACGGTCAAGTATATTATTCGTGCAATTGTGATGAATCTATTTGATAGAGTTCGGATTGGACTTGAATCGATGTATATTTTTAAATACACATATGGAAGAAGATAAATGCATATCTTATTAGATACATATATGGAAGAAGATACATGTGTATCTTTTTATATCAAATATGGAAGAAAATATGAAGATGTGGTCAAATAAATAGAAAAATAATATTGTATAATATTATATAGAATATTTTATATATTAGATTATAGTTGAACTGTATTAATAATCAGTCTCATTAACACAAATGCAATGCAATCAATCAATAACGTAACATATTGTTCGCTATTCTTCTTATGAATTTGAGTCTATGATCCATGTTTATCGATCACGTGATTTTTTCCTGGATTTAGGTATCCACGCTAAATCTTGTGTTTTCTACTTTTCTTCATTTATGTTTGGTTCTCATCGCATTGATTCGATCCGACCCTGGAAAACGGGAATTATTTTCTCATCTAGAGTGAATTTTCCCAACAATTGGTTGTGGTGTTGAGGTGGTGATGGATCGTGGCTGATATTACCCGGGTATATTCTCTTGTATTTATCCTTACCCGAGGGCTCGTCCGACGTGGTTATATTGTATTTTCGGTATTTTTATATTTTATCGCAAGACATTCTCAGGTGGTATTCTCACAATTCTGGCTCGCTGNCTTCGGTCACCCTCTTCCCTTTTCCCAAGGGGACCGGCGGCAGGGAGACGTTCGGCTTAAGCTGAGGGCCGGGGAGAACCTTCTCCACGGGAACGGCTCCCTGCAGCAACAAAGTAATAGTCTTAGCGTTAATAAAAGAACTATTACCGATTTGATAGAGGCTGGATAAGCTCAGAGAACGAATCCGAGCCTTTATCACCTCCTCTACAACTCCAAATACCCGAAAGGCAGGCCCCTCTCCGCTTGAGGACTGCCCGGTGCAGCGAAGGGTCAATGTGCCCGCGCTGGTTGTTTGGACCGGGGGGTTCCCTGACCCCGAAGGGACCACCGTGCCTCCCGTTGCCGATTCACTTGCTTCGGCGCTGCCCGATGCTTCCCTTTGTCCCTCAGAAGGACGGACCAAAGTAGCTGCCATACGTTTAAAGCGGGCGCTCGGCATCGTCTCAGTTGAATATGCAAAACGGATACATAAGGATCAGGATTAAGTAAAACACAAGTACTATCTCATACCCGATCCTTCTGATGGATCTGAATCTGAGCTAGAAGATAAAACCCCCTTCGGGGCTGGGGCTCCGGTCCTACCCGCAACACCTATCTCTATTAATCTTCTCTCTCGAAGCAGATATATTCGCTTAAGGCGTGCTTCGGGAGGGGGGAACAACGCAAGATTGTTTGCGGTGTCCCTGCGGGAGGGGTTGAACCTGCTTCGGTCCAATTGCCCTATGCGTGGGTGTGTTATGCGTGGCCACACTTTCAATAGATCCTCTTGCGGAACTATCATCCACACATAACAAGTCTCCCACGCATGAAGAGACTCCTCTTTATCTACAATTGCGCACTCTTTGGTGCGCACCTCTATATAGTACAACTTACAACACCCCAACAGACCTTTCCCCTTTCGGGACCCAATCAAGAACAGATTAAAGAAATGCTCTAAGGTTGGGGCCCGATTCTGTTGGTGACAATAAAAGATAAACGCTATAATATACACATAACTGCCCGGGAACAACGCAAAAGTAGGGCAATGAATCTCCTTAAGTACGGCCGCAACAAAGGGATGTAGCGGAAAGCGAAGCCCGCACTTAAGGGAGGCATAACTAACCGTAAGGGCTGATGCCAGCACATTCATTTCCGCCGGAAGGAAACAGGGAACATCTTCCCGTCCCTTCCAGATAGAGTAATGTGCTGGGATTGAAAATATAGACCTAAATTCCTCAATGTCCAACTCAGACATAGAGGGATAACGCGTTTTATGAGGAGCCATAAGCGTTTACCTTAGAAAGAAAAGATTGAAAGGCGGTTTGACGAAATAGCGGTAGAGGGCACAGAGCTTGACTGCAAATTCTTTCTCACGAGAATGACGATGAGAAGAAACAGTGCCCAAAACTGTGACAGTACGCTGCCACAGTTTTAATCTCCCAACCAATGGTGCGCTGCCACGTAATACTGTCCAAAACTGTGACAGTACGGACTGCACTCATCACGCCCCTTGAACTTTCGAATATGAAGAGGCGCGGGCCAAGATATTAATATTTAAAGAATATCAAGGGTAAAAAGATAATTTAAACCTATGTTAGCAAATTTTAAGCATAACCGACCCCTACTTTAAGGCAAAGATCGGTCCCCTGGACTCTCACTATCTACAGGTACGGTCCCCAGTTCTCATGAATGTATAAACATCATGTGATCGGCCTTGTATCACCTCTGCGATTGGCAATCAAGCCCGAGGGGCTAGTGATGTGAACTCTAGGACCGGGTACCCTGTAATGGGTGAGGCCCGATAACAGTTGGGCCGACTTAAATAATCAAAACGAACACTTACAACTCACTTGCACCTTTAGGAAGAGCGGCCCGATGTTCAACACAGAGGACCGAAGATAACTTTAGTAAATAAAAGCGTTATCTGCCAGCTGGCTCCGGAGTTCGGTCCGAACAGTTACAAAACGGTTACAGGCTCAAGCGTTCCACGCCTCGGGCCCTGTCACGTTTATCATGCTTCGGGCCCGATCACACAGACCACGCATCGGTCCCAGCCTCGTTTTACATCCTACGAAAACAACCTCTAACAAACTTGTCAGAGGCGGTTACAGGACGTGGATTACACTCGCCGGAAACTCTATAAATACAGAGCAAGATGAAGGAAAAGACAGGACCCTTTGGACGCGGAAGAACAGGCTGTTACTCTGCCGGATTCTTACCGCTTTCTTTGTCTCGTCATTTTCATTAGTCTGTCTTGTATGAACTTTGATTTATTTGATTAGTGAGCAGGCTAAGAGCATAATCAGCTCTTAGTCGAGTGGTTTTCACCCCAGTTCTTGGGGTTTCCACTATATACAGCCGTGCATTCATTTTGGTTTTTAGCTTTGATCGTCTTCCACATTTTAAATAAATCTGAACCGAGTTCGTTTGTTGAACGAACCGGATGACTATTGGTACCCCCTAAGAAGGGACCATAACAATGGGGATAACCACATCCAGTATTTGAATGATTGTTTTGGGGTACTGAGAAAGTATAGAATGAAACTGAATCCACTTAAATGTGTGTTTGTGTGAAAGGAGACAAATTTCTCGGTTTTATGGTATCTGAGAGAGGAATTGAGATGAATCCTGACAAGATAACGGCTATCCAAGAAATGACCCCCCCGACGACTGTTAGGTTAGTTCAAAGGCTAACTGGGAGATTAGCCTCTTTGAATCGCTTCATTTCGCGATCTGCAGAGAGAAGTTTGCCGTTTTTTAAGGTTTTACGTAAGACGAACCTTTTATATTGGGATGACGAATGTAGCAGGGCTTTTGAGAGTTTGAAAGATTATATGTGTAAACCACCGTTTATGTCACCTCCTTCACCGGGGGAACCGTTGGGTTTATATTTGTCAGTAACAAAAGAGGCAGTGAGCGCCGCGTTAGTCAGACTTAGCGATAAAGAACATAGACCGATATATTATGTGAGCAAGAAATTGCAGGGAGCGGAGTCCCGATATACTGATCTAGAGAAGTTTGTATTAGCTCTGATTGTCGCCTCAAGGAAATTGAGGCACTATTTTCAAGGACATCATATTGCAGTCTTGACAGATCAGCCTATCCGAAGTGTGTTATCAAAGATTGATGCCTCTGGTAGGCTAGCAAAGTGGAATATCGAATTGGGCCAGTATCAGATAGAGTATATCTCCAGGCGAGCATTAAAGGCCCAGGTGTTAGTGGATTTCATAGTAGAGATGACTCGGTCGGAGGAATTGGGTATTCAGGAGTATTGGGACGNAGCCCACTTACACCTTTAGGAAGAGCGGCCCGATGTTCAACACAGAGGACCGAAGATAACCTTAGTAAATAAAAGCGTTATCTGCCAGCTGGCTCCGGAGTTCGGTCCGAACAGTTACAAAACGGTTACAGGCTCACGCGTTCCACGCCTCGGGCCCTGTCACGTTTATCATGCTTCGGGCCCGATCACGCAGACCACGCATCGGTCCCAGCCTCGTTTTACATCCTGCGATAACAACCTCTAACAAACTTGTCAGAGGCGGTTACAGGACGTGGATTACACTCGCCGGCAACTCTATAAATACAGAGCAAGATGAAGGAAATGACAGGACCCTTTGGACGCGGAAGAACAGGCTGTTACTCTGCCGGATTCTTACCGCTTTCTTTGTCTCGTCATTTTCATTATCCTGTCTTGTATGAACTTTGATTTATTTGATTAGTGAGTAGGCTAAGAGCATAATCAGCTCTTAGTCAAGTGGTTTTCACCCCAGTTCTTGGGGTTTCCACTATATACTGCCGTGCATTCATTTTGGTTTTTAGCTTTGATCGTCTTCCACATTTTAAATAAATCTGAACTGAGTTCGTTTATTGAACGAACCGGACAACTGTTGGTACCCCCAAAAAAGGGACCATAACAGTTTGGCGCCGTCCGTGGGGACGATTTTTTCTAATCCCATTTGAGTTCTCTACCTGGGATAGGATAATCGAAGGCATGACAACTGGAACTCCGACAAATGATAGNGATTTTTGATTTGTTGTTTGTGAGACAACTTTAAGGTAATAAAAGAAGTAGAAAGAGCACAACGATTTAACGTGAAAACCTCATATACATGGAGAAATAACCATCGTGTCGAGAGAGAATCCTCTCAACTAATTCAATAAATAGCGAATTGGTAATACAACAGTGATCATGCTTAACAGTAAGGACAAACGAGATGAATAACGTCAAGAGTTAGGTTAGCAACAAGTTAGAAGGACAAAAGATGGATCTTAGGGTGACGGGCAGAACGTATCTTTGATACTCAAATCTCCTCTTTTATATAGAGGTAGATTGCATACTTTCCTTCATGAATTCATGCCAATCATGTAATTGGATTCCTTAGAATAGACAAGTTCCCTTAATACGCACGCTTGCATTAAGCTGTTATTTCTTTTGAATCGTAGTCAACATCCACATAGTAGGATCAATCCAATGTTGAGGGAAACGGTCCAAGGGATTGATCCAACACTTAGCAACTTCAACAATTGATGAGACTAGCGAAACGGACTCGACTACGTATTTGAACCCAATAGAATCACTTTATATTTCAAGCCGACTCATGACACTTTTATGGAGTAATAAGATGCTGGAGGCAATCAGAGACTTAACTAGTTATACTTGGAACGAATTAATTAGATGGTCAATTAATGATGAATTGAAGGCGCCCATCAAAATATTTTATCTTATTGTGTTTAGTTCAATTTAAGCTCAATTTACGTAATGTCTAAAGTTGGGCCGAGAATAAGACATTCTATGTCAAATTAGCTTCTTTAATTATGTTATGTTATAAAAAGTCCATAGAACTCGAAATTGAGGACTTTTGATTTATTTTTGTGAGGGGTTACTCCTTAGCTTATTTGATGAACTTTTCTGAACATATCAAAATTTCTCTTGTGATGTTTACTTAGTTTATCACTCTCAATTCATTCTATATTATGTGAGTGTGACATCTTTATCTTTTTTTTATTTGGGTTCAATTTTTGTGTTTCTTTTTTTTCATTCCATATACGTTGTGGGTTACAATTTATCTAACTTTGAGGGTCACATCAAGGTGTAGGTTATGAGTTATATAACATTGAGGGTCACATCAAGTGGTATTGGAGCATGGGGAACACAAGTTTGTTCTTTATTTTCTTTCTTTCGTATTTTTTGATTCAAAGAAATAAACTTTCTTCTTTCTTTCAAATCTATTTGATTAAAAAAACAAAAAAAAAATTCGAAAAAATACCGAATAATTCAAAAAAAAAATACCAAAAAAACATATATTCGAAAAAAATACAAACAAATTCAAAAAAATACCAAAAAAAAGATTGAAAAAAGAAAGTTTATATGTTAAGTTCTCCATAAATTTGTGCTTTGTTCATCTCTTATTCATTTCCAAAAAGAAAAGAATTTTATGTGTCCCCATCTTAATTGAAA
The DNA here is from genome assembly GCA_009725065.1 of Utricularia reniformis. Taxonomy (NCBI): domain Eukaryota; kingdom Viridiplantae; phylum Streptophyta; class Magnoliopsida; order Lamiales; family Lentibulariaceae; genus Utricularia; species Utricularia reniformis. The sequence goes on from RWGZ01000221.1 coordinate 461,772, forward strand.
TTACATATAAATTTGAAATTTCAATTGGATTGTAATTGTGCCCAAAATTTTCATCACTTTAGTACTAGTCATTTACATTCCCACATATTTCTTTGTTTCATTACACTGTCTATTCTAGTTTCTTTCCTTGCCTATCTACCTTTTTTGCCAAAAAAATCCTATATGTTTAACAAAAAATCCATCTTTTTCTGCACTACTTTTTGCCAGATCAATTCAAAATCATTGGTGATGTTTGAATAGTTTGATAAGAACTGTAGATTAGAACATGAGTGGAAAAAAGCAAAGATAGTTCATTTGATAAAAAAAAAGAGAGATAGAAAAAAATATAGCAATTGGAATTTTTCTATGTTCTATTTTTTTATTACATGTCTTGATATCAACTTCAAAGGATAATGATGTTGTTGATGAAGAGGAAATGTTTATGAAATTTATGTTGAAGGCAAAGCAACAACAGTTTCAACGATTAAATGGACGTTTAGGTGCACTAAATGATCAATTAGAAGACCAAGTTCACTCCATAGATTAATTCAAACATAATGGGAGATTGTCTTTACAAAATGCAAGAAGAGATCATGCTATTGCACATTTTGATGATTAGATAAATAGAGAATTTAGTGATCAAAGTAATGCAAGGGATCGGCATACTCATAGGAATTTCATAAGAGTGAATTTCGAAAATGATATAAAGAGCAAAAAATTGATGATACCTTGGAAAAATGATCCATATATATACTTGGAATGGGAGGCGATAGTTGAACATGTTTTTTATTGCAAAAGTTGCACCGAATTGAAGAAAGTTAAACTTGTCGTTCTTGAGTTTACAAATTATGCAATTACATGGTGGGATAAATTGGTTTCGAAGAGGAGAAGAGATAATGAAAGACCAATTGATACTTAGGCAGATATGAAGGCTATTATGAGAAAAAGATTTGTGTCATCTCACTACCGTAAGGAATTGCATAATAAGTTGAAAGGATTGATTCAAGTGTAAAAAACAGTTGAAGACTATTATACAGAGATGAAGGTTCTCATGATTAGAGCCCATATTGACGAAGATATACAAGTTGCGATGACATGATTTTTGTGAGACCTCAATCGATCAATTGCGAGAGTAATTGATTTGCATCATTATGTTGAGATTGATGACATGCTATATATGGTAATTAAAGTGGATAATCAACTCCGGCAGAAGGTGTATTCTCGATCATATCAGACAACTCCATTTAAAAACAAGTGGAAGAATGATTGGGAAAAAGAAGAAAATGATGATCTTAAGCTCAAACCAGAAATTTCGAAATTAAAAGTTGTTAATTCTTTTTAAAGGGATAAGGAATTTAAAGCTCATGGTTCATCAAGAGATGAAGAAATTCATTGTTTTAAGTGCCAAGATAGAAGTCACATCGATTCAGAATGTCCGAATAAAAGGAGCATTATTTTAAAAGAATCTGGTGAAATAGAGACAGAAGATGACCTTGATATCGATGAAACCTTTTCGAAAGTTAAAAGTAAGGGAGAAGAAGATCCAGTAGATGGTGAATTACTGGTAGCAAGGAGAGCTATGATTAGTAATGACAAATAAGAGGATCAACAACGAGAAAACATATTTCATGCGTGTTTGTCTTGTGAATGTAAAATGATGCACTGTGATTGTTGATGGTGGAAGTTGCACAAATGTTTACCAACATTTTGGTTGAAAAATTGAAATTGCCAACTCAGAAATATACGAACCCTTACGAGTTACAATGATTGAATAAAGATACTGAAGTTAAGGTAATCAAACAAGTATCGATTTCATTCTCTATTGGAAGATATGCAGATGAAGTTTTGGGTAATGTTGTTCCAATGCATGTGGGTTATATCCTCTTTGGTAGACAATGGCAATACGATCGGAAGGTCACACATGACGGATTTCACAACATATATTCATTTTTCATGAACACTCGGAAGATCACTTTTGTTCCTTTATTATCTAAACAAGCCTATGAAGATCAATTGAGAATAAAATATCAACTCGATGAAAAAAAAGAGAGATTTGTCGAAGTGAGAGAAAAAAGAAAGGAAGAGAATGAAAGTTTTAGTATAGGGATGAAAGAAAATCAAGTCATTCAAAATGAGAGAAATGTAAACAAAGAGTGCTTATATACAAAAAATAGTAGTGTGGAGAACCTTGAGTTCGAGACAACTAATATTTATACCGATGCATAAAGATGTGTATCATAATATTCATGACATTAACTTCAATTTACCTAGTTTTGTTGTTTCTTTGATGCAGGAATATGCATGTGTTTCCAAAAGACCTCTCGAGGCTACCACTAATTAGAGGAATTCAACATTAGATTGAATTTATTCCAATGAGAGAGAGCTTGACTGCTTGTGTTGTTCCAGTCTTCCTAGTACCCAAGGAAGATGGGCCATGACGAATGTGTACAGATTGTCGAGCTACAACCAAAATCACTGTAAAATATCTCTATCTCATATCTTATTTGAATGACATGCTAGATGAATTACTGATTCGTGTTCGTTTTCTAAAATCGATTTAAGAAATGGATACTATACGATTAGAGGGTGATAATTGGAAAACTACATTTAAAATTAAATTTAATATGTATGAATGGTTAGTTTTGCTATTTGACATAACTAATTTACCTAGTACTTTCATGGGACTAATGAACCATGTTTTGTTTGAATTCATTGGAAAGTTTATAGTAGTTTACTTTGATGATATTCTTGTCTATAACAATTCGTTAGAAACACATATTGAGCATTTTTTTGATATTCTATCTATTTTTTTACCATGAAGATTTGTATGCTACTATAAGAATGTCTCTTTTGCTTAAGTATAGTAATATTTATTGGTCTTGTCGTGAGAGCTGAAGGAATGAAGCTTGATAATGAATGGATTAGAGCTATTCGACAGTGGCATACATCTAAATTTGTTAAGGGAGTAACCCTCATGGCATTGATAGAAAACAAGGAGTATGTACCTCAACTTCATGAGAAAATTCAGTTTCAAATTGTGGAAGGAAAAAATAAGTATGCAAAATCTTAATACAAAGGACTTAAACAAATAGTTTTTTATCCCGAAGATTGGATTTGGGGTCATACGAGAAAAGAACGATTCCCAGCACAACGAAGATGAAACTTACAACCTAAAGGACATTCTTGAGGGTCACATCAAGAATCTTGATTTCCATATGAGTCTGATTTAATTGGGTCCCATTCAATTGTGATTTGGTTCCAAATTCATCGAATTCAACCTGCTTTTCAATTTTGGGTGGATATGTCTGCATGGGTTGCGACCTTTGTACGATGCCCGGTCCTATGGATCCAATCACTTAGGCTATAAGTTTAATAGCTTAAGAGAGATGATATTTTATTGGGATATCGTTGATAAATTATTTTATTTTTTGTTCAATATTGAAGAAATGTAATTGAAAAATCTTATTGCTGCTTAATTTTTTGAAAATCTTATTGCTGAAAAATCAATATTTTTTGTTCATTGTTTTTTCTAATTTTCTTAAATGTTTAATTTTATTATATTCTCAAAACCATTGAAGATATATCAAATAATAATGATAGAAACCATTTTGTGTTTTCTAATTACCAATGAAGTTATACTCGTGATATACCAATAATACCTATCTATGTCATACATCATTATTCCCGTATATAAATGAGATACCTTTAAATGGTTCATAACAATGGCAGGTACTTCACACATGGAGTCTAGCCATGAGAGATTGATGTGGGTCATGTTAATTTATTTTCCTTTTAGTAGTTGGACTTATTTCAACTTAGGCTCATATTCCATTATTGTTTGATGGATTAGTGGAGAACTATCAAACCAATATTTTTATAGTAGTCCATACATTAAATATCGGACAATATTGATACTTTTTTCGATATCATGTTTTATGGTTAGATTCTATGTTTTTTTCGGGTATGGGCATGATCCTAAAAAAATAATTAAATATTATTTAAATTTTTGTCCATATATATAAAAAAATTGGGTGAAGTTTGGTGATGACCCCCCAACTTACACGTTGTATAAAAACGATACCCCCAAGTTATGAAATTGCAGATTAAATCTACTATTTGAAAAAATATGTACAGAAATAACCCTCCAATTTTATTTAAATGCAAGAAAAACACTCCAATTTTTGGATACCGTTTAAGATTGACTCTTGTAATGGAACCGTAAAAGTTTGTATATGACATTCAAAGTTACAAAATTATAATATTTTGGCACTCTTTCTTTCAATTTGTTACAATTTAGCTCCTAAAATTTCCAACAAGTTGTGTATACGACCCTTGAAGTTAGTATATTATGCAAGTTTGACACCAGAAGTTTTAAAAAACATGTTATTGTGACCCTCAAAGTTCTATAGTTGTGCATTTCGAGCATGAAATGTATTTTACATATATTAATTCAATCACATATGTTATTTGATTATATTTGATCGAAAATTATTTGTCTAATAAGTGCGGAAATATATTGATGAATTCTATAATGTTAACGTATTTTCAAATAAAAATATTAGTAACTTTTTGATCGAGAAGTAAGTTCCACACATAATGTTAAGCTAGATGTTGTGTTGATTGATGTTAAAGTAACAAAAATGAGTATATCGTTAACTTATTGATCGGAAAGTAGCATTTACAAAATAATATGAATCGGAAGATGTATTCATGTATTCGGGTCATCGGAAGATGTTCATCATGTGTATTTACAATCAACATGATGTGGTTTTATATTAATAGAGTGACATATCGATTTAATCTTATACTTCCGATTATGATGCATTGAGTTCAACAATGTTAAAAGTCACAAATAATGAAGTTGTACGAGAAGATACATTTTTAATCTCTTTCCAAAATAATGTAATACAACAACTATATCAAATTAACGTTTTCTGATTATCTTGATCTTTTGCTCAAAACCAAGATTCAATCATCTAAACAAATCCAAGTGGCGGTTTTTGTAAACAAATAGGCCACCAGTTATTGTACAGAGCACGTCCCTGAAAGATCAGCAAAATATGTTAAAAAACGTAAATAAAATCAACAGCAAGCACTAAGCCATAATAGTTACCAATATCTATAATATAATTCCTCCTGATACAAGAATCGCCAGCATTGCAAGCTTCCCTGATTGGAGGCAAGCTACAATGTAATATGGCAAGCCTGAAACCATGAATATACTCACATATCACAATGAAAGCACACTGGAAAAAACAATTGATCAAAGAAAATGAAATGCCTTCACAATCGTAAATAAATAATCTCTTTTTGAAAAGTAAGTAGCTATTCTTCTTCAGTAGGGTTCCAAGGCCTTCACCTAAGCGAAATTATAACATTTTCAAGGGTAAAATCCCCAAAATCTTAATCAAAATCTACCTAAGTTGCAATATCAAGTACACGTCAAGATCCACAATTTGGCAACTGATGATGGGAAATACTTTGTTTTATATGATTCTTTGACATAGCAGGGGAAAGGGTTTTCGAGGAATTGAGAATTCCCAAAATTTATGAACAGTTACCTGATCGAAGTATTTCTTTACGGAGATGAATCTTCGGCGCCGCAGCTCTTCTTCAATTAATGGGTGATGTCATATCCATTAAATTACAAACGTCGTCAAGTTTAAAACCAGAAATTGTTAACGGAATACAACTTAACTTTTAAAAGGTAAGGATCACCCTTAAACGATTTATGTAACTTGGAGTGTCAAATATACAATTTCGAAAGTATGAGAGTATTGTGTTTATACCGGTTGAAAGTTGAGGGGTTAATTTTGCATTTTTCTCTAAAAATTATATAGAAGCTTTGAAAGTGACAAGCTACGTAATAAACTAATCTCTAGTTATCAACATAGGGCTAGAGACACTAGAGGGAAGGTGAACGCACTCACTTGCATTTGAGAATTAGTTACAAACCACAATTCGTTCTTGATCATAGAAGAATTACAAGGATCACCGAAAGATATAGAGGTCTGATCGTCGGTGAGAACATCAGGAAGAGGAGAAGAACCAGATTGAAAATATGGGCATCTTATCACTAAGAGATTTGTGTAAACTCTTAGGACTTGTCTCTTGCTTGAAATGTTGTAATGTGTCATGTTATTGTATATGGTTCCAACAAAAAGCAGAAGTATTAATGAATTGGATTGAATATCGATCCCGAGGTTTTTCTCCGGATTTACTCCGGTTTCCTCGTAAAAATTGATGTATCTTCTATAAGGAGAAAATTACATAAATAGCCCCCCAACTTACGAGTTGTGTAAAGATTATGCCCTCCAATTTATGAAATTACAGGAATGACCCATCAAGTTATTAAAACCGTTTGTTTTTTACCCTTGGTGTTTAGCATATGATTTTCCGTTAAGTTTACAATCATTTTTCGTTGGCAGTATTCGTTCTCAATGTTCACAAATTATGCAAATAAGTTTTCTATACGAAAAATTATGCAAAATTGATACTTCAAGTTCGAGAAATGTGCATCCTGACGTAAAACAATAACAATGTCGTAGATGGTCAATATTAAACGGTATTATTTACTTGAGGTGTCGTACATGCATTTAATTAATGTTGGAGGATCATATGTGCATATTTTTATTAATTTGATGTGTCATATTTGTATATTTTTGTTAACTTTAGGTATCATATTTGCAATTTCGTAACTTGTAGGGCATGCCTTTTATATCACCTAAAACTTGGAGGGTCACCGGCAAACGTCACCCGTTCTATAAGTACAAACCATAAATATTAAGAGCTTATATGTGAGAATTAGTTTGTAAATCTTTGAATCAAAGGCTGATAAGGAAGTGCTTTTCTCTCCAACAATATAACTATCATTAGTTGGAGATTATTTCAACCAATGATTTAAACCTAAAATATTTTTGAGTAGTTTTCTTAACGTTCTCGTAGGAGTTCCAATTTATTAGTTTCTTAAAAATATGTTTTCTCAACTAAATATACTATTCATATGATGTGTGCATTTGGACGTTTAAACTTTATCATAATTTTCATCAACATTAGAATTTAAATTTTCAATAAATTTCATATTTCATCTCTTGTAAATTGTAATCTAATTATCAATATTATTTCATAGTGAATTGAAGAAATGATTATTACAAAATCTAACTATATCAAAAATTTATAATAGTTTCTTTCTCAATACAAAATATTTAATTTTAATCACACCTTTTTATCCAACATGTTTTTTTATGATAAATGGTTATAGACAGATTAAATAATCTAAATGGCTAAAATAGGGTTTATTCAGACAATTTTGATTTTGACCCTACAAGATCTCGTCCGTCAATCAAAATCCCACCGATCTACGTCGAGATCGGGCCCTCCCTCCTTCTCATGCATTAAAATGGACGTGGCCCGTCTCATCACCGTGTCAATTCCACCGAATTTTCTTATAATTTAACACCTAAAATCAAAACCGTCATTAAAACGTAGAAAATAAAAAAAGTAAGCATGTTATCGAATAATTTTAATATATCAAACGTTGTGAGTATTTAAAAATAAAAGAACAATAATAAAAATAGAGAACATTTCAAATTAATAGAGATTTGAATATATAATAGTTTAAGTTGAATATGAATTAAGATACCAAAATTAAAACCTTTTAAAATAAAATTTCCAAACAATTTAGCATAAAATCCCTGTTTTCAAATGTATATAAATAAAACTTACGAAAGTAGACTGAAATTAGTATTATTAATTAACTAACATATGTTACATTTCACACATAAATTATATATATACAGTATAGGTCAAATATACAAAGTCCAGTTGAGTTAATGTTTGTGTTGAATACCAAGCAATATCCCATTTGGCAATATTCATAATTATTGCTAATTAATTATTATATAATTGTATATCATTAGTAGTAATCAACGGATACATGCTGATTTGGCCATTTATCCCCCCTTTGTCATTATTCAAAAGTATAAAAACTATCATATAAAAAATAGTAATTTAGTAACTTCCCATTTTTTAAAATGCTCATTGAAAAATCATAAATATACCTAAATGTAACATTCAAATTCCAAATATATAATTTGGAGTAAAATGAAAAGAATGTACGTGTCAATGAAATCATATGGATATGTGTTTCCAATATGGTACATGGGTAAAATAACGATTAGAGTTAATTGTGTAGATTTTAAGAGTACCTTGTATATATATATATATAAGTCTACAATTCATAATTTGTTTTTCAAATTGTACAAATATTATAAATTTATAAAACTTCGCATTTAGGGATTGAGAAATTGGTTTTCGCAATTTCTTAATGCGAAGTAACGTATATTTTAACATCATAGAAAAAAATGGGGTAGAAAGTTGAATTACCCAGGTAGTAGCCGATCAAACGGTATGTTATATTCGAAAAATTATTTACTGAACGTTAATTTATGCATTAAATATGAAATTGATAATTAAAGTAAATATTGAGTATTGATAATGAAATATGTTCTCTCTTTTACTAAAGAAAAAGAAGCCTCCCTATAAAGAAACAAAAACACAACCTATTTGCCTTGAAGTTGAGTTGAATCAAACAAGGATTTGCATTTTCACTCTCAACCAAACCTCCATGGGTGCTCTACGAAAAGCTCTCTTCATGGCATCACTTATTTTAGGATTCGCATTTTTGGCTCCCTCGTATGGTACATATTTCGTTTATCTAATGATGATTGATGTTAGAATTAAATTTTATTGTATACATAGATGCGGATGGGATTGCTCCTATTCGGTTCACTTACTCCGGTACAACCGGACCAGATCATTGGGGGGATCTTAGTCTGAAGTTCTCGATGTGCAGCCACGGGAGATCGCAATCACCAATAGATATATTGACGAGCCAAGTTGTGGTTATGGAGGAACCAAATCCGTTAATCGCTTCGTACTCCACCGTAGAAAATGTTACTTTCATCAACAACTTATACAACATCATGGTCAGCTTCTTTAAGCTTTTTTGCCATATTTCAATGAATTCCAATTTTATAAAAATAATGCTTGAAATTTTAAAAAAAGTTTCAAATCGTTTTAAAATACACATTTATGTATAATAAGTTTAATTTCGGGTGGTTATACTAGTATTACATGTAATATCAGGGTTTATTAGTATTAACGAACTGATAATATAGGGATATACCAACACATAAATAGTCAAAATCGATACAATTTAAGAAGTATTGTTTTAGAACACTATATTGAGTGGTTTTCCTTTCCAATTTTACGCTAGTTTTCTATGTTTTGTGAGCTCTTTTAACAACTTAAGTTAATACTTTTGTAATTTTCAAAGTTTATAAGCACATTATTTATATCATTTTAAATACAAAGATTACTCATATTTCAATAACAAGTAAAATTAACTATAAATAAAATATTATTACAGGTTAAATATCCACATGATTGTGGTGGATTGATAGTAGATAACTCCATTTACACTCTCCTCGAAATGCATTGGCACACCCCATCCGAACATAAGATCGATGGTCGACGGTAAATTGAAATTTATTATACACTAAATCTATGTCATGTTGAAATATGTACAAAATTGATATTGGTTCTATAGGTTCGCAGCAGAGCTTCATCTTGTGCACGTAGACAAAAACAACAGAATAATCGTCGTATCGATTTTGTACAAGTACGGGAAATCCAACAAACTCATTGCCAAGGTATGCTTACAAATGCTACATTATAAAATTTGAAAATGGTGAGTTATGTCCCATAACTTTCATAATTTTGGTAAATTTGATCTACATAATTCATAGTGGCATTATTAGTCTCAAAACTTTAAGTTTTAGCAAATCTAGTACTCCAAGTTTGCAATATTTAGCAAATAAGATCCCCAAACTTCAAAGTGATAAAATCAGTCCACAAAATTTGGTTTTGGACGAGGATCTCAATTACCAAAATTGAAACTTTATAGATCAATTATGTTATACCAACTAAACTTTGTGTACCGATATTGACAAAACTTATATAGTATAGAAATCGATTTAATATCTTGATATTTTGGGGATCACAATTGTTACAATTAAAAAAGTTTGAGGAATAAAATTTTAATACTATAAAACTATGAGATCAAATTTACGTGTCGTTCTTATAAAATAGAAGTTGTTTTCATAGATTATGCACTCTTACCTCGTTAATTTATCCGACTCTAGTAATTTATTAGTTACGGCACAATTCTTTTGCAGATGCAAGATGATTTGGAGAAACTTGGGAACAAATCGATGAGGCTCGATGAAAAAATACGATTGCAGCTATCGGAAGTTACGAAAGGGTCTTCGAAATATTATACATACACTGGTTCCTTAACTACTCCTCCTTGCAAAGAAAATGTCACTTGGTTCATTATAGGTAATGTCGAGTCTATTTCCAAGAAACAATTACAAATCCTCAAAGCTCCTTTGAACATTCATTGTAAGAACAACGCAAGACCCTGTCAACCTATGAATGGGCGTCGTGTGGACTTATTGATAAAAAAATAATATTATTAGTTTATTAATATTTTTTTAATTACAAAATCGAAGTTATTGGAATTAAGCTAGATTAGCCAAATCTACATCTACACCAATTAGGTACTGACACATACTTTGAAATATATTGGATTTAAACTATGATACTAGAGTTTTTTAATATCAATATAAATTATTAATAATATCGCTTAAATATTAAATTTTGTACATATCTCACATTCAGATTTTTCTTTTATATTTTAGCATGATTGACATATATAATTGAACTATTTTTATTATTCTATATTTACATGTAAAATTTCATTAATTAGACATTGTTTTAGAAAATTATTATATAATCTAATATAATGATTTGATTTAAATATTTATATTCAATGAAATAATAAATGGTAGATCTCGAACCCTTCTTAAGAGATCTAGGTCGGTCTGCATTGCACCCCACACAGAAAAAATAGGGATTGCGAGAATATGGATTTTTAAATCAAAGGAGTTCGAATGAGTTCAAAATGTTAAAGAAGTGCATAGTATGTGTTATATTATACTACTCAATTTCGTACCATAGAATCGAACTCCAACCGAACTTGAAACTTATTTAAACGTAAACTCGAATAATTGATTATTTAGTATTAAAATTCAAATTGAAATTCAAACCGACAATGAAGTTTGAAAACTATTAGAGATAATGCAACAGAAACTAAATAATCAATGATTCGTTTAACTGCTTAAGTTCATATTTTTATTTTTCAACTTGATTGGCAGATGCGGTCATGTGGCTAAGTAGCTAGTCACCCAATTTATTAAGTATCAGTATTATCAAATAATATTTTATTAACTATTAAATTATATAAAACACATATACTAACTTCTATTTTGATTTAATAATATTTGTAAAATAAATAATCTAAAAGAGCTTCAAACGTTTCCATAGAATACGTATAAAAAAACTTAAATTAATAAAGAAATGTCAAATACGTTCATTACGGTTACTTAAAAAGAATATTTTGAAAGTGACAATTTGAAAATAAATAATAATTTAGTGAGGATAAAATTTTAATTAGAGCTTTTGATGTAAGTTTTTCTAACACCAATTAAAAATAATATGACTGTATAACATTGACAACTTTTATGTTAAGATGATAACATACTGTTTAAATGATTACTTTTAATTAAAATTACCCAATACCTCATGTTATTATGTATTTTGCAATGTTACTTTTACTAAATTATACGAATCCCTCATGTTAGGATGCCTGATTTTCCCGGAATTCGCTAATACTGTTTGTACAAGAAATTTTTTTCCTATTTTTTATTCATTAAATCTCTCTATTTATTTTATACAATCTATCTCTTCATTTATTTCACATATGTAAATTCATGAACCCAACTATATCTTCTTTATTTTCAAAGTTCAAATCGGTTAATCAATTATTAGAAAAATATCTTGTTCTTTCCAATTCTTTGCACTCTTACGTTAGAAACTTGTAAAGTTGTGTAATAATCAATGTTATTAGGAATCTTTTCTTTTACAGAAATTTTTGAATCAAATTATCTAGTATTCACAATTCTCTTCCGAATTCTCGAATCGGGTTTTGTGAGAAGACAAAATTCAAAAAATTCAAAAACAAATAAGAAATTTTAATTATTATGTTATAAATTTACTAAGTTATGTAATTTATATCGACTTTTAATTATTTTATTAATTTTAAATTTTAACAAATTTTTAGTTTGATGATAAAATATTTATTATATTTTAGGTTTATAATTTAATAATTATTAAAATATATTTTATAATTAATTATGATTATTTTTACATATAAAAAATTATAAATTATATAAATAAAATAATTATTATAATTATAAAATTTACGAATCAATCCATATTCTCTAAAAAATTACGCATTACGAATCGCAAATCATTTCGTATCACATATCGTGGTAACATTGGTATTTTGTAATTAAAAATTGTGAAAGAATTATGATATCATTAATTACAAAAGGAATTATGATATCATTAATAATAATAATACCAATAATTGGTCTTAACCGCATTAATCGGTATTAGGAATATACATAAAAATTAGACTAATCAATACTTTGGTGAGAAAATCAATAAGTTTTTTTAGAATACCGATCAAATTATGTTTCGATATAATTAGAAATAAAACAACACTCAAACCGTATTAAATATTGTTGATTACAAATTACAAATGTTAATAATTAACTTATTTTTAATCATGCTATTTTTAACGAATTTCTACTTTTCTTTTTATGAGCCTTGACATAAAATACATTTAAAAAAATGTAGAGAATGTAATTACTTTTTATATTAAATATCATCAATTACAAAGCTTTGCTATATTTTTAAAATATTTAAATTTCATGACAAAAAATTTATAATAATGTTAGCAGTACAAATTTATTCAATTTAGTGATGTTTTCATGTTAGCTTTAATTGATTTATGGTCTATGTGTCATTATGTAATTTTAATTAAATTGATTATTTCTTTATCTAGTATTTTACGTCGATGGTACGTAATACGATTACATAATATTTACGTAATGAGAAAATGTCTTCTTCTACCCAATTACGTATAACATTTATTATCCATTAAAAATTTGTTAATAAATGATTAGATAATATTTATGTAGGTTAAGAAGTTATTATTGGATAAACTTCTTAACTTAGTATAAATATGATACTTATTCATTTTGTAGAGAGTTGTTGTTCAAACTTGGGTAAAGAAGAATATTCTCTCGGCAATTATGACAATGAATTCTTGTAAGTTTTCAAATAATCATTTCATCATGATTATGATGGTAAGGTTGTACATTTCTTATCGGAACATTGTTGTTGGAAATGTACAATTCTTCTTTAAAGTTTCTTGATATGATTCAAAGTAATTTTTTTGTTGATATCATTTTCGGTGATATAATATTTCATAATAAAAGTTAATTTTTGAATCAAAATCCTGATTAATGAAAGTTTCCACTGTTCTTCTTTTATTATAATTTGCATGTTAAGAGAAACTATGCATATAAAATTAGTTATGATTTAAAATATTATCTTCATCAATTTTATAGGATTTTCAGATTACACTAAATGCAATTTCATTGAAAGTATAATAATTAATGATTTATAAGTTTTAATTCATATATATCTTTAATTGTTAATCTAATTCAACAATTTTATGGATAGTTGTTTAATTTGTTGGTAATATTTTACCAAATCATCATATTCAATTCCATTGACTTGGTATTATATAAGAATTTGTAATCACCAAAGTGATCAAATTATTATTTTACTCAATAGAGATTTAAAGTTTCAAAATTATTGTTTATTATTATTGTTTGATTTTTTTGCATTATTATTTATGCATTATGATGATAATATTTAAGTTCATGATTTTAAAATATTATGTAATAGCTCAAGGGTTTATTAATTATTTTATTATCATGAATATTATGTGATTTAATTATATATTTGATTAGGTTCGTTAGTATATCCAAAGATTGCTAGCTTTCTTAATTGAATTATTTATATCAATTATATGATTTATTTAAGCATCATTATGGTTATGATATATTTTAGTGCTACCCAAATGTAACTTTAAATATATTTTATTGATTATTTGAACATTTAATTAATTGTTCTTATTAATACTCAAAGTATTATTATTTTGTTGTATTTTGCAGCATTTTCCACTTTTTCTTTTGGATTGCCATTTTCATTGCCATCAAACTTAATCTGTTTGATATCTCCCATGTTTCATAGAGAGATTTGTCATCATCACTGCTAGTTTCAATAATAGCAAGTGCTATTTCTATCTTTAATGGCAAGTCGAGATCATTCATTCCAAGATGATATAAAATATGTTCAGATTATTCTGGATAATTAAATCTATTAAACTTGACAATTATAGAAGACGACGATCAAAGACAAATAATAAGGGAACGATTCCAACAACTAATAGCGCAAAGACATTTATGGAACCCGTGAAAGACATTTATGGGACACTAATGGGTACATTGACCACCATGAAGTTTAATGGTTCAAGGACAATGCATGAACATTTGACTGAAATGATAAAGCTGGTGGCAAGATTAAATGCAATGGGAATGACTATCAACGATCCTTTTCTTGTGTAGTTTATTATGAACTCCTTGCCTTCGAGACAACATTAAAGAAACAATAATTAGAGTCTGTCAATCTCATTGACAATAAAGAGACCAAGTGGAAACCTGGAAAGCAGAATCGCAAAGGGAACGATAAAGATAAAATGAACATTACAGACAATTATGTGCAAATTCGCAAGAAAGGGTGTTTCTTTTGTGGAAAATCTGGACAGTTAAAGAAAGATTGTCTAAAACATAAGACTTGGTTCGAACAGAAAGGTAAGTATGATGCTTTAGTATGTTTTGAATCAAATTTTACAGAAGTTCCTTACAATACTTAATGGATTGATTCTGGATGTACCACTCACATATGTAATACGATGCATGGATTTCTTTCGATCCAAACCATACGCCCAAATGAAAAGTTCGTGTTTATGGGGAATAGAGTCAAAGCTCAAGTTGAAGCGATTGAAACTTATCGTTTAATATTAGATACCGGATATCATATAGATTTATTTC
This sequence comes from Utricularia reniformis, assembly GCA_009725065.1. Taxonomy (NCBI): domain Eukaryota; kingdom Viridiplantae; phylum Streptophyta; class Magnoliopsida; order Lamiales; family Lentibulariaceae; genus Utricularia; species Utricularia reniformis. The sequence continues at coordinate 476,903 of RWGZ01000221.1, forward strand.
ATACTCTTTATGTATCTACTGTTTCTAGGAATCTAGTTTCTTTACCAAGACTTGATGTAGTTGACTACTTTTTAAAATTTGGAAATGGTTGTCTTAGTATATTTAAAGAAAATCGTTTAATCGGTTCCAGTATTTTATGTGATGTCCTTTATAAGTTACAACTTAATTATCGATTTGTTGAGACTTTGCATATCTCACATCAAAGCATTGGTACTAAAAGAAGCTTTCATGATGAAAATTCTACTTATTTGTGACATAAACGTTTAGGTCATATATCTAAAGAAATAATGCAAAGGTTAATAAAAAATGAAATTCTTCATTTTATGGATTTTACCAACCTTGGAGTTTGTGTGAGTTGTATAAAGGGAAAAGGAACAAAACAGACAAATAAAAAATGGCCACAAGAAGTATGTCACCTCTTGAACTTATACACACTGACATTTTTGGACCTATTGATGTTCCATCGTTTATTGGAGAAACGTGTTTCATTACATTTATCGACGATTATTCCCGTTATGGATATATCTATCTATTGAATCATAAATATCAATCGATTGATCTATTGGATGTATTTATCACAGAGGTTGAAAGACAATTAGAAAGAAAAGTCAAAGTTGTACGATCAGATAGGGGTGAAAAATTTTATGATAGATATGATGATACTTGACCCGAAGCCCTGGAAGCGAACATAATCTATAAGGGATGTGTGGTAGAAGTGGATACGGTACGAACAGAGGCAGACCTGATTGAGTTGGGGATATGGGATTCGATGCTATACTGAGAATGGATTGGTTACCTAAGTACGATGCGCAAGTGAAATGTCAAGAACGTACGATCATTTTTAGTACGCCGCAGGAGGGGACAAGAGACCTGGTCGGAAAACCGATTATAGGGGAGGATGGAGAGTATAGTGATCGGTCGAGTTGGCTAGCATTTGTCACCACTGAGAAGGAAGGGACACCATTGGGGTCAGTCCTGGTAATTTGCGAATACAGTGACGTGTTTACCGACGAACTACCGGGTCAACCACCCCAAAGAGAAGTGGAAATGGAAATAGAATAGCTTCCCGGAACACAACCAATCTCCAAGGCCCCATACCGAATGGCACCAAGAGAGATGCATGAACTGAAGCAACAGATTGAGTCGCTATTAGAAAAAAGATTTTTTAGGCTAAACAACTTCTCTTGGGGAGCAGTTGTGTTATTTGTTAGAAAGAAAAGCGGCAAGTTAAGACCGTGTTATGATTACCGGGAGTTAAACAAGGTTACGATAAAGAACAAGTACATGTTACAGAGGATCGACGACTTATTTGATCAGTTACAAGTCGCGGAGGTGTTCTCAAAGTTGGACTTGAGGTCGGGGTATCATTAGGTCCAAGTGAAGGAAGGGGACATACCAAAAACAGCCATTCGAACAAGATACGGCCATTACGAATGTACTGTCATACCATTTGGATTGACTAACGCCCCAGCGATCTTCATGGATTTCAGGAATCGGGTGTTTCTCCAGTACCTAGACAAGTTTGTAGTGGTATTCATTGACGATATCATAGTGGTAGAATCAACCACAGTCATATTAGACACTGTTACCGCAAAGCTAGGGATACTAGATGAGGTACTAGAGGCCTAGATATTAGACCCCGAGAAACATGTAACACGAAAAGAGGGAGCCAGAAGCGATAAACCAGAGGTAAACAAAGGAAGCGATGGGCTAATCATAATGAATGAACATGTATGTGTACCAAACAAGCCGGAGTTAAGAAAGAAGATTATGGCAGAGGCACACAGTTCAGCCTTCTCATTTCACCCAGGAAGTACTAAGATGTATCGGGACCTAAAAACGCACTGGTGGTGGAGTGGAATGAAAAATGAGATTGCAAACTTTGTGGCCAAATGCGAAAATTGCCAACGGGTCAAGGCCGAACACCAATGTCCAGGGGGCGAGCTACAACCCTTGGAAATTGCGGAGTGGAAATGGGACAACATCGGCATGGACTTCGTGGTAGGATTACCCAAGAGCCCACGGAAGAACGACGTGATATGGGTAGTGGTTCACCGCCTAAAAAAGGCGCTCATTTCTTAGCGGTCAAGACAACATACGGAGTAGACAGACGAGCCAAATATATGTGGATAACATAGTTAAGTTACATGGAGTTCCAGTAAATATTGTGTCAGGTCGGGATCCGAGGTTCACGTCTAGATTTTGGCAAAGCTTACAGAAATCACTCGGAACTCAGTTAAGCATGAGCATAGCCTACCACCCAAAGATGGATGTTCAGACCGAGAGAACAAACCAAATCATGGAGGATATGTAATGGGCATGCGTGTTGGAATTTAAGGGAGGTTGGGAAGATTTTCTACCACTAGTAGAATTTGCATATAATAATAGTTTTAAGAGCAGCATTGACATGACCCCATATGAGGCATTGTACGGGAGGAAGTATCGAACACCATTATGCTGGGACGAGGTTGGAGAGAGAAAGACTACCGGAACAGAATTGGTGGAAGTCACCGTTGAGAAGGTGGCCGTGGTATGAAAGAAGATTAAGGCGGCACAGGACCGATACAAAAGTTGGGCAGACACGAAAAGGAGACCCCTGGAGCTGAAAGTTGGGGATCACGCCTATCTGAAGATATCACCGATGAATCGGGTACTAAGGACCACAAGGACATGGAAGCTGAGTCCCCGTTACATCGGACCATACAAGGTGGAACGGAGAATCGGAAACCTGGCATACCAGCTGAAGCTTCCGGAAGAGATGAGGGGGATACACAACGTTTTCCACGTTCCTCAACTGAGGTGGAGTCTGACTGAGGGAATCCAGGAATGGGTGGGGGAACCCATAGAGATAACCTCGGAGTTGACATATGAGGAAGTCCCGATGAAAATCCTAGGCAGAAAGGAAAGAAAGCTCAGGAACAAACTAATTCCCATGGTGAAAGTACAATGGTCCAATCAGGGAGAAAGGGAAGCCACATGGGAAACAGAACATGAGATTAGACAGAGAGCACCGAAATTAATGGAAGATTGATACGCATGAGTTTCGGGATGAAACTCAAAATAAGTGGGGAATGATGTAATAGCCAGGAAAATGTATGTTAGAACAATAGGAGGGAACATAGTAGTAAGGTCTAGATGATGAATAACGAGGGATACGGGAATGAAAGAACGAAAAGATAAAAAAGTAAGACATAAGATAAATGAGGGGTCAAAATGTGATTTAGAGAAGTTAAAATGTCTATAAATAGAGGTGGAAAGACCCAAAACAAGTCATTTATCACTAAGCCACGGAAAATCCACGAAAAACTCGAAAAACACAAAATTATCGCGGAAACGAAGAAATTGTCACGGATTTCTGGAGAGAGCAAAACTGTCGTGGAAAACCTAAACCACAAATTGTCGCGGAAAAACCTAAACCACAAAATTGTTGCGGAAATCTCGAAGACCCAAATTATCGCGGATTTGCCCTTAACCACAAATTGTCGTGGATTTTCAGGTTTGACGTAAATTATTGCGAAAACCTAAACCACAAACCTCATAACCTCATTTTATCACGGATTTCAAGGAATGGAGTAATTTATCGCGGAAACATCAAATTTGGGTGTTTTCGTCGCTTCTCAACGTCGGATCGCAAGAGAGAAAGGATACGTAGGGTCTACGGTAACCACATAGTTAATAATGAGATAATAACATCGAAAATCGAGTACTAAATATGTTAAGAAATGCAGAGAAGCACGAAGGGGTTGTAACTAGCGAAAACAACAGGTAAGCGGAGTGAACACAATATAGTAAGGGAAGGTTCCTACATAGGTAAACAGAAGGGTAATAAGAAGGAAAGAAAAAAACATGAACGAACAAGACGAATGTTAATAAGACTTGGAGTGAGGGAGGATGGACCGTCCAACCGAACCCGACATCGTGCTTAGTACACGATTTCGCCAAAGGAAGGGCATGCCTGATGAAGGGAACGATAAGTTCCATAATGGAAAGATACGTACGAAAGGGTAGAACGGATCCGGGCGAGAAAATGGGTAACGCTTAAGTACTCACCCGGGGAAGGGAAGCATACTGTCCGTCGAGTCAACCAACAGCTAACGGTTGGTTTGGGTGGGACATGTACCGAGCATTTTACACTCGGCAACAATAAAGCTAAAAGATGAGTGGAGGGGGAAAAGAATAATAAGGGTAAAGAAACAAGAAGAAGAAAATAAGTATATGATTAAAAGAAACGACTTACGTGTGTGTGTATGTTTTATTTAAGAAATGGAATGACAAATATAGTATGTGTGAAGTTTCCTTTAATAAATTGTGACCGCTTTACATATTTTGTAGGTGACGCGGACGAGGTATGAGAAGGGCATGGGAAGGAGGTCGTCGGTTGTCCGGTGATAGAGTCCGGTCTTTTGAGAATACTCTAAATTATATCGTTTGACTTTAATGCTTTTGAATTATGTTTTAGTTTACGCTCGAACGTTTCGTTTCTATTTAGTACGTTTTTACCAAATTAGCTAGGTCCAAATTAGGGTCGTTACAATAGATCTATCTATTGAATCATAAATATCAATTGATTGATGCATTGGATGTATTTATCACATAGGTTGAAAGGCAACTAGAAAAAAAAGTCAAAGTAGTACAATCAGATAGGGGTGGAAAATTTTATGATAGATATGATGAAAATGATCAACATCCCGGTCCATTTTCTAAATACTTGGAAAAGCATGGTATTGTAGCACAATATACAATGCCAGAAACACCATCACAAAACGGTGTTGCGCAAAGGCGCAATAGAACATTAATGGAAATAGTTATAAGCATGATGAGTGATTGTTCTTCACCTCCATCATTGTGGACTTATGCATTACGAACATCTGTGTATTTGTTAAATAGAGTTCCTAGTAAAGTAATTCAAAGACTCCTTTTGAATTATGGACGGGAAGGAAACCTAGTTTAAGACATCTACACGTGTGGGGTTGTCCGGCCGAAGTAAGATTCTATAATCCACATGAAAAGAAATTAGATTCGAGAACAATTAGTGGTTATTTCATCGGTTATCGTGAAAAGTCAAAAGGATATCGGTTTTATTATTCTAACCATACTACTAGAATCGTTGAAACTGGAAATGCAAGATTCCTAGAGAATGATGAGACAAGTGGGAGTACTATTCCACGAAGTTTGCAAATTAACAAAATTAGAATTGAGAATAATGTTCTCAAATCTTGCGATAAAGTTATCATTTGTATTTTAGGTGAAAGTTCCAATTCAGATGAACCACAAAGTATGGAACTAGAACCTCATGAAAGAATTAGCAATGAACATGTCATAGAAAACCACAACAAATAGCTCAAAGAAATTCTGAAAGTCAACGCAAACCAGCTATTTCAGATGACTATGTGGTTTACCTACAAGAAGAGGATGAAAGTGAGATAAAATTGATAATGACCTGGTTTCTAAAAATGGTTTGATGCTATGAAAGATGAGTTGAAATCAATAGATCAAAATCAAGTATGAGACCTTGTAGAATTACCTAAAGATTGCAAAATAGTTTGGTGTAAATGGGTCTTTAAGACCAAGCGTGACTTGAATGGCTGCATTAAACGTTATAAGATAATATTGGTTGCAAAGTTTTCACTCAAAAAGATGGTGTTGACTTTAAAGAGACATTTTCTATGCATAGTTGCCGGTGTTGACTACAAAGGTTTCACTCGAATGGCTTCATTTGGACTGTCAAATAGTTCTGGTGTATGAATACATGTGACTGATTTTCTGTGCATAGTTGTTGTTTTCTATTTAGTTACGTTGCTGGTTGTGTTAAGATTCGAGAGAGTGTGGACGCACATCCCTGTCAACATGGTTAATCCATGGTCTTAGCTGAAAAATAAGTTAACTTTTGGCAACACTTCGGTGGTAGAAGCCAACTAAGAGAGCTCATATGAAATGTGAAACTCTCGGAACTTAGATGAGTTGGTTGCTCTCTCATTCCATTTTTTAGAGAGTTAATTGATATATTGATGAATCATTGGCTTAATGTGATGCAAAAGCAGAGGACTAGAGCGGGTGTCAGACCTGTCATGTTGGTTTAAGAACAAATAAATTTACTTTGGGGCTATGACGACATCTTTGAACTACATGTTTATATTGCATTTCATTTTCTTTATTTATTCCTTTATATTACATGTTTTGGTGTTCTTTGGTTTATGTTTTACGTATTTCAGACTCTTGACCACTACAAAAAATACTCAGGGGATGATGAAGAGATGTAGGTGTGTTGTCTTGGTGCTGTCAAGACTAGACAAGAACTTTATCATATTTGTGAATAGTTGTTATGTTTTTTAGAGATACTTTTGTACATAAACCTTTTGCTTGTAAAATATGCTTCCACAACGTTAAATTTTTATTTGAATTGTAATTAAGTTGATTACAAATAGAAATTAATTTTTGAAAATATGGTCTTGTACTCATTAATTTTAGAGTACGCCTCATGTTTTTCATATATTTTAATTTTTATTAGGAAGACATGACAAAGTGGTATCGGAGCTAAAGATTATATGAAATTCTTGGCATCTAGAAATAGTATTAGGAGAAGGGAAACATAAACATTAGAAGTGAGATATGAAATAAATTTATTGGATTTTTTTCTTTTGGGTAATCAATTTTGTTGCAGGTTTATAAAGATAAGTTCAGGTAACCAACCCAAGCGGAAGAGGAAGACCTAGAGGGAATAGAAATGAGAGAAGATGATCTAATAATTCTCCAAAATCATCATAAATGAGAAATGATAGAGATAAGATGAGAGATTTGATGCATATGATGGCTCATGCAATTACCCATATGGAGTTGAAAATTTAGCACAAGGGAGATCCTTTGAACCAAATACACAACCACCAGACCAAGCTCAGCATCAATCCAGATAAATGCCTATTAGAGATTACCATGAAGCTTTGAAGAGGGTTGGAACATTAACATATTTGGGTGGAGGACCTGAATAGGCTGAAACTTGGTTAATGAGTATGGAAGAAAAGTTGGTTTAGGATTTAGGGTTTGAAAAAGTTGTTTGAAACCAAGGTACATTGGACCAAGGTAACTAGGTTTCAACTTTCATGAAAGCTTGGTTAATAAGTTCTTGAAAAAGTTTGGTTAATAAGTTCAGGAAATTCCAGAAAAGTTGAAACCAAGGTTAATTCAGCATGTATTTTGGACCTTGTTAGCAAGGTCCAACTCCAAATGTATGTAAAGGAGCGTTGGGTGGAGTGACATTAGTTGGTTTGGGTGGAAATATTTTAATGTCAAGAGTGACATTAGTTAGTTAGTAATGTTGGTTTAAAATATTCCCTAAACCAACGTTGGGTGGAGTGACATTAGTTAGTTAGTAAGCTTAGTTGAAACCAAGTTCTTTGAAACCAAGTTCCTGAAACCAAGGTTAATTCAGGAAAAGTTGAAACCAAGTTGAAAAAGCTTGGTTAATTAGGAAATTCTTGGCATCCCTGTAAGCTTGGTTAATAAGTTCATGAGAGTTGAAATCAAGGTACATTGGACCATTCAGAATTATAAAGAAGGTAGGAAACATAACATATCAATTGTTATTGCCAAATAAGTTGGGGAGAATTCATTATGTTTTCCATTTATCACAGCCTAGAAAATGTTTTGCTATAACTCAACCAATATTGGATGATGATAATATAGAAGTGGCAGAAAAATTGACTTATGAAGAAAGACCAATCAAAATATTGGATAGACAAGAAAGAAAACTAAGGAACAAAGTGATACCAATGGTTAAGGTATAATGGAGTAATCATGATGTTGGAGGAGGCTACATGGGAATTAGAAAAAGAAATGGTTACTCATTATCCAGAAATATTTGAACACTTCAGTTTTGAGGACAAAGCTTTTTGAGAGTATGGGAGAACTGAGGCATTGCAATGTTAAGAAAATGATATGTTTTAGTACTACAAATCTAAGACTTAACTATAATCATATTCGACATATTTGAGCTAGGTAGCTCTACTCTATTGGAATTCTGAGAATCTTACATTTTGATAAGACGTAGCTCTATGATAGATAAGAGATAAACATGAAACAAAAATAAGACAAAAACGTGAATGAAGAAAATGGCAAAATCAAACAAAGGAAAGTACATTTTGACATTATTATTATTCGTTTAAGTACATTTTTGAGTTTTTTTATCTTCATAATTATTGGTTTATTTTATTAAATTATAATAAAATACATTTTTAAATTTAATTTTTTAAAACAATCTCGATTTTTTTTTTAAATTCAGGATACCATAACTTGTATATTCATGAGTAGGAGTGCGATGGAGATGATTGTGTTTTGCACAATCACTTTCGGTTGGTCTTCAGAGATCGAGGACTTTCGGCCCCCTTATTTCATAGTACGGGCTTTGGGAGAATTCGTGATTCATCCATCGGCCACATCGTTGGAATTCGATGAAGTTGTGGTCCCAGCTAGTTCGCGCGATTTGTATTTTGATTGTAGCAACTTATATGTTATCAAAAACAAATGGGGATGGAGCGAAGCTCATGTTGATATATCGTTTTGGGGAGGTTCAAGAGTTCACATGGATGAGTTGAGGGTCCAATGTATGTAAAGGAGCATTGGGTGGAGTGACATTAGGTGGCACATTTCATAATGTAATCGAAACAAATGTTTTCCTATTTGTTGATTTGGGCGTAGTCTAGGATACTATCAATCGCCCCTTAGCTTAGGGGGATTCGCGGATGATGAGGTCAATTTTTTCGGTGTAGGTAACATTAGTTTACAATTTCGCTTAACAACTAAAATATTATTCTCTAAAAATGTCAAATTGTATGCAGGTAGTCTGGTGGTCGTTTGGACCACCACGACATGAGCAACAATTCTGTCCGTGTGTGTATGGAATCTCTATACTTAATTAGTCGTAGAGACATATGTTTTGTTATTAGTATTCGAAGTTCGGTTTGGTTTACTATTCATTTGTGTTGTATGAAAATGTGGACATCTCATATGCCGATCAAGAACGACTGCGTTGTGGCTGTACACATGACTGGTTATATACTTCGATCGAGTTTAGCCACATTATCTTGGCTGTGTAAGTCGTTAGAAGGTGCTCTCAATTTGGTTCCCGGGCACCAGAACTTGCATATGTTCTTCATTGGTTACACTCATACAAGAGTGAGAATGGGTAGGACTAATGCAGAATGTATTAGTATTTGGGAGAATTTGCACGAACAATTGTGCAGTGAATTAGACGAAGTCGGTGAAGAAGTATATTTTTCTTGGTATAAGTCTCACGAGAAAATCCATATGGCAGTAAAGTATGGTACACATTGTAATTTTAACATAGTTGTCAAATCATTGGTTACATTTAGTAATAAAATGTTCAATGTACAAGCGACGCAACTGGACGACATTGTAGAGACCATTAGCGAGGCAACATAGAGGTTTCACAGTTGGCATGAGAATTGGGAGCCACAACATTCTCCCAAGTGTATGTGATGAGATCATCGGAACCCGGTACCCCGATCAGAGCTAGTATCAGTCTTGGCCATGATAGCCCAAATAGCGCAGGCTGAATCGGGAGGCCCAGATCCAGTCCACAACCAGTAAAGGGCCCATTTATATGTCTGGCCCGATCGGTCGCTTCCGGCGATCGGTCCCAAGGTGTGGGGCCCAATTTCCCGTATGTGCCAGACCGATCGGTCCATTATTTACAGGCGCTCCTTCGGGCCATCCTTGCTCATCACATACGATGGCAACCCGCGACAAACTTGTCAGGAGTATGGTTCAGCCATGGGTGTAAGCCACTAGAGGCCAAAGAGTAGCCGGCTGGCAGCGCCGAAAGACCTAGCGCCGTGCAGCTACTATGGAGCCGTTTCCGGCGGCTGTTCCGCCTGACGTTAGCCGACCTATTTGCAAAGGACAGGCACAAAACGACACCCTACTGTACACAGTACAGTGGGAGTATAAAAAGGACACTTGGAGAATGAAAGAAGGGATCTTCTTCTGGTTTTCTCTCAAGAGCTTTGGCGTCAAGGATCTCTCGATTTATTTTCGATTGTCTTTCATTCCTTTGTTGTCGCTAAAACAAACATGCATTGTATGATCATGTATTCGATTATTGAACAGGCTAAGGGCACTTCTTTTAGCCCTTAGTCAAGTGGTTTTTTCCTCGTTTCCGAGGTTTTCCACTCTAAAATCCTTCCGTCCCTTTTACCTTTGAATCATTAACTTTCTCCACGCATAAAACAAATAACAACCGAGTTCGTCTTGCAACGAACCGTCGACTGTTGACACCCCCAGTTTTCGAACCACAACAGTATAGATATGACTTCTCTACAGTACATGTCTCCTGGAATGAGGTTCTCTGAACCCAGTAGTGATCCTTCGATGTAGCCTCCTCTACAGCATACTCAGCCAGCAGTGCGTCGAAGTCATCGATCATGTAGGACCTCTAGATAACCGTTTAGTAGTTGTATGGACAATCGTAGTGTACTATGTACGATGATAACATAGACATTGAATTTTATCATTAAAATATTTGTATTTGTACTCAACCGAATTATCTATATCAATATACATTAAAATACAACTTTTTTTTCATGTAATTTTATAAACTTAATTATATATATCCATATCGGTTTTGATACTCGTAGTTCGCCGTGGACCTTATTGTATTTTCTTTCAATGGGAAGGGTTATGTCATAGCTTCATCCATGATTATCCACTCGTATGCTGGTCGAAGAGATTGAACACCGCATTCTCGTACCTCGATCTGAGGACTTCAAAGGTAGAGTTGCGTATGAACATGTCATTGGGTTTGTTTGGGTTGGCGTTCGGAACTCAAGTGAGTTCAACCAATTTACTAAAACGTGATTTTTCAAAACATAAGGTATATTGCGGTGCGTATAAAACATGCGTTTTCACCACAACTGCTAATAGCAGCTATCATCCCAACGCGATTTTGTAAAAAAACTAAAATGTCCTTATTATTAATACATATCACTTATGGTTTTCGTTCTTTCACATTTATCGCATGTTTTTATACTGGTGGTATGCCGATCAGTATCGCGTGGTATTCCGTTTAGCTATCGGATCCCCGTTTTTTTTCAACCCTAAAAAATAATAAAATAATATTCAATGTTTTCATACCACATAGTATACCATCAAATTTCGGGTAGTATCGATATTTTTTTTCTACAGCCCGATATCTGGGTTTTTCATGGTACGACCCTAAAAAATTAATTACAATAAAATTGGGTATCGTACGGTATACTTGTCGTAATACTCATATCAGTCCGGATCGGTACGGAATTTTGGATCGATATGAAAACATTGATATTATTATTTAAATTTTTTTAAAGTTAAAAAAAACCAAAAAATGTACCAACAGAAATACCACCGTCCTAACCAATATGAAAAATTTTATATTTATTTCATAATAACACAATTTCTACTTCTTAGTCTTTTCAGTTAACACTATCTTATCAATGTCCGTTCAAGAACTTTATTTTTTTCTCCACATCAGTTTTCTTTATGTATACATCATTATTTTTAATTTTATAAATAACTTTCTTTTCATCCATACAACAATGTCCGGAACTTATAATTTTTAAATTTATTTTTTTATAAATCAAATACATTAGAATCATATTATTATCGATAAAAATCATTATATAAATATTTTATAATTATTTTAAAATTATTTGCGATGTGATAATCGTTAAAAAATTGCGATATCATCACAGCTGTTAAAACCAACTATGATTTCATCGTTATTTTGGAAAAGACTCATTTACCCTTACTTCTATTAATTAAAATATAATTATATTTATTATTATTATATATATATAAGGGTATATTAGTATTTTTACATAAATCACGATCATAATAACGCAATTTTACCAAACATACTTAAAAATTCACGATTATCATATCTCACCACACCTCACCACACATCACCACACCGTAATTTTAAAAAGCTAAATCAAACAAACCCAATGTTTAATTAGTGTCCATCACTATTAGAATTACAAAAAGCTTTTTGTCGATTTAAAAATCAAAACATGATTTAAAGTTATGTTAACTACAAAAAATTGAGATACTAACACTGTTATGCACTTAAAAAACTCACAAAAAAATAAAACAAGTGTTATTACATGTACTTTCAAAAAACCGGTGACATATTTGGCAATAATAGCTTTTGACATTGTTAGTGCCACAATTTTTCCCCCATTTGTTGTACCAAACGAATTGATTTGACTAAAAATGGTTCAACACCAATGTTAACTAGGGGTTTGTACAACTTTGTATATTGATTTTTTTTATTTAAAATGTTTTATATCACTTAATTATATAAAAAGTGATCTTAGTTAAATAATTATTTTATTCTGACACACCTACCGAAATGTTTTCCAAGTGATACAAGGTTTACCATAAAAGTGGAGAAAAAAACAAATCAGGAAGTTTGTATGAGCTGAACCACACTTTAAATTCCTTCTATTAGACTATTATCACAACATTTTTGGCCATTTAATGCGTGTTATTGTTTTACGCTATCAGCCTATGTGGAACCCGACCGCCTTGTATTTAGAACTATGTTCTAAAATCGGACCGAAAATACGAACCGGTCATCCCTCCGGTTCGGTCCAAACTGGTTCAAATCGGTTGAGAACCGGTTTGACTCGTTTTTGTTATTTTAATATTTTTTAAATTATTTAATTTTTCTATATAGTATATACATTTATTAAATACAAACATCTAAAATAAAAATTTTTAAAAATTATCATTATTTATATTCTAACACAAAAAAATGATGACTTACCAGTAGTCAAAATCGTTACAATCCAAAATTATGTCTTCAAATTCTCTTGCAAATGATTCAAAATTTATTATTTTGTCATAAGAATTTTTTTGTGTAATACAATATAATAATAAAATGAATATCTTGTTTAACGTTGTCTTAATCTTTTATTTTTTTGGGATAATATTATAACTAAATATTTAAGATCTAAGTATGAATGTTTTTTCGTATGTAAGACTTTGAAGTATATAAAATGATTGACCCTAAACTGGATCGATTTTCATGCCATTTACTTTCTCTATGAAAAAATAATTTTATAAAATTAATTTAAATTAATATATCTTCTTATTTAAAATTAAACATAATTATTGTTTTTAAAAACAATAGTTAAAACTAAATAAAATTAATGGGCTCCACATAATTTTAAATAATTAATATTAAATAAAATTAGATTTGTTACTTTACTCAATCGGACCGATTTTGGGTCCGGCTCCGATCCAAACCGGTCGGGCCGATCAAAACCGGTTTGGTTTTGGAACACAGATTTAGAACGTGGCCTCTTCAACATTTTCGCCTATATATACCCCCCTCACCTCAACATTTCCTACTCTATTTAATCTTCCATCCTCTCCAATACCTAATCTCTATTAAGATATAATTTTATTTTTAAGTATTCTTAGATATTCTTTCAGTTTTTAGTTTAACTTTATTAGTATTATTTATTTATTGTAGGGTTATTTAGAATAGTGAATAAATTACAAATTCTAGTTTTGAATGTATATTTATTTGTTGTAGTAGTTAGATTATGTATTGTTAAATTTAATCCGACTCGATCCGATATGGATGACTTTAAAAAATTGAATAGTCGATATCGTATAACTTTAAAGTTATCATTCATATTTATTTATTAAACAATTAAATACATATTAAAATAATTAAATCTAATTAAAAACAATAAAAGTAATTAAAAATAATTAATTATTAAACATTTAATACATATTAAGGGAATCAAATTAAATTAAAAATAATAAAAACTATCAACTCATACTTAAATCAGTGCTATAAACTAAAGGAACTAATGTTTGTTATAAATTATCAATAAATAAATTCAGTGATATTTGGCAAACAATATTATCTGATAATGCTACGGCTTTAAAAAATCTCATATGATTTATAAAGAACCATTTGCACAAAAAGAAGGTGTTGTACCAAACGAGTTGATTTGACTAAAGAACTTTTTATAATAAAACGGTTCAACACCCATGTTAACTTGTCGTTTAGACAATTTTCTACATTGATTTTTTTATTTAAAATATTTTATATCACTTAATGAAACATTTAAAATATTTATTCAGAGAAATTTTACAAAAATTACTTGTTTTGCATTTTTTAGAATTTCAATTTATCTTTATTTTCATTTTATCAAACGTTTAAAATCGAAAAATGACTTTTGATCAATTGGACCAATTATTAAAACCATCCTCGCAATCAATATTTTATGACATGACTGTTTTTTTATATTAAATTCAACATAAACAATATGTTGTGGATTGAACACGTGTGCGAACAACTTCGATAAATTAAATGGAACCTTTGATATAAAGCAAAGAAAAAACAACGACACAAGAAATGTAACGTAGAAACTCGGAATGGTAAAACCACGTGACCGGCAGAAACGGCCAAATTCACTATCACTTGAGAAGATTACAACACACACGAAGAGGAAAACACGGAATACAAGAGTATTGAAGTACATAAACCCTAAGACCCATTTATATAGATAAGGTGGTTGAGATAATTAAAATAACTAAAAAATATTCCTAATATTTGATCATATCTCCATATATGATTATCCATAATCAAATAATATATATGCGTACATATATACTGATTTGATATGATCTTATTTCTTTCAATATCTCCTTTCATAACTGCCGATATTTTAGACCAATGTCTCCTTTCAATATCTCCTTTCATATATCTCCTTTCAATATCTCCTTTCATAGTTGGGTTCTCGATCGATTGCCTTCATCTCATATCTTCGGATCACGTGCTTCGGTCGCTTTGTCACATTCGGTATTGCGTACTTTGATCCTCAACCGATCAATACCAATACCGATAATCATGTCTTCCATGTGTACCCCGATCTACCACATTATCGATAATCATCCAAGTGTGACCGATCGATACCAATACCGATCTCCACACTTAACACAATAATGAGGGCCATTTCGTTCAAATAATGCTGCGAACAAAACTTATTTTTTTAAGGTGGCCAGCGTTCTAAGAACGCGGGGCAGTGCATCATTTGTCATATGTTTTGCACAATTCTGATGTTTTTCCGTAGGTTCTTATTTGAAATGTGTCATTATTGTCACAGAAGAGATGAATTTTAAATGTAGGGTTCTTGCTAGGAGGTAAAAAATCAAAATTTGGAGATGACGAAGACATGGGTACTCTGATTTTCCCCAAAAATGATCGCTGGATTAGGAAAACTTGACATGTCTTCTTCTCCCTCCCCCTTTAGCCAATCTTCGTTTGATTTTTTTGCGTAGGGTTTCGATCTCAATGCTTTTGCGGTGAAGACAAAGTTATTTCCAGCTTGAGTTGTTGGAGAAATACATCAAAATTGTGCAGAATAGAACGTAACAGAAGAGGATATGAGGAAGATCATCGTCAATGAAAATGCTACAGTGCCCCCACGTTCTATAAATGCGGATGCCTTCTCGGAACACGGACAACACCGAAAAAATAAGATGTTTTATTCCCTGTATTATTTAACCCAAATAGCTCTATGCAATGTGATCTGATATGATTCTAGTGATTGGGCAATTTGGTTGAATAGCTTTATGTCAAAATTTGGTTTGCAAAATAGCTTATATTCATAAAGATTTTGCTAAATAACATTTTTTAATAAAATGTTGGTTAAATAACATATTTGTATATATTTTTGATTAAAATAAATCAAATATTAATTAAAAAAATATAATAAATTAAGTTTCGTAATTTTGTAATTAAATTAAAAATAACATAGTTTTCATATTGTCCGAAATTTTGTCTCGATCCGAAATTTCGTACCGGTCTGGACTAATACGAAATATTAATTTTTTAAACTTTTTTCTGGGCCCGACCTGGAAAACCAGGGTTCCGTTCTGTAAACCCGGACCGGTGCTGCCCTGTTTTCGTCGTACCGACCGGTATTAAAACATTGATATAAATATCGAAGTGACTTTAACATGTTTAAATTCAATAAAATTACGTTGTAAAAATAATTAAATTCGTTTAATAAATCGTAAGAATTTGCTAAAACAAATAAAATTACATATGAAAATATTGATAAAGTATTATATCGGGAGACAAGTAAAATACCGGGTATCAACTGATAAATCGATCATACGTCCCGAATCTGAACATATATTTTCATATGATCGATATGTGAAATTAAGATATTAAAATACCGACCAATATCCGACACTATAACTCGATACCGCCATATATTGCACATACGATCAATATGAAAACATATGTTCCGATTCGTAGAGTATGAACGATATATCGGTCGATACCCGTTATTTCACGTGTCGCTTGATATAATATTTTATCAATATTTGCATATCGTAATTTAATTTATTTTAGCAAATTCTTACGCTTTATTAAACGAATTTAATTATTTTGACAATGTATATATTTTGAATTCAAACTGGTTGAAGTCAATTCGATCTTAATATCAATGTTTTCATGCCGATCGGTACGACGAAAACCGAGCGGCACCGGTATTTATATCGGTACTAGGTTTTTTGGGACGGAACCCAAGTTTTTCCAAGTCGATCTGGAAAAAAAATTTAAAAAATTAATATTTCGTACCGGTTCGGATCGGTACACAAATTAGGATCGGGATAAAATTGTATATCGATATGAAAACATTATTTAATATATCATAATTTAATTTAAGATATATTTTTAATTAATATGTATAAGTAATATATAAATTATTTGATTTATATTAATTAAGTCTATATCAAAATAAGTTATTTAGCTAACATTTTATTTAAAAGACTATTTAGTAAACTATCTATAAATATAGGCTATTTTACAAACCAAATTTCTACAGAGTTATATGGCCAGCCCATGATTCTAAACCTTCACAATAAAGACTTGTTAGATCATTTTTATTAAATTGAATAAATCCTATTATAATGAATCATAATTTGTCTATAAATCAATACCGTTCTTATAAACTAACATAACAAATATCTAAATTTTGTTGTGGTACAATTATTCATATTTCAAGAGTTCCTAGTTCCTAGTTCCTAGTTCCTGAGCTTTTTGATGGATATGTCAAAAAGTGATACTGATCGTTTCAACAAAATAGCAGTGATGGACGTGTGAATAACCCGGTTTCTGTAACACGAGAAACTGAAAATCGCCCTACAGCAATGTTTAGATGATTGTTCTATAATCAATCCAGTCTGAAAATGCTTCAAGGGTTTTTACGTCAGCTCTGTAATGCTCCTGAGTGAAAGCAAGCAGAGTTTCCCATCGGAAATCAGGGAACAACCGTGGATGATCGGAATCCACCAGCTCCGACGGCGGGGCCACCACTTTGTCCTTCATTGGGCAAAGATAAAAAGCCAGCGATTTCCTAGGATTTTCTCAAAAGCCACCACCATCAAAAGGCAGCGTAAACCTCAAGTCCGGCGAATTTAGAGTAACCGCATTGCTCCCCAAAATTTCTCTCTGCTTTTTGTTTACGATCAAGAGGTAGCTTGAAAAACTGGTCCATGCAACGATGCGCCTCTGCTATGAGCTCACTGTTAACACCATGGTTAACAATGAGAAATAACCCATGTTTCCGACAAGTTTCTCGGATGACCTGAGATGTCTTGACGACGGCGTCATGGTTGTCCATTAAAAAATAAGCAGCTCAGTTTCTATAATTATAGAAATCGAGCTGCCCTTCAATTGCATCCCGTCACCCGTCCATCACTGCTATATACGTGATACCGATTGGTCCAATGATAAAACCGAGATGTACAGTAACTGACACTGTTACTGTACCAACTCGCCCCCTAGTTCCTAGTTTGTATGTTTGTTAATTTGTCATATTATCTGGATTAGTATTTTTTCAGTGAGCATCAAATCTGGTTGTTCTTCCCGCGACTCTTTTCATAGAATTCTAACAACNTCTGGTTCCTGGCACGGTGGGTAGTAATTTAGTCTCATTATAGACTCGTTTTCTTCGTAAAACTCAGTCAATTTATCTGGTTTTACTCCTAAGCTTAAAGCAAGAAGCTTAATTATCCCTACAGATAGTTTACTCATTGCACTACAGTAATCCTTGTAAGCTATTCTGTAAAACGAAGAACAAATTTTCATTATTTACATAAACTCAAAGCCATGATCATTTAAGTTGCAGATTCATACCCTAATTGAAAGAACTCCTTGCCAAGTTTTCGACTAAAGAACTCTTCGTAATTATTGTCGTAATCTTTTCTCTCTTTGTACTGAAACGAGAGTGTTTCCTTCCATGGAAGTTTCGAAGAGAATCGTTTAGTAAAGCTACTAGAGTAACCGCATTGCTCACCAAAATTTCTCTCTGCTTTTTGTTTACGATCAAGAGGTAGCTTGAAAAACTGGTCCATGCAACGATGCGCCTCTGCTATGAGCTCACTGTTAACACCATGGTTAACAATGAGAAATAACCCATGTTTCCGACAAGCTTCTCCGATGACCTGAGATGTCTTGACGACGGCGTCATGGTTGTCCATTAGAAATCCAGACAAATCGATATATGGTACATGGAGTTCCGGTGGATCAGGTGAGGGCTTTTCGTCGTCTGGCCAGATGAACTGTGAAGGTATTGTGGCTGCATTCTGTAAAACTGCGGCGTCGAAGATCACCGGAGATTCATGATCATTGTGGATCATGATTGTCATGGTGAAAATTGAGAACAAATTTTCTTTGAGAAGAAGAGAATTTATGAGTAAAAGTTTGAGAGTCGTGACAGAAGAAATGCCAAGAATGAATTGATAAAGGGAAAGAATGCGTGATCATCTTTATAGCGCCATTGTTGGCCTCGAGATCTGACACTAAACAAACATGTAAAAATTGTGTAATTGTCCCATATTCGAAAATTAAAGTGTGGTGGAATCGTTTATAAGAAGGAAAGTGGGCAATTTGTAAATGACTTCTTCAAGTGTTTTACATTGTGGTCTATCTCTCTTATACGTTATATCTGATCACACTTTCCATATAAATTGACCAGACTCTAGAAATTTAACATGGTATCGGAGTGGGTTTTGAAAAATCTTGAGTGACCTTATCGGGGGTTAGTCCGGTTTAATGAAATTGATCGATTGGTAATCCACCGATTTGAATTGTCAAGTCCAACTTGTCAGGTGGTTTGACTTGAGGGGTGTGTGTTGAAATTGTGTAATTGTCCCACATTGGAAAATCAAAGTGGATTGGATTGATATATAAGAAGGAAAGTGAACCATAGTAATTGACTTGTTCGAGTCTTTTACAATGTGGTCTCACCCCTCTTATACGTTATGTCCGAGCACACTCTCCACGTAAATTGACCCAACTTTAGAAATTTAACAAAACAAACCATGGAAAGATATTTACAAATAAGGGCTTTTGCTTATTGGTATTCATCTTTTAATCCCCTTCAGTTTTAAATTTCTGTTATTATTATTCATTTATTTCAATATTTAATTAAAATTATATTTTCATTATTTACAAAGTATTAAAATTTATGTTGAAATGAAATAATATTACAACGGTGCAATGTGGGGACGGACTTGCATGTGATCCTTACACAACTTGCCATGCCACACTAATCCCCTGCCGCAATTAGAATTAATAATATTATTATTATTTGTCTACAACAATATTTAAATTATAAAAATGAAATTAATAAATAAAAACTAAAACGTGATTCGTACGAAATATTTATAGCTTTTTGTCATATGTCCCGACCGAATATGAATCCTCTTCGTTGTAGGAGAAGCAATCGCCGTCCTTAATATTTAATTACCACAATAAATTTTAATATTTTATTACAAAAAAATAAATCTACACTTAATTTTTACCACTTGAATTAGCTATTAATTTTATTATTTTTTTCTTTGAGAATTATATATAATTAGACTATCAGTATATATATATTTAAGTTACCGTGGTTACTTTTAAGTATTTCTCAGGAATGGTAATTGATAATAAAATAATTAATTTGGAATATAATGGACGTGCTTGCATTTGATTGGTGTACTAGCCAACAAGCCAAGATTAATTAATCACCATGTTTTGGATTTATTTTTACTATTATTATTTGTTTGGAATATGAAACATTTAAAAAAAATAAATGGGAAAATATTATCACAAGATATTGTGTGGTTTGGATGAAATAATTTGAGTGATTGTATTTGCTTAGAATTTTATTCAAATAAAATGTGTTTTTTTAATTATAAATATTCTAAAAATTCCAAAGTCCTCTTCTCCATGTCTTTCGTATATCCTTTCTTTTTTTTCTAGGGATTTAAAAAGTTCAAAGAACTTTTTATATGGATATGTACACTTTATAAATTAGAATATTATCTTCACCTTTTTTGCCAAAAGTTTACAAATATTTATGTTGATTTATAATACATAAATAAATATAATGTTGGTCGATTTAATGAATGTAGTCGCTCGATGATATTCAATGTTGTTTTAAATAAATGAAGATTAATTAAAATGATATACACGTTGATCTAAATAAAATATCAACTAAGAGATTGGATTGGGAATCAAATAAAGAATCTATAATCCACTTTCGTGTTCATACCTTGAATCAAAACTATGCTCCCGAACCCGTGAACTTGCTTTCGGGTTTTTTTTTCTCTGTTCTCCTTTTGTGTTTTCATACCTTGAATCGAATCTATGCACCCGAACCCTTGAAATATTAGTGGATTTGAGATTAAGGATATTAATTTCTTTTGAATTAAAAATGACATGTGAAGTTGAGTTTGTTTATATTGAAATATTAAAACTGATTTTAGAATAAATTTAATGGACTAATAATAATTTTTTTCAATAATTTTAATTCTTTTTAAATATTCGATTATTAAATGAGTTGATATAAAGGGTATGTTTGTAACCCTAATTGAAATTGGTGTGTTGATGTACGATCACATAATCATAACTATAGAAAAATAGTGTCTTCATCGCTTAATATCACGATTTCACGGTGAAATGAAAATTTTACCATTAGTTATAATAATAAAAATAAAAATATTCTTATTTTTTGTATATATATTGATATATTACTATTTTACATAAAGTCAGTGAGGTTGTTTAGTTTCACGGTGGCCACTGTGATTTTATTTTACACTACCAAACAGTTGGGTCAATTACGGTGATCATATCGAAGTTTTTGGCGGTCATGTGGCCATGACTTGATACGTATGGCAAATCCACCATGATTTTGTAAATTCCAAAATTGCTCTTCAAAGTTCAATTAATTATTTTAAAACCAAACCCTAACCATAACCAATTTTATTCTTATTTCACAAATCTTACACCATTTTTACCAAGTTGTGATTATGCATTTTTATGTTTCTTTTTGCAAGGTATGTATTCGATTGTATGGATTTTTTTTCGGTTGTTCTTCCGATTGTTTATATTGGTTGAAACATTCAGAGTTGGGTTGTTTTTTATTTCTCCGGATTTGATATGCCGCTTTTAAAAATATTTTGACTTGTTTTTGTATTTCTACCGTATGAATATGCTGTTATAGTTGTTACTGAAAGTGTATTTTGACGGACAGTAGAACAAATAGACAATTTAGAAGGTAACACCCAAAAAATTAAAAGTGTAGCAACTTGGGATAGACGATTAATAAAGGCATTTGTTCGATTATATGTTGATGAAGTTATTAAAGGAAATAGACATTTATTAATATATAACAAATATATTAATATAAAGGTTAAAATAGACATTTTATTAAAATCACGGGACGATCACCGTAGTTTTGCAAACAGTTTTCTAAATCCCGATCATAATTATCACGGTCATCTCAACGCACGGTACGATCACCGCACCTCACCGTGATTTTGAAAAGCTAAATCAAACAACCCCACTATATTACAATTTTTTAAAATACTTTAAAAACTTCACAATCATCTCATCTCTAATTTAATAATCAAAATTTGCCACGTCTCACCATATTTCATTTTTAAGAATATGAGATTTGAAGCACATTGTTGTTGCTTGGGTAAGGATAAGTTAACAAACTTTTTATAACAAAAGTGAAGATAAAAAAAAGACATTTTCTTGCACGGATTCTTCATATAATATTCATTGAAAAAATGCAAATGCGTCATAATGATTATGACCTTATGGATCATTTTTCGGTATTATTCATATTTTAATACTAAATATTAAAATAGATGATTAGGTGATCGGAGAATAAGGAACATAACGAGTGAGAAGATGAGATATTTCCAAGCAGAGTCGAATGGGCTCTATTGGACCAGAAGTATTTTAATATCATATATTGGGCTAAGCCCATTAACTAAAAAAGCAGGTCCAATAAACTGTGAATATTTTAGACTTTATTTAAAATTGAGTCCATTTGTTACTTATAGTCTCTTTAGAGATAGCTTGTGCATTGTTAAAGATGTGTTATGGCCCATTTGAGGGTTAGACCCGAAATGATTGAGTTGGATCAATTAGGGCATCTTTGTCCAGGTCCGCTCGAACAATCTATCTATTTTCTCAACATCCTCTTTATCTATCTCTACGTCATCATTCTCTTTCCTACTCATTAATATTAGAATTTTTAAAAACAAAATTTGTTTGTATTCTAACATAATAACCAATACTTATTATGATTGTTGAATATTTGTATAAATTGTAAAAATACATTTATTTCTAATTATTAAAATTGCATTTATTATAGAAAACACGATTAATACAAAGAGAAAACAATCTAATTTAAAAACATTAATTTGTGCCAAAAGTAGCCCATATATGTTAGACTAAATCTGCTTTAAGTCGACGATGAATTCTAACCTCCATTGAGCTTATAGACCGTGCGAGATATGCTTCAAATACTAGCCCATTGTGTTCATCATGATTATCAGTTTGAGTATTATCATTTGCTTGCTCAACGACTATTGGATCTGAGATAGTAATGTGACATCGGTCTTTAACAATCATATTGTGCAAGATAATGCACGCGTACATGATATATGCAAGAGTTTTTTGATCCCAAACACGACCCGGTACAATAAGAATTCCAAATCTTGATTGCAACGCTGCGAAAGTTCGTTCAACATCCTTCCATGCACTTTCTTGACGGACAGCAAAAAGTCTAGGATTCTAATTTTGAGATAGAGTTATTGTTTTCACAAAAACGGGTAATTCTAGATAAATGTCATCAGCTAAATAATAACTCATATTATAGTCATTATCATTAACTGAAAAATTGAACATCTGGTGCGACCTCATTGTGCAAGTCATCAAATAATGTTGAATGACTATAAACATTGAGGTCATTATTTGCTCCCGGTGTTCCAAAAAATAATGTCAAATTCAAGTATTTGCCGAAACAACTACCTCTAAGATTAGTGTTGGTGAATCTTAATCGCCACGAGTATATTGATCATTTCAAGCGACGAGACAATTTTTCCATCTCCAATGCCTACAATCAATGCTTCCAAGCATGCCAGGAAAACCACGCTCTTATCCCCAAGCTAGAAAACGTTCAACATCATCCACAGTCGATTGCCTCATGTATGTTCCCTCGTATGCGGCACGAATTCCAGAAACAAAATGCCTAAGACATTCAAGTGTAGTAGTCTCACCAATACGAATATATTTATCCTATGCATCAGCACAACATCCATATGCATACATACGCATTGCTGCTGTGCATTTTTGAAGTGTAGATAGAAAAGAACGACCAGTAGCGTCAACTATTTCTTGAAAATAATGATCAACTTCTCGAACACCTTCAACTATACGCTCAAACAAAGAACGAGACATTCTGAAACATTGTCGAAATTTTTCGGATGTGTTGATTGGGTTACTTGAGAAATAATCAGCCATTAGACGAGCATACCCAATCTCCCACTCACGCTTCACAATTTGACTCTTCCCGGCTCTTCGGCTCCTATGATGTGATTCCTCATATGGTTCTTCCTCCATGACATACTCAATTGCCGGTGTTAGGAAATCCGATATGTTGTCCATTTCCTTGAAACCATGTAGATTAACAAGAATATCTCTACGATTCATACTTAAGCTTGAATAATATTAAGGCAAGAAGAGATAGTAGTTTCATAACAACTACTTACCTCTTAAATAATGATAACTAAGATGAGTAGGTTTGAATTTTCATAGTCTTAATTGGTGAGAATGGTAGATTGGTAGGTGGGTGTTGGGTGAATAGTTGTGTTATCAATATTATGATGTAATATACAAATAAAATCACAACTATGTCTCTTCCATCCAGCCAGAAGCCTCTTTTGGTCTGGTAAAAGGACATTTAAATCATTTTCCCCTAACATGTAGCTGCACATAATCAGTAGTTAACACATAAGAATGATTCAAAATGACTTCAAGCAAGCTATTCAACGAGCTAAAGTGATATTACATAGAATGATCACTTAATGGTTAAATAATATCGCAATCTATATCAGAATAAGGCATCAGAACCTATAATCCATAAGATATGAGAGCACTTAATGATTAAATAAAATCATCCATATCATATACAACTAGAATCGTATTATCTTATGCAAAGTATTAGTGATAAAATAAAAATACAATTCATTAACATCATCTAAGGTTCAAATACAAATTAGAAACAACAAAGCATAATGAAGAACTAGTATTAAATCTCGTCATTATCATCACCAAGGTTTATGATTGGTTGAATATCACGCGAGGGAGGTGTTGTGTCATATGTGGAGAGGACCCGTGCACAAGTTTCATTGTACAAGCGAGTCTGCATATCATTCAACTTGCTTGTATCAATTTCAACTAATTTCCTCAATTCATAAACCATTGAGATATCATTGAACTTCTCAAAAAGATCGTTTTGTCGATCAAATTTTGAGTTATGCTCAATTAACTTCTCTTCATATACAACAAAGGCAGCTTTCTTGTCAGTTGACATCATGCCGAATGAAGAAGCAGTAGATGCATTCCATTTTCGTTTAGCTGCTTTCTGTTCAATAGGTCTCTGCTTAACTTGAGAGTTGAAATTAGTTTTAAGAGAAACATATGATGATTTAACGGATGATGCATGTCTCATTGCCTCATTCATTTGACTACATCTTGATATCTTGCATATTCCAGAATCAATTACCTATGTTTATCAAAACCAAAAAAACTAGTATTAAAATATATAATACAATGGAATACACTGGATCTAGCTTTAGAATTTACTGTTTTCCACTTGGATTGATATCGTAATACCTTACAAGCTTTCAAATAAGTGAACGGTTTCTTGATGTCATTCTTGTACAATGCCATGGCTTGTTCGATGTAGTTGTAACTATTTTAACCGTTCGGATCAGAACGAGCTATCCGATAGTACCTTCCACAAAATTCTTGAACATCCTTACTTAAATTGTTCTACTTCTTCCCCAATGCTTCAGAATCACGTATTTTTGCTATTTTCCCATCTAAAATGATAGATTCACAATAATAAATAACCACAAACTTCTAAAAAGACTCAGATTTTTGAGAATTTCTAATTATAGAATCCACATATGTATTCAACCATCTAGATACTAGAAGCTCTATATCATCATCAGTTCATCTTTGTGAGATTGTCATACTTTTAAGTGTCAAAATCATTCTTTATTTGAAATCTAAACAAATAAAGATTTATGTTTATAGAGTACCAAAGCACAAACATTACAATCTATAATACACTATTTATATACAACTATTTATCTAGGAACAAATACAAAATTCGTTCAAGATAAAGTTTTTTCATCTTATTGAGAAAGAGTACAAGATGAAAACAATGCACTAAGAATAAATAAATATGAGTACTTAAAGAGCATACTTTGGAGTTGGTTCAACTACATCGAGAAAATTGAATAAATTAGCATATCTATCCTTTATTAGCTTCATAGTATAAGAATGACAAGTATTTTCAATTAAAGAAAAAGAAACATGCATACTTGAGTCTATAACGAGTTAATTTATTTTTCTCTTTAAGTCACAAGAGGTAATGTTTGGAGATAAATCATAACTATATGAAACTGATAAATGAAAAAAGAGCACATAGTAATCAAAGAAACAAACATAACCCTGCAATCATATGATTCTTAAGAAAATTTAAATAATCATTATCTCAGCAAAAAACCAACTATATTAATCTGTTTATACAAACAAGATGGAATATTGACGAATTTCAAAAGAACTCACAAATACACACAAATATACAATTTGTGTAAAATCAGTAAAACAAATTGACAAATATAAGAGAAATGAGTCATAATCTTGCATATAAACCCGAAAAACTAGTAAGGAAAACAAATTTATAGAAGATAGAAACTAAAATAGGAAACAGAATGAGAAAAACCTTAACTTTGTGAATAAGACTCAAATCCTTGGAGAGAGATGTTCCTATTGTTCTTCAATTGAGTACAAAAGGTATAAAAATTTATTATTTATTAATTAAAATATTAATATATTTAGAATTCCAATAGGGAAGTCCACGGACAATTATTGTCCTCCTTCTGCCACGCTGGCAATACAAAGTCGGACAACTTAAACGCTACAAGCATATCCGACCTTTTGAAAATAGACGGATGGGCGCCTCGTCAGATCTGGCGCCCACCGTTGGAGATATCCTTATTTTTAATGATAATCTCTCCACATAAGAATAAAGATAAAGGCAAAATAGCCTGATGGGTCCCCAATCTTTTAAAATTTTGGCAAATTTGGTCCCCAATCTTTTCCCATGGCAAATTTGGTCCCCAAAGTTTATTAAATCGGCAAATTTGATCCCCAAAGTTTAATAAATCGGCAAATTTAGTCCCCACAGTTTTAATATTAAGGCAATACGGGTCCCCAAAGTTTAAAATTGGCAATACCGGTCCCCAAAGTTTACACATACTAACAAATTTGGTCCCCAAAGTTTGTTAATTTGGGCAAAATCAGTCCCCAAATAACCCTAACTCCGTTAACTTTTTGTTAAGTTTTCGCGACTTCGTTCCCAAGCGGTATTGCCAATTGGCCGATGTCTGGGTTTCGTTCTTAACCCCTCTTCATCGTTCGTTCTTAACCTGTCGAACTTTGGTCTAACAGGTTACAGCTTCCCCCTCTTCACCCCTCTTGCACCGTTCGTTCGCCGCNAAGAGGCTATTAGTCTTGGGATGTGATTCCCAATAAAACATCGTTTTGATTCCATGTTTGTCACATAATTTTTGTATGTTCACCCGCATACATGTTTGTTGTATTTTTTTTTATAAAAGTGAGTATTTTCATTACATTATTTTTAATTTTTATAATAAACATGTTCCTATTATATCTAAATAAATAATTCAATATCTAAATAAATAATGAACTAAAAAAATATTAAAAAATTAAAAATAATATAAATAAAAATACAAATTTATTTTAAAACATACCACGAAATTGAGTGAATGTGGAAATATATTGGTCGTGGTGTGAATTTGAGTATGAGTTTTAGGAAGACGATCAACTTTACAGAAGGTTATCACAACTATAGTTTGACAAAAGAGAACCGTGTTTGGCAAAAATGAGTCTAACTCACAAAGATAAACATAGTAATGCAATATGTGAATCACCCATTTCTAGAAAACGATTTTTGGGGGCTTCCGCTTACACAAGGTAGATTGGATTACCTTAATCATGAGTCAACCAAATACAACATTTACATCTATCAGAGGGAATTTTATATTCATTTGGTTACCACTATCAAGAAATAAAATTTGATAAAAATGAAATGTGAGTTTGTGCTATATATATGAAAGAGTATACAAGAATGATGTGGTTGATAATCATGGGTTCTAATAATCAAATATGCTTAGTAGTTGAACAAAAATGAATTTATTTGCAGCAACTTTTTGAGGAGCTCATTCAACACTTACTCAAATTATTACTCAACAGAAGATGAGAGCTTTGGTTTGCGTCGGATTGCATAAGAATGGGAGGGATGCAGATTCATCCTTCTTGCTCAGTGCTATGATCTCTAATTCATCGAAGTTGATATCAACATTTGCTTTTACCAAACACAAACATCTATAAATTCAATATTCAGATCCAAATTCACTACATTTTATGCAATATCCCTAACACATTTACACATGGGTAGTTAGTTGCCGATAGCGATATTCTTTCAATATTTTTGAATTGATTTGATCTTAGGTGAAAATGTGTATTTTTTATATGGCGATGAGTCCTTAATTTACATTATTTTAGCTCGAATAATCGTAATTACATATAACACGGGTGATATATGAGGTTGAACTTATAGTATGAGCTTACTTCATTGGAAAAATATGTTATACATTATTTTCTATTATAATCAACCGATGGTTACACTACTATTTGAAAATACACATTTACATGAATGACTGAAAAAATAACTTAACCATACAAGTTTCATCAAAACGACATGAAAGAAAAGCAAAATATCACGAGTTCTTGCATTGAGATTTATACTAAAAGTTTCACTTTCCCTAATGAATTTAGATCACATATTTATAAGCTCTAGGCCCAATCTTCCACTTTTGGACCCACAACTTGAAAATCACATAAAAACTTAAATTTCACAAAAATGCTCGTAATATATGACTAGCGGTTTCGATAATACCACGATCCAACTTTTTTTTATATATTTGATATTTTTTATCTATATCAAATTTTGAGTTGTTTTATTAATGTTTCATTGTTAACTTATTATTTACAAATTTAAAATTTATTATAATATTTAAAGAAAATATTTTAATATATGTGTTCTAGTTGAACCCAAATAAGATTTGTCATATAATTTGAATTTGGTGTCTAAATCCTCAAATCTTCTGGATAATTATCTAATTCTCATAACTTAAATATTCAATTAGAGATATGGAACACATTATATAAAATAAATAAAAAATTAGATATAATTTCATTTATAAAAATTGATATTAAATTTATATATTAATTGTATACTCTTTTAGATAAAGATGTAAATAAAAAATGTAAAAAACTTGAAAAATTTTAAAATTACATTTATCTTATTTATAAATATAATTTATAATTTATACACTTATATTTCTACCATACATTGTATAAATAAAATTTGAAATTCAATCTATTTGATCGAAACCATCCAGAATATGTATGTATAATTTTCATTAAACTGACCCGATCTATACAAGGATGATCGGATTAAGAGCATCTTGGGAGGGTTTCCCAAGGAGCAAAGCGGTCCAAACGAGAGATTGGATCAAGCCTAAGCATAAGAAATCAAGCGGCACACACGCAAGTGTGAAAACAACAATATGAGGAGACCTTTAGTGGGACCTATGGAAGGCCTATTGGGTAATGACACGGGCGTGGAACAGTCATCCTTTAACATAGACGCTGCATGTGGTTCCTAGGATGTTATGAATATACGACGTCGTGTACGATACAACACTCAACCTTATGGCGTGGTTGTCAGGTGGTGCCAAACCCCGTTTACAGCACTAAAAGCCAAGAATGGTATGGATTAACGAATTTCAAGAAAATCAAATGCGACAAATGAGGAGAGCGTATAAAAGACAATTATGTCTCTAGGGAAGTCTATAAATACGAGGAAACAAGAATAAAAAAAGATATATTTTTTCTTCTTTTAAACGCTTTTTAGAGATTAGCATTGTCCACGACATCTGCTAATTTCCCTACTCTCAACATCACTCCATTGTTTGAATTATTTAACTCCTTTTATAAACTCAAAACGTTATAGTCTATATGACGTTAACTACATCTCTCGTCATCGTGGTTTTTTCTTATTTTTTTTGGAGTTTTCCACGTAAAATATCGTACACCTCCACCCCTCTTTCTCCGGCTAAGTCGTTCCCACGAACAACTAAAATATAAAATTCAGATTTACGAATTTTAACACTCCCAAACTGAATACTATTCATTGTCAATATTGTTGGAGTTTTGCGCAAAATACCACTGATTCCGAGCGGGCATGNTGCGGTATATACGTTTTGTATTACGCATTTCGGTTTCTACAACAAGCACCCAATGTGTACGAGCCGAACGGATACCCTTTCTTTGTAAGCGTTTGCTAATCCCTGTCTTTGATCACTTCATTTACACTATCAGCGATTGATTATTAGGTGCTAATTTTTTTAAATTTTTGCAGATGACTCCTACATGGTTTACGCTTTCGGAAATCACAGATTTCGCCACGACGTACATCCCCAAACCAAGTGATACCGGCACAAAAAGAAAGTATTCAACCAGAAGAAAACTTTGAAACAATGTCAACTTCGAATATTTGAAACTTATAATTTGTGCATTGGACATATGATTTTGATGTTCTTTCCAATATTTGTGCACTTATACAAATTTCTGGTGTAGGAAAAATTCTGATCATGGTGGATTTGTTATTTGCTCCATAAATAGAATACAATCTAAATCTTTCAACCATTATATCAACTATTATGTATAGTTTAGCCATTATATGAACCATAGTTTAGCCACAATTCTACAAATTCTAAAAAACACAAATCAAATCATCAATACACAATTCTAGAAATTCGGTATAGCCAGCCTCAATTTCGTATCGTTCGTCTTCACAAATCAATACACAATTCTTGTCATTCGGTAAAACGAAAAATCAATTTTCGTACGTATCCATAGATAATTTCATCAATCTCGGTATCATTACAATCATATACATCCATATCGACCTTCAAAAACATCATTTTCTATTATTGGGGACTAAATATGCCGAATTATGTAAAATATGGGACTAAATTTGCCATTTCAAAGTTTGGGGACTAAATTTGCCACGTTTTGCAAACTTTGGGGACCTTAACGGCGTTAGGGACGAAATTTGCCATAATCCTCAAACTTTGAGGACCAAATATGCACACTAAAACTTTAGGGACCAATTATGCCACACACACAAAACTTTGGGGACTGGTTTTGCCAAAAACAAAATTGTTTGGGGACTGGTTTTGCCATTTTTAAACTTCGGGGACTGGTTTTGCCAAAATACACAAACTTTGGGCACCAAATTTGCCAAAGTACTAAACTTTGGGGACCAAATTTGCCGCTCGCCCAAAGACAATTATGTCTCTAGGGAAGTCTATAAATACGAGGAAACAAGAATAAAAAAAGATATATTTTTTCTTCTTTTAAACGCTTTTTAGAGATTAGCATTGTCCACGACATCTGCTAATTTCCCTACTCTCAACATCACTCCATTGTTTGAATTATTTAACTCCTTTTATAAACTCAAAACGTTATAGTCTATATGACGTTAACTACATCTCTCGTCATCGTGGTTTTTTCTTATTTTTTTTGGAGTTTTCCACGTAAAATATCGTACACCTCCACCCCTCTTTCTCCGGCTAAGTCGTTCCCACGAACAACTAAAATATAAAATTCAGATTTACGAATTTTAACACTCCCAAACTGAATACTATTCATTGTCAATATTGTTGGAGTTTTGCGCAAAATACCACTGATTCCGAGCGGGCATGGAAATTTATCACCATTCGCGTTAGCCAATCGCGAATTGCATTTTTTGCCTAATTCGCAATTTCCAAACGCGACTCACGTTAGGTTGAATAAAATTAAAAAAAATCATTTTTCTCCTGCTTGCGTTACGCTAAATCGACCTCCAAAACGCGGTCGATTTAGCCTATCGCGAATTCAGACTTATTAAACTGCTTCACCCTTTCTTTCCTTCTCGCGATTTGGGGTTTAGGTTTGTTATTTCATACGAAAAGCTCTCGCGGTTTCGTCGAATTTTTTCCACTCCCGACATTCCTCCTTTCGTAGTTGTCGTATTTTTGTTGGTAATCAAATCGAAAGATCTTCAACCCGCTTTTTTTTCCTCCTCGATTTGTGCTGGTACTTATTTTAAACTTGTATAACTTTATTTGCTAAATTGATTAGTTACGATTGATTAGTTGTAGCTATTTGATTTGTTATGATATTAGTTGTGAATAATGGATTAGTTACGATATTATTGTAATTATATTGTTTGTGACTAATTGATTGTTTACGAAATTAGTTGTTAAACTTTGATTAGTTGTGATATTAACTGTGAAGAATTGATNTTGCCTCCTCGATTTGTGTTGGTACTTATTTTAAACTTGTATAACTTTATTTGCTAAATTGATTAGTTACGATTGATTAGTTGTAGCTATTTGATTTGTTATGATATTAGTTGTGAATAATGGATTAGTTACGATATTATTGTAATTATATTGTTTGTGACTAATTGATTGTTTACGAAATTAGTTGTTAAACTTTGATTAGTTGTGATATTAACTGTGAAGAATTGATTTTTTACGATATTGTTTGTGACAAATTGATTAGTTATTATATTATTTGTGACTAATTGTTTCTCGTATTGATGCATTTTTTTTACTTGAAGGTTATGGATCCGTTTTGGAATTATAACATGTATCAGAATTATGATCCATCTCAAATGGCAGAATTATCTTTTTTCATGGAGTTATTGTTGAGTCAAGGGAATTCATGTTTTTTATAATAAAATGTTATATTATTATCCATTACACTTTTAGTATACAATATTTATTTGTTGTAGGTATGCAACCAGAATTCAATACAAATGTTGAAAATCATGACGATCCCCAGTAATAGATTCAGATATTGATGAATCTGAAACTGAACCTCCGCTACCTCGAGCTGACAGTAGAATGGAGGATGATACATTGCCTCACACTGTTGTCGATGTTTCTAGGCTAGCACGTCTATTGTCGGGAGTTTCTCCCGATATTCGTTCAAGTACTTATTGCTTAGGAGACGATGTGGTAGCTGATGACTTTGCATATGCAAAACCTCGACGAGTTTATTCTTCATACAACCTATGCAATCCAAATCTTGTTGTCGGAATGGGTTTCAAAGATAAATCAGATGTCCAGTTCGCTGTTTGCCACTTTCATATCGTCCGCCGTTATCAGTTTAGGGTTGTAGATAGTACACCACAATACTGGATGCTTGAGTGTTTTTTAAAGGAACAAACAAACTGTGTATTTCATCTTCGAGCAAGGTGTGATGCTAGGGATAAGGTCTGGCAATTTTCGAGAGGTTATATTCCTCATTCTTGTGGTGTGGGTAATGTTAGTGGTAAGCACCGTAACATGACAATGAATTTTATCGCTCGTGATATGGTGGAATACATATGNCTTTCTTTACCTTGTCATTTTCATTAGCCTCTCTTGTATTGACTATGAGTTATTTCATTAGTGAACAGGCTAAGAGCATAATCTGCTCTTAGTCGAGTGGTTTTCACCCCAATTCCTGGGGTTTCCACTATATATCGCCGTGCACTTATTTTATTTCCAACTTTTGATCGTCTTCCACATTTAAAACAAATCAGAACCGAGTTCGTTTGTTGAACGAACCGGACGACTGTTGGTACCATTAAAAATAGACAAAAACAATATATAATCAAATCACCACAACAAATATCAACAAGTAATC
Source organism: Utricularia reniformis (assembly GCA_009725065.1). Lineage (NCBI taxonomy): Eukaryota > Viridiplantae > Streptophyta > Magnoliopsida > Lamiales > Lentibulariaceae > Utricularia > Utricularia reniformis. The sequence continues at coordinate 510,396 of RWGZ01000221.1, forward strand.
AAATCACCGCAACTATCGAAAAAAATCATATTTTCACAATAAACATCACAACTAATCAATTCGTCGAAACTAAAATCATATATAATCAAATCACCACAACAAATATCAACAAATAATTAAATCACCGCAACTACTATCGAAAAAAATCATATTTTCACAATAAACATCAAAACTAATCAATTCGTCGAAACAAAAATCATACATAATCAAATCACCGCAACAAATATTAACAAGTAATCAAATCACCGCAACTACTATCAAAAAAATCATATTTTCAACAACTAATATCGTCGTAATTAATCCAATTGTAACAACTAATATCATAATTAATCAATTCACCCAAACTAAAATTATAGCTAAAGAAAACACAACAACCAATATCATAACAAATAATCAAATTATCGCAAATACTATCGTAACTAATAATCAAATCATAACAAATTATCGTAAATAAATAAAAAATTTGCCCTAAAACCCTAAACCCGAAATATGGCCAAAATACATACATTCGACAGTAGGAGGTGTTAAATCGAAAACTCCGGAGTTGTTTGGTCGAATGCCCGTGCGGGAGTAACCGGAAAACCTTTGTCGGGAGGAAATCGCGTTAGGGTGTTAGGGCTCGCGATTTAGAGAGGAAATGCGGGAGTATTTATACTGGTTCTGCTCGCGTTAGCTTAACGCGAGCCAATTTAACAAAACGCGAGCAGGAAAAGAAGGAAAAGAAGGGTTGAGGCAGTTTCGTAAGCCTCAATTCGCGTTAGGCTAAAGCGACCGCCCGGTTCTACTCGCGATAGGCTAACGCGAGATAATTTAACAAAACACGAGCAGGAAAATAAGGAAAATAAGGGTTGAGGCAGTTTCGTAAGCCTTTTGGCGGTCGATTTAGCGTATCGCGAGCTGGAGAAAAATGATTTTTTTTTAATTTTATTCAGCCTAACGCGAGTCGCGTTTGACAATTGCGAATTAGGCAAAAAATGCAATTCGCGATTAGCTAACGCGAATGGTGGTAAATTCTCATGTCCGTTCGGAATCAGTGATATTTTGCGCAAAACTCCCAATATTGTTCATAGTAGAAATATTCCATTTGTCCTTTCACCATTATCTACCGTTTGTATTATCTGAATTGACTGGGTCATATAAAGTTGAGATGGAATAATGTAAAATGACCAAAATGTATGGAATATTTGTTTTGAAGAAGGCATATGAGGAATGGTCGGAGTAGAATAGAACTCTACTTTTAGCCTTTGTTGGTGCATTTTGCATCTTCCACTTTATGCATTTATTCTCATTCTCAACCTCTTGTTCAAATTTATATATTTTGCCCGAATTTACGAGTTTATAATAATTGAAGTTTTTAATACATAGTTATTGATTTAGCTAAAATTGGCTTACCAATCAGTTTATATAACATGAAAAATATAAAAATCGCTTATGTTATGGGAATGATATGAATGTTTTATAAACTAATTCATATATAAAGTATCCATACGTTAATCAGAAATCATTTAGTCTTGGGATGTAATACCATACGGTACATATATTAATTATCAGTGCATTAACATATATTGTCGTTATAAAAGCCCAATTGGAATGTATTTCACCTCATCTTTCTGCTATTTAATCACTTATCATTTGAATTAATTAAGAAAACTATTTACAGGTCAGAGTAAATAGGAAAGTTGGAGAGAGTTGTTCTGAGGAGGACGCTCCGTTCCACATCGGACGGGTAATCTGCTATTTTGTAGATATCCATTCCGCTATTGCTTTGGTAGACATCTATGGGTTTCTGCTTTTTGAGGTTTTAGAATGAGATTGACCTCGTTGGGATTGGTGCTTTAAAGAATGCTGTTTTAATAAGATTCTACTTTATAGGTATTCTTTCTTTCTTTAAATTTGGGTGATCTCAGACGTATGTTTCTGGGATTTCTTTCGTCTGAGTTTGTTCCTGAATTTCTCTTTGCTCTTTTTTTGTTGGAATTGTAGGTGTTCTTCATGGTTCTATAATTCAAGTGTTTCCTGATATTATAGTGCTTAATATGTATGTTTTTGCGTTCTTGTATTTTTTCTTTATTTATGTAAGGCTTGTTTTTTCTATTTTTTCTCGTGAATCGAAAGCTATATATGTGAAAAGTGTTTTCTTTTAATTATTTTAGCTGCTTTTGGGCAATTGTTATCTGATGGTGAAGGGTTCAAAAACGGGTATTTGCAAATCAGCATCCCATCAGATCATCAAGGACAGAGCAAAGAATCGTGTGGATGATCTGCAGGGCATCTTCACAAACCTTCAATATGCAAGAAAGGAAAGTCGCACAATTGATGCTGCTGTACTTGAAGAACAAGTGCACCAAATGCTTCGTGAGTGGAAGGATGAACTTAATGAACCTTCCCGTGCTTCTTCCTTACAGCAGGTAATTCCATGATGACCAAATGTGTGTTTAAACCCTTGACATGTATTCTAGCAAGTTTATATTTTCAGCCTGTATTCTAGCTTCCAGCATAACGATTTTTTCTATAAATGAATTTACCGATGAATAGTTTTTGCGTCACTGGCTTAATGAACTGGAATCCGGATCTCAAAGTTTATCTATTTTACAGGGAGGGAGTCTAGGCTATTCAATTGATATATGCCGGTTGTTACAACTTTATGAAGAAGAAGATGATGCAACAAGTGCATTAGCTGTATTGAAACCTGATCCAGGTGCAGAAAAGGTTGTTGATGGATCTACTCTCCATGATTTACTCTTTTTTCCTTTAAATTATTTTGTTATAAATTCGTTTTAGTTTAAAATTTGGAATCCGATTTGATTTTGCTTAAATAATATTGAAACATGAAACTGACGAAGTGTTATTGTTCAGGCTTTTAATATGTCCAATGGTGCTCAGGAGCAGGGCTTTACGGTGGATGATGATTGCAAAAGCACTATTATAGCAGTTAATGACATGGGAATTGGTGACATACCTTCAGAAACTCAAATAGATTATCATTCGTTTGAATTACATTCTGAGCTTGGATCACAGTTCATCTCTGGCTTTGCTAGCTCAGGTTTTGGTGGGGTGGAAATGCCATATAGTGAATATGACCCCATATTTCCTCCACCTTTTGCTTTCTTAGGGCCGAAGTGTGCACTTTGGGATTGTCCCAGACCAGCATTATGCTTAGATTGGTCCCAGAGATCAGATGATTTTTGTAGCATGTACCACGCGGGGCTTGCTCCTATGGAGGGACATCCTGGTAGACCTCCAATTATACGACCTGGAGGCATTGGGTTAAAGGATAATTTACTTTTCGCAGCTCTTGATGCAAAGGCACTTGGGAAAGATGTTGGTATTCCAGAATGTGAGGGCGCTGCTACTTCAAAGTCTCCATGGAATGCACCCGGTAAGTTGTTGTTTCTTTTGCATTTTCTGGGGTATTTTTTGTGTGTTTAGAAAACTGATACATGTTTTCTCTTCTTTAAATCGTACAGAGCTCTTTGATCTTAATGTTTTGGATTTTGAAACAATCAGAGAGTGGCTGTTTTTCGATAAGCCCCGCAGAGCATTTGAAAGTGGAAGCCGAAAGCAAAGGTCACTTCCAGATTACAGTGGAAGAGGTTGGCATGAGTCAAGAAAGCAAGTGATGAATGAATTTGGAGGCTTGAAGAGATCCTACTACATGGATCCCCAGCCTATGGAAAAGTTCGAATGGCACCTCTATGAATATGAAGTAAATGGGTATAATTCATGTGCATTATACAGACTGGAAGTGAAGCGTTTTGATGTGAAAAAGTTGTCTAAAGGAAAGCTTTCCAATGATACAGTTGCCGATTTACAAAATCAGATGAGAAGATTGACCGCAGAGTTCCCTAATGGGAAGGGAAGGGTGAAAAGCAGGAGTAATTATTTCACATCAAACACATTGGCTAGTCCAATTGAAGGGTTTGATAACGCTCCATATGATTATTCTGTGGGCAATGTTTCTGGATACTACAATCTAACTTGATCAGCTTCTGAATCAAGGATATAATCTAATCCACTATTTGTGCTCATATATTAGGTTGGCCTTCAGCAAGTGGTGAAACATCTAAAGTTTTCATTAGACGTTTCAGGTTCAAGAACTTGGGATATAGTAAATTGTGTGTAGTCATCTGAAAGCATAGCAATGCTTGTTGACTGTTTAATACCTGGCCATGTTTCGATGGATAGTATTGTTGGCTTAGGATCATTGACTTATGCTTAGGAAGAAGTAAAATGTACCAGATATCGGGCTTTTTAACATTATCTCACAAGGTGATCTGTTATTTGTACATTGATTGTACTGATTTACAAGGCCAAATACACGAATAATTTTGTGTCGGCTGATATCGCACATTTTTTTTTTATGTATGTGTGATGTCCTGAATTAGATGATTGTGTGTGTATCTTCCAAGGAACTGTGCAAACATTCTGTTATATTGTTATAAATTTTTGACATGATGCTTTTTCTTCATGTTTTGAAATTCTCTGTTACAGTAGTAGATGCCATTATTCATAGGTTTTATTCTATGTTATACGGGTGCGTATTAGGTGCATGTATTCACTCTTACATACACATATTTTTTAAAAAATAGGGTTAATGAGTATAAGAGGTTGCACTGAAATTTTTACTTGATTAAAAATAATAAGCTAACAAAGGTGTATTAAAAATTATATATTTGATTTGTAAATTATTTTAAAACTCATTATTTTTTACATAGTTATGTATTCTGGATTTCTGTCATGAGTTAAAGAGAATCTATTCTTACTTGAGAGTCATATACTATTGATGAGTCCTTCCACATGCTATGGGGCCCATACGAAGAAAAATAAATAAAAAAGATATGAAGACTTAGTCCATATGCCCAATGCCGTAGTAGGTGTTGTTTAGAAGGGTGATACACCGCCCGATGTGTTCAATCGGTCGTAGTTATATTCCATATTAAGCAAACATCATTAATAACTACGTTCGTGCGACCGTAGAAAACCGTGGTGAACTCATATTTCATTTAACCCAACATTAGCCCGAACATACTTGTGAAATTCCAATGTTACTGTCAAGCCTATACCATAAATTTTTATAAAATGAAATAAAAAGATACTATAAAGCATGACATGTCATCTTCAATTATTTTTAAATAAAATGAAGATAATGCCTCAACATGACATACTAGAAATGACATCATACAAACCACATCTTAACTTTAACCAAAATACAACATTTAGTACGTTACACATTTTTAAAACATATCTACTATTTTACAAAACAAATATACAAGAACTTGAATTTCAAACTCTACAATTTCTCCATACAATGTCACTCTTTAAAACTTGGTAGCTGAAAACCTCTACTTTTACTTCTCTTCCAACGTACCTAGGGAGGGATTGCGGTCATGAACTAATAACAAGAAATATAACATACAATATGAAACTATCAAACAAATATAACAGCATCACACATATATATACTATAGAATAGATTGTCTTCTCTTTCTTTTTTCTTATATGTTCCCAGCTTAACAGACCCGGTCCCCTAGTTTTAGCATCGCTAGTGGTCAAAGAACTATGATAAGCTACCTCAAGCTAGCTTAAATTTTTGACAAAAAAACCATGTACTAAACATATTGTCAGGATTGTGCATACACATACCCTCGAAATTTCACATAATAATGAAGCAATCACCCATAACATGGAAAGCAAACAAAACAGATTCTATTAACTATGAGGCAGCCTGTTTAAGCTATACACCAGATAACGTTTGGAAGTCCATATGTTCTCCAAAAATCATGAAACAAGTTTCACTGGAAAGCCAACTCAAACGACTACAAATGATAAAAAGACATCAAACTCATCGGAGTACTCTATCATATCATAACATGTCAAACAACAGACCCTTATCTGCATTTGATTCTGTAAAATTACAGCTCATACATACTTTGATAAAATAGCATATCTTTCAAACCAAAGCTCCTTTTCACATAACACAAAAATCTTGTAAAGCTAGACACAATGTTCCATCTATGAATGTAAGATAAACACACAGATTCGCACTCAAACGATACCAGAAAAATTCAACATTTAAGTAACCATACAGGATGATTTAGAAACTCCTTCTTGCTAAAAGTTCAATCATGCCGCATACCTTCGGATTTATTCTCTGTTTTTTACCCCTTGAGTTAGATTCAATACTCAGCTAACTACTCCTGTTATCAAAACATCCTAATTTAGCATCTAAGCAAAGAAAGTATCATTGGAAACATTTGTCTCTCAACTTGTCCCAATTTGTTTCTATTGCTGGTTCTTGTAATTTGAGTAGGGGATATGGTTTGTGTGTTTAAGATGAATGCAACAGGAACATAACGGCACAAGAATTGTCAACAAAAGGAAGTGAATAACTTAGGGTTTATACATGTGGTATTTATAGTGCTCCACTCACTTGTGCATAGGTTTGTTGTAGCTAAAGATTAGAAAAAACGCTTTCAAAATGAAAAAACACGCTTAAGTCATGTGGGGGCAGTTTTGTCATTTCTCCTTTCCTTCATTTATCTCCTCCGGCTTCAACACAGTCGTGGCTTCATTTTCTTTTCCTGATTTCTTCAGTTGCTCGCACTCCGTCGTAGCTTCAACACTCCCCGGACTACTGAGGGTGAAATCTTCTGAAAGGTTTCCATAGGTATGATACCAATTTTGCTTATTAGATTTTCAAACATAGGTCTTCCCAAACCCTTCGTAAATACATCCGTGGCTTGTTCTTCTGATGACACATATTTCAATTGAATTTCTTTATCATGTACTGCTTGTCGTAGAGTATGATATTTGACTTTTATGTGTTTTGCCTTTCCAAAATGTGTGGGATCTTTGTCAATTGCAATAGCTGCCTGGTTGACAAGAAATAATGAAGATAATGAAGTAAGCACTCCCACTCCATGACTTTTCTTTTATTGGTCCGCATAGGTCAGTATGCACAAGGTTTAGCTTATTTAGAGATCTTTGAGTCCTAATTGGAAATGTTTTATACTTTGTTTGCCTTTTTGACATATCATGCAAGTGTCATTCATCATATGAAAATTAGGAAAGTCGAGGACCATACCATTCTTTTGTAAAATTTTGATGTTTTTGACTCCATAGTGACCAAATCTTTTGTGCCATTTTTTAGTCTCCTCCAACATTGTATAGCTTACTTTGTCATATGCAGAATTTAGAGTAAATAGGTTATTGTCCAACATCTCAGAGATAATGTAGGATTTTGACATTGGTTTTTCGATTTTCCATGAGTCCATCAAATTTCAACTTGAAATTGTGCCTTAAGAGCTGTCCAATGCTAAGTAGATTCTGTTTTAGAATAGGTACAAAGAGGACCTCTGTAATAAGGATGAGCCCTTCACTACCTTTGGGTATAATAGAGCCGATTCCTTCAACATAAGCTATGTGTCCCTTGGTTGACTTTACTTGTCTTCTGTCTATGGAATCTAGAGTCTTGAACAGATTTTTATCATTACACATGTGTTTAGAGCATCCGCTATCTAGGATCCAATTTGATTCAATGTTGAAGCATGTGAGTAGACTTATCTCAAAGTCAAACATGTCTCCAAAAAATGAAAAATCAGTTGCATTTGCTTGTTCTGGTGCAGTTTTTTTTGCAGGACATACTTTCTCAATATGTCCAAGGTTTTTGTTGAATGGACATCGATCATCGGGCCTCCACCAACATAATTATGCCTTGTGATTTGTTTTTGCATAGTGAAGACACACTCCACTAGTTTCTCTCTTGTCATTCGAGGTAGTGTTTGATTGATATTTTGTATAGACTTGTGGTTATTGAAGTACGCCTTTAGCCTTATTCATGGTCATAGCAGCCGCTTCCAGCGAGTCCAGACTAGTTAAAGCAATATCATTCTTTTGCGAATATTCTTCAGCTTCTGGTGGGCGAATGTATATCCTTTTTTCTGATGATTGCAAAGAATTGATGAACTCCATAAACATGGTGAGTTCCTCCTTGATTCCGAGTACTTTTTTTAGTTTTTCACACTCTTCAATAGCTGATAACTTTGGTTCAAATTTGTTTGGCATGCTCATGGTAGCTTTTCAATAATCTTTTCATCCGATAGATGGCCTCCAAGTGCTCGTATTTCATTTACCATTTTTATTGTCCTGTCATAGTAATCTTGGAGGCTTTCCTTGCTGCTCATTCGATTCGCTTCAAACTCAGTCATTTTGTTCCTAATATGTATTTTCCTTATTTGGTCTCCACCTTTATAAAGTTCTTTGATTTGGTTCCATATTTTTCTTGGAGTGAGGCAACTGGCTATTTTATCGAACATAGTTTCTGTCATGGCATCATATAATATGGTCATTGCTTTGTATTTGAGTATCTCATAATCTTCTTGTTGTTTCTTCTCAGCTTCCGTAGGTGGATCTGAAATTTTACATGTTGTTTCACTCATAATAACTTGACATAATCCTTTGGATTTAAGGATTGTAGTCAGCTTTATTGCCTAGGTGAAGTAGTTTGTTCCATCCAACAAGGGTGGAGCTTGAGCACCTCTATTGCTCATCATTTTGATCATGTGGTTTGCTCAAAGACAATAGATTGTTGAGTAGTTTAGGGAAGTTTCAACAAAGTGCTCCGATACCATCTTGTAATTTGAGCCGGGGATATGGTTTGTGTGTTTAAGATGAATGCAATAGAAACATAATGGTGCAAGAATTGTCAACAAAAGGAAGTGAATAACTTAAGGTTCATACATGTGGTATTTATAGTGCTTCACTCACTTGTGCATAGGTTTGTTATAACTAAAGATTAGAAAAAACGCTTTCAAAATGAAAAAAACATGCTTAAGTCATGTGGGGGTAGTTTTGTGATTTCTCCTTTCCTTCATTTATCTCCTCAGGCTACAACACAGTCGCGGCTTCATTTTCTTTTCCTGATTTCTTCAGTTGCTTGCACTCCGTCGTAGCTTCAACACTGGTTGTTCTCGTTTTGTCGTTTGTATCCCCGTTTTCTCTGCTCAAAACCACGTTCAAGGCTATTCCAACCCTCATGTTTATCTGATATAGCTGCTAAAATCACGTGGAGTTCAAAGATTTAAGTTATAAATTATTCAATCCAACAAAACACTTGCTTCCATCCTTTTGGCTCACTTTCTTCCCAACTTTGTGGCTGTTGCTTATTTCTTTTATTCCCCAATTTATATAGTGAAGTCTCACCGTTACCCTTCATAAATTAGGGTTTAAAATTGAGTTTTTTAAATAACAAGTTTTTATATATTCTATAAAAATATATATAATAATTTAAAATACAAATTTTATATAACGAGTTTATCTTAAATCAATATGAAATATAATTTTAAATTGATACACAATTAATTTAAAGTAAGGGCTAAATAGTCATATAATGATATTACAATCACTGTACCGATGTTTCAAAAACAATTTTTTTAAATGACGATCAGCTCACCTCAACAATCATCTCACCTCATCGCTATTTATCTAACCTAGTTCCCAATGTGAGGGCACCAAGATAATTTTTAGGGGGAGTTTATTCTCCGCCATTCTATAAATTTAGGGCACTTGAGCCTCAATTCATCATCCTAAAAATCCAGCAATCCGAATATCTCAATTGAGTATTAAAGATAGAAAGAGAGAAAGAAAAGAAGATTCAAGAAGAAAGTTGATCTTTTTCTTTTCTTCTCAAGAGGAAAAGGAGGTTTTTGGAAATATGTAATGTTTAGGAATATTTCCTAACTATTCGGAAAGTATCAAAATAGTTGATGGGTAGTCGTAGTGTTGAGTAAACACCGTTTTACCACATATTTTGGGTAATTTCAACTTTAGATATTTATCTAGATTACATTCTCTTTGTATCTATGTTTGTGAACCGCTAACCGTTTTTCGGACCGTTATTCTATCGGTTTTGTCGACCGGTTTTAACAATTCATATATTTTAAAAAATAAAAAAATAATACCAATAATATCTAAATATTCAAATTGTATTCAATAAAAAATTATTTAAATATTTTTTTTAGATATGACTAGTTTTTCATATTCCATTCTACATTCTCGAGTGATTCATTCTTGCTCAATCGTTGATTTAATTATAATATAAAAGAGAAAGCCGGATGATTAGGGTTTATGAGTGATTATTGAGTTATAACAAGAATAAAAAGGGGTGGAAAATTGAGTTAATTTAAAATTAGTAAATTAGGGTCTTTTTGTTATTAACAGGGCCATTTTTAAAACGGATACCGGTTGGGCCGGCCTGACCGGGCGGCCCTAAAACAGCCCACAAACATAACTTTGTATACATGGTATTGGTAATATTAGAAGTTTCCTAGTAGGACCCGTGAACTAGTCCTATTTTGGGTGAATCACTTTAAATTTCAGTGTTTATTTATTTATCATATTTGCATCCTCGATACCTCGAGTTCATAACTTTCGATGCGCGTCCAACAAATGGTAAATGGGGTAATAGGGAGGTTACTTGTATATTTTTTACAAAAAAATTATAGGGTCATATTCACGCATTAGGTCACAAATGAAACTTGTTGAAGTATGTAAAGCAATTAGTAACTTTGAAATTGTTGAATTCAAGAGATTCGAGGAGTAGCGGCTGCTCGCAAAGAGATTCGGGGTAATCAGATTCATAGTTCCAAAAATCATCTACTTATGTTGATGAAGTAGAATCATCAAGTAATCTATTATTCCTAATATTATATAAGGCGATTCAAGCTTAGAAAGCATGTGAATCAAAAGAAAAATAACTAATGATAGATGATACAAGAAAAATAACTAATGATAGAAGAAAAATATCATACTTTGAAACAAGAAAAGGAGAAATTAGATACAATCATTGCTAGAATGTTCTATTATGCTGCTATTCCTTTTAAAGCAGTTCAGAATCCATATTATGTTGAGTCAGTGGCTACTGCAAAAACTATTACATCTTAGTTTCATTTTGTTAAAATTATTTTGTCTAGTGAGTTTGTTTTAATTATACAATTGGTTTCATTATAGCATTCAACTTTTAAGTGTAATTATTTGTATATAAAATATTCTCCACCAGGATACAATGCATTAAGGACACCATTGTTGACAAAAGAGAGAGCACGTATAGAAAAATTGCTAGAAATTCCACGGGACACTTGGGAGCATAAATGGATTGCATTTGTTTATGATGAATTTACAGATTCACAAAAAAGATCACTCATAAATTTTTTAGTAGTGAATGATTGTGGTGTGTAGTTTTGGAGGCAGTGAACTGTGAAAACGAGTATAAAGATGTTGCGTTCATTGCTTCATTGATGGAAAAATATATTATACGTGCAGGAGAATCAAATGTGGCTTTGAAAATATTGTGTCTCCTTGCAACTGATCAAATAAATCATCAATCCGAGGTAAATGATACTTATTCTTCCTAGTGAATCTATTCAATTCTCGGTAATCATAACATAGTCTCAAACTTCCATCATTTTTAGTCACAAAAAGTATGGGTGCTCCCCAAGGAGAAATACTTGGTCTAATGTAACATTTTTCTAATAAATCTTGTAGCTGAATTTTTAATTCCTTAAGTTCCTTTAGAGTCATTCTGTAGGAACGTTGTGAAACTGTTTCAACTCCCGATAACAACTCAATTCATAGTTCCACATTTCTTACTGGTAATTCTCCTTGTAGTTCTTCAGGAAATACATCTACAAACTCATTTACCATTGGAATATTTGCAATTTCAGGATATTCTCTCTCATTTAAAAGCATGACCAGATAACCATTACATAACATAACTGACTTTATGTATGAATTTCCTAATTCACATTCTGCTGCATTAGGAAATACAACCAATTCATATTCATATGTTCTAAACTTTCTCTCCTTACAATCTAGCTGAATCTCATATTTATGTAACCAATTCATACATAAAATTACATCAAACTCAGTCATATCCATCTCCATTAAATCAATAACGAAGTTATCCTTCCCATATTCAATCACACAATCCTTGGAAACTTTCATGGACATCAATCTTCTACCTCCTGGAGTTCCTACTTTCCATGTAATATTTTCTGCTTTTCTAGATAACAAATGTGTAACATGCTTGGAAATAAATAAATGAGATGCTCCACAGTCAATTAAAGCAAACATCATAATTTTATTCACATAAATCATACATGTTGCCGTATCTTTTGAAGTATCAACTTGCTCCTTATTAATAACATAAACCTGTGCTTTCCATTGTTGTTGCTTCACTTTCTCCATTGGTGCGGCATGTATAATCCTTTTCTGTCGACACTCACGTGCTATGTGTCCAGTCTTTCCACAATTGTAACAAATCATTGTTTTCCACCAACATTTACCAAAATGTTTTCTTTGATAGATTGCACAAGTATGAGTCTATATCTTTGGTTCTTGTTGCTTAGGCTTTGGTCCTTATGGCCTCCGAAATCCTTTAATATTTTGTTATTGTTTTAGTAGAAATCCTCTGATTTCACCCTCACAGCTGAACCAACCATTTTAGAAAAAAAATAGATTTCTTCAAACTTTCCATCATCAATCTAATTCTCCCTTTCAAACCTGTTACAAATTTATGCATCTTCTCCTCTTTATTGGCCACAACATTTGGCGCATGCCGCCAAACTCTTAGAATTTATCCAAGTATTGCATCACTGTCATTTCCCTTGGGTTAACTTATCAAACTCATCTCTATTTACTTCCTTCAAGTCCATCGAAAAATAGTTATTCAAGAAAGTTCTGGTCCTGCCCGCTAGAAAATATCCCCTTCAGGGCAGGGGCACCGGTCCTGCCCACTACCCCTATCTCTAGCAGCTTCTTCTCCCGAAGTATGTATATGCGTTTAAGACGTTTTCGGGAGGAGGAAGCATTGCTAGCGTATTGGCAATATCCTGATGGGAAGGGTTGAATCAGGTTCGATCCAACCTCCCGATATCAGGATGAGTAATTAAGGGAGACACCTTCAACATGTCCTCCATCGGAATATCTATCCAGACATAGCAAGATTCCCATTCATGAAGGGAATTTTCATTGTCAAAGATAACACATTCCTTTGTTCGGGTCGCTATGTAATACAATCTGCGACACCCCAACAACCTTTTCCCCCTTCGAGATCCCACCAAAAAGAGGTTGAAAAATATTTCAGGGTTGGTTCTACCCCCTGCATATAACAATAAAAAAAAGCTATTATATATACGTAAATGCCCGGAAAAAGAACGTAGGTCGGGCAGTGGATTTCCCGAAGCACAACCGCTACAAAAGGATGAAGCGGGAACTGCAGGCCGCACTTCAGGGAGGCATAGCTAACGGGTAAGGCGTTAGCACGTACATTCATCTCAGCACGGAACGTGTTCCTTCCCCCTCCAGATGGGGTAATGGGCTGGGATAGAGAACTTGACCAGAAGTTCTTCGGTGTCAATCTCGGAAAAGAGGGGATACCTAGCCTTACGGGGTACCATGGGTAGTTACCTTAAGATTTGTGAAGAAAAGAAGGGTTTGAGAGCACTGGAACGAAATCGCCAGAGAGTATTAGGACTTGAGAATTTTTCGCGAAATGGCAACGATGGTTGTACAGTACCAAAATCCAAACTTTTATACTCTCACACTGACTACTCACAAAGTGACACGTCACTGCTGCAGGCGGCCGTAGTCTGACGACCTGTCCTCCCTTCGGAATACGGAAGGGCGCATGCTACTGTTAAAACTTAAATTACACTTTTGTCCATAGCTGTTACAACTTTCAAATTTGAAAACTAACTTTATGAAAATTCTCTAAGTGCATGATCGGTCTTGAGGGACGCTGTCATAGCCAGTTCGGGTACGATCCTCCATTCGTTCGATCGGGCATTCTTGCCCCAAACGCTCTCAGCCAGATGGTCGAACTTACGTCCGAGGGGCTAGTGATGAGGCCTTCTGATCCCGGTACCCCGAACCAGGTTAGACCCAAGCCTTGCTAGGCCGGCCCAAGTGACGGAAGCCGAACTTGAAGGCCCCAGATCCAACTTCCAACAAACGTTCGACCCGACAAGGATAGATGGATTCGAGAGCCCACTTGGTTCAAAAGCCCATACTCAGTGATCGGGGACCGAAGGCCAATAATGCATATGGCCCATTGCTTATGGGACTGATCCTATTGATCGGTCAAGACGATTATAGCCTACGTGTCTTGCGCTACAGGCTCAACCACACCTTCCACGCTTCGGTCCTGATCACGTAGACTACGCTTCCGTCCCATCCACGTTTTCCAGCATGTGAAAACAACCTCCAACAACCTTGTCAGAGGCGGTTACATGCCGTGGATTACACGTTATTTCAGCTCTATAAATACAAGGGTTGACGACGGAATTTACATGACCTTTTGGATGCGCAAGGATAAGCTATTACTCTGATGTTTTCTCCTTATCGCTTTCTTTTGCCTCTTCATTTTCATCAGCCTTCTCGTTTGTAATGAACTGTTTTATTAATCAATCGGCTAAAAGTATTTACAGCTCTTAGTCAAGTTGTTTTTTCTCATTTTCAAGGGGTTATCCACTCTAAATTTGTCGTGTCTATTTCCTTGTTTATTCATAATCGTTTCCTCCATAACAAATAAATTAAAACCGAGTTCGTTCTCTAGCGAACCGGACGACAGTTGATATCCCTGGTTTTTTAACCACAACAATCATAGTCATCATTTCTCTTATGTCCCTCATCTATTGTCTATTCTGTTATACTGGTGCTGTCCCTAATTCAATTGTCTTCATTCCCTCTCCCTGAGTTGCCTCATGTCGAGGTCTTCCCCTTGCTTTAGGTGTCATTATTCTGCAAACATATGTTATTTATACACTATCATCAAATAATATAAAGGGAATGGTTTACATCTATGCACTCTTTCATTCTATTCCTAGGACTTCTATAATATTTCCATATAGATCAACTGTCAACTCTATTTCTAATCATTCTCTTCAGCTCTAATACCAACACTATCACATCCCAATTTTCACTCTTGAATCGAAGTATGACACGCTATGCATTTCCTAAGAAAAACATAAGACTACATCCATTTCATTTTAACTTTCTTACACTTTGCCATATTAAATTGCAATTTAAACATTTCTTATAAAATACATATATGTCAAAAAAGTCAATTCAACATAACATAAGTCACCATCTCACACAACACTCAAACACAACAACATTTTCAAATATCTACAAACTTTACATATTTAAACTAAAAGCCATAACATAGTGTTTTTCTTCAAAATTCACTTCTACGATGTTTCTCTTTCCTAATGACAGCCAATCCACCGATCTAATGCTCCAAAGATGTACCTAGAGAAGTAACGGTCATGAGTGTGAAACAATTAAGAAATCAAATGCACATGATGTCATATAACAATAAAACAAGTAATCATCACAAGTCATAATTCATACGTAATTAACTATATTTTCTTTTATTTCATTGCCAGATATAAGGTCTAGTAACCTCTCCAAGACCCGTGACTTAAACATCACCACAATCCTGGAGCTCAATTTTCCCCTTGCTTCACTTCAAGAAAACAAGAAGCGCTACGGACTCATTTCTTTTTTTGATCCATTTTTCTTATATAATAGTGAGTACTCACAAGTGTGGACCACATAATCTCACACCTTTTTTTCTCTTTTATCTACAAGCATGCATGTTCATTGACCATATCCTTGGTAAAACCATGTTGTCAGAAGTGTGCATCCACAGCCTCTCGAATTTTCACATATCAAACAATTTCAGCAAGTAAAATAATGAAAGTACAGTATGACATTTCTTCCCACCAGATCAAATTTGAGAGTCGAAATGATATCATAAAATCATACCAAAATGTTCAATGAAAGCCAACACATAAGGCTACAATATGCAAAAAGAATCAAATCATTCGAAGCTCTCAATCGTTCCAGAAAATTTGCCCAATACAACACAAGCGCTGCTACCGCAAGTAGGATACATTTTTGCAACACTTGAAAACATATAGTATAACTTTTTCTCTGTTTCCATCCTTACGTTGAAATACTTTTTTCCGGAAATTAAACTCAAAGATGAACAAAGCCATGTAAGATTTGTATAAAAATCGTTTCCATAAAGTACTAGTAAATTCAACAATTTAAGTAATCATATATATGTGATATTGCCCGAGGTTATTTATGTAATTATGTTAACCTCGGGGATCGTCCGATGTGGCTATATGGTAATTTCTGTATTTTTATATGTTTATCGCGAGGCGTTCTCGAAGGTATTCTCGTAATTCAGGCATGCTGGACCCCATATAAGGCTTCTGTAAGTGTTTTGAGATGTTTTGAGTTATTTCGGCACCGGACAGGGCCAGTGGTATTTTCGTAATTTGCCACCCGGGAGCACATCGACCGGGTGCAATGATGTTATGTGGTTGCGTATTCACTGCTTGGAGTCAAAGAACTAATTTACGAGGTTTTCCGGTATTTCCTCATCGTATTTCCGACTAATATCTTAATCGGGATTGGTTCCCGAAACTTCAGTATCAGCATGACATTTATTATATTATAATTGGAGGTTATATAAGTGTTTTGGGCTAAGTGAAATAAACTGGGCTTATGGGCTCAAGTAAGCGAAGTTGGGTTGAATTCCTCTATAAATACAAACCTCAGTGCATTTGGACAGTGTCAGACAGTTATTACGCTTCCCAAGGCAAGACTTCATTTTCTTGCACTGTAGACTCGCGACTTTTCGCTCGTAGTCGCGACTTATCGCACGTAGCCGCGAGTTATTGGTTCTGCACTGTTCCAGTCGCGACTTATTGCTCCAGCCTGACTCTCGCGACTTATTGCACTGTTCCAGTCGCGACTTATTGCTCCAGCCTGACTCTCACGACTTATTGCACTGTTTCAGTCGCGACTTATTGCTCCAGCCTAACCCTCGCGACTTGTTGCACTGTTCCAGGCGCGAGTGATCGCCAGTAGTCGCGAGTTATTGACCACAACTCGCGACTGCACCTCTTCCAGGCACAACGGAGTGTTTTCGATCGTTTTTTGAGACGTTTCCATCTTGATTATTGTTGTCGCATCATTCTACTTGTATTTGTTGAATATCATAGTGAAAACCAAGGTAGAGCTTCGCTCTCTCGAGGATGTAAGCTCACACATTGTGTGCCCAACCTCGTATATCGCTCGTGTCCTCACAATAATTAAATTTCGAGTAATTAAAAATTGACTGATCTAAAAATAAATACCAAAAATATTTTTAGACTAGATCAATATGCTAAAACAGTTTGTATTATTTATATCATACTCAATCATGCCCCTTTTAGCTCCTATTGTCTTGCTGTTTCTCGTCAAGAAACTTGTTCTTAAACTTCTGATACTTATTCCCTTGATGTATTACACTTAATTAGCTAAGAATTTTGAAAATTAAGCTTAAAAAAATCACAACACCTTGTTGTCCTTTCTTGTTCTTCCTTGTTGCGTTTTTTTGTTGTTCATATCTTTATCTCTTCCCACAGCAGCGACCAAATGCTGATAAACTGACTTGGGCTCCTATTTATATGCCAATGCCACGTGTTATTGAAATTTTATAAGGTTTGGATGATTAACCAATCATAATTTGCCACTTAAAGATCATACTTAAGTGTTAAATTACATTATTTTGTGTCTTTCCATACCTTAGTCACATCTATCTTGTCAAAACTTATTCATTTATGTCTATAATCATGTATCCTAATCAGAATTACCTCACTAAACATCATTTCTAATCATTGGTCCAAGTTTCAAACATTTAGGATCTTGCAAAGCATCTCTTGGCAACACCTGGAATTAGTCTCTTGGCCCTACTACGATCCCGTCTACATTGACAACATGCACTCACCTCTCACATTTCAAAACAGGCTCCTAATACCACAAACCATGAAACCCTATCAGAAACAACAATGTAGGTAACTGAATCACAAAACCGGTAAGTTGGAAGCGATCCGGAGCAAAAAAATAACGGTAAAAAGGTGAGAAGACAGATTGGTGAGAATATTTGGCTGCATATGCCAAATATGAAATACCAACCTGAAAACAAAATACCTGAATATGTGGAGCAATGACCACTAATATGTGAAATACGACAGACAGATTGCACCTTCTTCTACTTGAAATTGGAGAACAAATTGGTGAACCCTACCTCCAAAAATTCCAATAAGTGTACTTGGGCCCTCTCACTAGCAACACTAGTAAGGAAGCGAAAAAACGATGAGGAGTGTGTACCTTCGGCGGAGCAGTGCGACAGTAGAGAAGTGAAAATGAATGTGCTCCCTTCGGCGGAGCCATGGGAGTAGAAGGGAAGATGAGACTTATGTGCTTAGGGGCTAAAATAATTAACGTAGTTAGTGTTTAGAAGGACTAATTTTAACAATTTTTTAAAAATATAGGAACTAATTTCGTCACTCTGTATAAATTACGGGAATTGATTTTGTTTGATTTAATTTTGAGGACTAAATATGAACTTTGATGATTGATTTTGTCAAATGTCAAAAATTATGAGGATGAATAATGAAAACTATCCAAAAGTTCGGGGACTGAAAATGCACAAATAAACTTAAAAGATTAAATTTGACAAAACTATTAAACTAAGAGGATCAAATGAACAATTTTCTCTATTATATTTATGTGTTAATTTTGAAGTATACATTTTTAAAAATATATAATGATGTATTTTTAAATTTCATGGAAAAATATTTTATTTATTAAAAATTGTATTTCTTTTAATTTAAATAACTAAAAAAATAAAAAAATGTAGTTAGGAATTAGGTTGTACAAACACTCTATTTTTTAAAAAATTTGTATTTTGCATATGTGGGACACTTATTCCTGTGTATACTATCTATAATGCTCGTATTCATTATTATAATATATATTATATTTTATAATTTTTTTATTTTTTAATTTGACTATTTATTACTTTATTTTTAACTATATGTTTACTTTAATAATATAATTATATATTTAAAGTATATGATATATTGTTGATCTTTTTCATATTTTTATTTTTATTTTTATTTTTATTTTTATTTTTATTTTTATTTTTATTAAATTTTTAGTTTTAAGTGCCACCTATGTCCTAAAGTATATTGTGTCATTCCTATTCCTCTCATTTTTAGGTATCCAAATCATACGTATCCACATACGTTAGTCCGGATTTTAAAAATTATTGATAATTATGAAAGAGAATTATCGTTGAGCGTCTATGGCGAAGTTTTGGAAG
Organism: Utricularia reniformis; assembly: GCA_009725065.1. Classification (NCBI taxonomy): domain Eukaryota; kingdom Viridiplantae; phylum Streptophyta; class Magnoliopsida; order Lamiales; family Lentibulariaceae; genus Utricularia; species Utricularia reniformis. The sequence goes on from RWGZ01000221.1 coordinate 529,618, forward strand.
CCGGGAACGGAGAAGCCCCGCCTTGTTGAAGATGAAGAAGGTGGCGTTGTGTTTTACTCTTCTACATTGTCTTCGACTTCAGGGTATGAAGTGGTTTATTTTTTCCTATTCGCGGTCGTGAACTTTTCTTGTTTACGGGTAATTGGAATTAGGTATGGGTACGCGAATATTGAGAATCAGAGGCAGAGGTTGCCAGTTTACAGCTACAGAAGTGCCATTCTGTTCTTAGTGGAGACGTATGCCACCACCGTCATCGTCGGTGAAACTGGCAGTGGCAAAACTACCCAGATTCCTCAGGTGTTGCTCCACTGTAACGGGAGAACTTGTCTCGTGGACTAGTTCAAAATGTCATCTTTTAATGTTTTTTGGCGAAAATATATGTAGTATCTAAAAGAAGCTGGGTGGGCTGATGGTGGATGGATGATAGCATGCACTCAACCCAGGCGTCTGGCTGTGCAAGTATGAAATCTTGTGCCATTATTACCTTTTATCAGTATTTGTCTTACCTTATCCTGAAACAGATCTTACAGTCTATAATTTGGTGTGCTGATAAAATTATTTGCATTCAGAGTGTTGCTGCAAGAGTTGCAGAAGAAGTTGGCGTCAAACTAGGTGAAGAAGTTGGTTACACAATTCGATTCGAAGATGTTACCAGCAGTGTTAGTACATATACCTGCCATTTTTCTTTGTATCCTTTTTGCTTTTTATATTTCCTCTAGCAGTTTCAATGGCCATGCATTTAGTGGAACTCTGTCACTGGCTAGGCATCATAAATTTTTACCCCCAAAACTGAAAAGAACTTTTCTAAGTATGAAACCCATTTTAATATCTATAGTTTTTTACCAGGAGTTAACTAGGATAAAATTTCTGACTGATGGTGTGCTGCTGAGGGAGATGATGGATGATCCTTTGCTGAGCAAGTACAGGTAACCGAATCGCGAAGATTTTAATTATTGGTGATGCGAAGGTTTATTAAATTGCTCTATGCAGTTGAGAATCTAAGAATGCATGTTAGTAAAATTACCTGAAATTGAAAGCATGGAACTTCACTTGCTTAATTGTACCGAGACAAATAATTTGTTTCAGGAAAAAATGTTTCATGTTTGCCTTTTCTTACTATGACTTCATAAGATCATATATTTGAAGCCACATTTAGGAAAGAAAGGTTGGTGTATTGTTGCATCGATTACATATTTGTGTAGTGTTGGCAGTGCAGTGTTATAATGGTCGATGAAGCTCATGAAAGATCTCTTTCAACAGACATCTTGTTAGGACTACTGAAAAAGGTCTGCTTGGCATTTCTCTTCCTTGGTGCTGGCTGATTTTTTAAATAAGAGCTAATATTATATATGATCTAATCACTTTTATGACCCAATTTCCCACAATAAGATTCAGCGGCGCCGCCCTGAGCTTCGACTCATCATTGCATCTGCAACAATTGAAGCAAAATCCATGGCTTCCTACTTTACTACGAGGTTTTTACATGTAATCTGAATTCAATATGATGTGACATGTGTGTATTACATCATTTTTTTGGAAATTGGCTACACCTTTTATTTTCTTGTATATGTAACAGAAAACGTATCATTTTTCTTTTTCTCGTTTCTCATTAGAAAATGAAACGTTACCTCACGTCATCTTTTATGATACTTTGTACCTTGTTTTAAAAGAATTAGGCAAAAGCATGGGGGCCAAGCTAATGAAGAGAGTGGAGTAAGAAAGGATCCTGCAATTCTTTCCGTGGAGGTGATTTACATTCTGATTTGTCACAAATCACCTTTTATGAATGCAGCTTCCGGTGTTCTGGTGATACACATTGCCATATGTTAATTTTGGATTTTTTACCTTGCAGGGTAGAGGATTTACTGTAGAGATTTTCTATGCCGAGGACCCTGTTTCAAATTATGTTCAAGCTGCAGTTTCTACTATTTTTTCAATTCACAGTGAGGTGGGTTATATCCTTTGGAAATGTGATTTCATGAGGTTATTGGAATCATTTGTGCACTGAGTTGCGGTGCATAGTCAGGTTTGTTGTAGTCAGAATTGATACTATTATAACCCTTGTGTAATCGTTGGCTGTGTTCCTCATGCAATCTATTGACCATGAAGACATGATTTGCTGAAGTATGTACTTTTTGAAATTGATAAAAGGAATTTCCATCTTTTTAGCCATTTACTTATGGGTTTTCTTGATCTATTTTATAAACTTCCAAGGTAGAATGCTCAACTTTTTGTAAAATCTAATTGGTGGTGTGTGTTCTTGATTATGCTGATGAATGCTCAATTTTTTTATTGTTTCTGTGACATAATTATGGCCTAAAACTGATTTCCACACTGAAGCGAGTGCTTTTTAGTGGGAGTGACCCACTTTAGATGTCCTTTATTTATTTTTTTGACATCCACCTCAGAAATTTCAGTGGCATGTGAACTACCATGATAGTTATCTATTTATCTTCAGTGCCCTTTTCAGATTCTGACTATAAAATTGTACCATTTTTATTCACTTTTAATTTCACTGCATAGATAAATTATTGAAACTGATCCTAATCATTGTAGGACACAACGGGAGATGTCCTTGTTTTCCTCACTGGCCAAGATGACATCGATGCAGCGATTCAGTTGCTCACTGAAGATTCTGAAAATAAAAAAGGTACATAAAACAGGAAAATACAAACTTCGTTCATGTTTATTTATTTTTATTGTTAGTTTTGGGGATTTAAAGGTTATGGCATGTTTGTATTCTACCTCTTGAATAATGATCGTTATAAATTTCCATTGTCATTTTAGGGCTTTGAAGTTTTATGATAGATTTGTTAACAGTTCTCATTGTTTTGCATGGGCTTCTCTTGTTGATGGTTGGCTCCATGGAAAACCTTCTCATGGCATTCTCTTTGTATCATCTTGAAGGTCTGAAGATCTTGCCTCTTTATTCTGGTCTTCCGCGTGCTGATCAGGTAATCAATTTTAATTGATTTATTTACACTCAGTAAATAGGCTGGCGAAACATCAGTATAAAATGACTCTTCGAATATGATATTCGTGTCCTTTTATTTATGAAATTAAGGATCTTGTGTTTTCTCCAACCCCACGTGGAAAAAGAAAGGTAATAATATCAACAAATATTGCAGAGACATCCCTTACGTTAGAGGTACTGAAGCTTATCAGTTCTAAATTTTGGAGTTGACTGATACTTGCTAATACTTGTTAGTCACCATTTACAATGTTCATTTCAGGGTGTTGTATATGTTGTTGACTGCGGTTTCTCAAAGCAACGTTTCTACAATCCAGTAATATTTCTAGCTACCCTTTCGTTGAAAAGTGTATATTTTGTTCCATTACCTTTGATGAATTCAGCATTCAGTAAGATATATGTTCTCTCGCTTAAGGAATGAAACTGACATTTATTTAATGGTACCAACGGGCAACTGGTGGCACTTCTCCATTACTACCACTCAGTGGACTAGACAGAATAGGATAAATAAAAAGCATTTGTTTGAATCAGTTTAACTATTTACTCAAGAACTAATGTGAGCATATTTGCTAACTATGTGTACTTGAATCTTGTCATTGATCTTGAATTTGATAATTTTTGTACAGATCACCGATATTGAAAATTTGGTTGTTGCGCCAATATCCAAGGCTTCTGCAAGGCAAAGAGCTGGCAGGGCTGGAAGAGTTCGACCAGGGAAATGCTACAGGTGATTAAAGCGTTTTTTGTGATTTGTTTTTGTTTTGGTGTGATTTTTTTTGTTTTGGGTACACTGGTCCCAGGTGCATGAATCTGGATATGGAATTTATGAGTACAGGAATCTGATGTAATTTTTGTTGGTTAGATCTTGGATATTGGCATGCTTATGCATTGTATCTGGTTATGTCACCGGAGTTAACTCTTCATTTATATTGGGCTTGTAACTGGAGATTAACTTGCGCTTTCATGTTTTTTCCCCTGAGCAGGCTGTATACAGAACAATATTTTACTGATGAGATGCCTCCCGATGGAATCCCTGAGATGCAGAGATCAAATCTTATTTCCTGTGTTATTCAGGTAATTGATTTGCTTCGTGATGATTTAAACAACCTGAAAACCATGTATTTTTAACATTTTCTTTCTACAAAAACCTCGGGTTTGTACCCAAACTACTAGCTCCACTTTGGGTGCAGTTTTCCATTAGGCTACTGTCTTATTTTGGTTGACATAAAATGGGGCAAACTATTGTACTTGTCTGGGGTTGGAAGAAAAGCTTCACTTTTCAAGCCTGTTCATGCTTTTATAAATGTTTTCTGTAATTGGATACTTGCAAAACTATGGAGTTCACATTTTTACCTTTTTGTACAACTTTTTTTTGTATCATCGTGAATGTTTTGTGGTTGCTTCGGCATTTCTTCTGCCAGCTTAAGGCTCTTGGCATAGACAACATACTTGGATTTGATTGGCTAGCCTCCCCATCCCCTGAAGCACTAATCCGAGCACTTGAAGTGTTGTATTCCCTTGGCGTGCTTGATGATGATGCAAAACTGACATCTCCTGCAGGATTCCAGGTTGCAGAGATCCCACTAGTAAGTACTATTAATTTCCCATGCTTTACAAATACATTTATTATGTGATGTATAGATGAAAACCTGGGAAAAAATTGTGACTTTATGGGGTGATGTAAACCCGAAAAACAAATTAAGTTTTTTTCTTAAATTTTTTGGCCAATTTTTTGGTGGTTGAACTTCTTTTTTGCAAAAAATGGATGAAGAGATTACATATATGTATTTACTTCTAAGGATACATGTTATGGTTGTAGGATCCAATGATTTCAAAAACCATTTTAGCTTCAAGTGACTATGGATGTTCAGAGGAAGTTATAACAATTGCTGCTGTTTTATCAATTCAGGTTCTTTATTCTTGCCTTTAGCTTCAGAAAAATGCTCTCTATTCTGCAAGTCATTTACCAATTTTTATAAAATGTATGACCCGATCTCACTAGGATATTGTTTCTTCGATATTGAGAACTTGCTCGCCCATAGTAACATTATCCATGTTTGCTCTTCTAATTCTCTTTTCTCTCCAGTCAATTTGGCTTACTGCTAGGGGAATACAAAAGGAAATGGATGAAGCTAAGCTGAGATTTGCTGCTGCCGAGGTCTTTATTATTTTTACTATCGTCTGCATAGACTTTGAAACAACTGATTTTTTGAATTAAACTTTGAAAGGAGTAGTGGAGTCTCTTATTGTCTTCCAAACTTGATTTTTTTCGCATGAGTTACTTTCTTGATTCACCAGTTAGAAGAACCGCATTGAGAAATTATTTTTGCTACTTTTTTATTGCACCGTGGATAATATTTTTCAGACCCCACACTTCTAAAACTTAATTATGAAAATTATGTTTGCAGGGTGATCATGTAACATTTTTAAATGTCTACAAAGGTTTTATGGACTCTGGGAAATCGTCAAATTGGTGTCACAAGAACCATATAAATTACCATGCCATGGTAAGTAATTAGTTGTAGACAATATTTTATCCAGCACTCTAGCTATAAACTTCAAAATTTTAAGCTTTCATATGTTGGACCTGTATCAGAAAAAAGTTGATGAAATTCGACAACAGTTGCGAAGAATTGTACAACGTCTCGGCATCACTCTAAAATCTTGTGAAGGTGATACGAAGGTAATTGATATAGTATAGACTCACATTGTTCTATTTTATCCTTTTTCTCCACAGAATTGTTCCATGCAAGATACGAAGATATCTTTTTGTGGCTTAATTATCTGAACCTTTCCTTTCAAATACTGAATATCTTTTTCTTCACAATTTTTTTCAGAATAAATGTGTATAGCTTTTAACTTTTGGTGCATTATTGGTGGTATGCTTGTTGTCTTACGCAATGTTGCATGCTTGATTCTGTAGAGTTGGTATTTGCTGCCTGTGAGTTGGTTCTGAATGCAAGTCCTGGGTTATTTTATAAATTTCAGGTGGTGAGGAAGGCAATTACTGCTGGATTTTTTGCTAATGCTTGCCGTTTAGAAGTAAGCATGATTATCATATATATTAGAACCGAACGGATGCTGAGATATTACCATAATGTGATGACATCTGCCTAATCTAACCAGTTTCTTTTGTTTTATTTCAAGGCATTCAGTCACAATGGGTTATACAAGACAATTAGAGGTTCTCAAGAAGTTTATATTCATCCTTCTTCAGTATTGTTCAGGTTACACCAAAATGTGGCTTTCTTTTTCCTGGTGCCATTTGTTTTGTTTCTAACATACTATTCCCTCGGTGCAGAGTCAATCCCAAGTGGGTGATATTCCATTCCATTGTGTCGACGGATCGTCAGTATATGCGCAATGTCATGACCATAGACCACTCGTGGTTATCTGAGGCTGCTCCACACTTCTATCACCACAGGCAGCTCATTACAATGAACCTTTGATTCCATTCATTCATTACTCGTCCCTGTCTCTGGAGAATATCAGCCATTTAAAAGAAAGTACTCTGCAGTCCTTTAAATAAACCTAGAACGTTATCCTAGTGTTGTAAACTAATAACTAAAGATGCCATCTTTGTCTGTTCCAAATTCCAATGCGCCTATAACGCAGATAAGATTCAATGCTGTAAAACTTGAAATATTGAAAATTGACGATTTTTTCTTGCAGATTCATTGAAATGATACTGATATTGTCAAGAGGTATTTACATCATTATGATATCCTAGGATTTGTCTGATGTGATTAAATGGTATTTTCGATTTTCTATTATTATGGAATAATGTAATTTTGGGGTAGTCTCGTAATTTCAGCATTCCGGGTCCACATATAAGAATTCTAATGATGTTTTGAGCAGTTTTGGATTATTTCGGTCGGGAATGATGCCAGAAGTATTTTCGTAATTTAACACTCGGAGAGCTCAGTGGTGAGTTTTTGAGATATTTTAGGCTATCTTTTAAGAATTCGGAGATCAGGAACTGATTAAACAACTCGATATTTTTTGGTATTTTATCGTCATTACGTCTGATTAGTGTTCGATCGGGATACATTTCGGAAAACTCGAGACATGGCGATTCATATCCAGGTGAAATTGGGCGTTTCCGAGCAACTTGGGCCAAATTTACTAGCACTGACTTTTGAACCTTAAGTTGATCTATTGAGCTCAGTTTCTCTATAAATACAGAATCTTAGGCCCTATAAAAGGGTTCGGACTCCTTGGCATGCATCCCAATGCAAGGTTTTCGTGTGAACTTGCCTCGAGACTCGTGTGTTTTCTATTTTCAGGCCTCAATTGCGTGAACTTGCTGTCGGAGTCACGTGAACTTGCTCTTCCGGCCGTAGTCGCACGTTTTTGTGCTTGGGACTCGTGCGAACTTGATGAGCCGCAATCACTTGGCTAGTCGCGTGGACTTCATGGCTCGCGAGGACATGGCTAGCCGCGCATACTTTGCTGGTAGTGCGGACTTGTGTTAGCCACTCGCGTGGTTTTGGAGAGTGGGGGTAGATGAGCTGAAATTGATCGTTTTTCGAACCGTGTTTATTCATATTCATAATATCTCTTGATTGCACTTGTATTAATTGATTTTTCATATTGAAAACTAAGGTAGAGTTTCGTTCTTATGAGGATTTAAACTCACATATTGTAGGCCCAACCTCGTAAATCGCTAGTATCCCCATATTAATTAAATCAACATAATAACTGGAAATTGACTATCAAGAACAAGAAATATCATAAAATATTTTTAGACGAGATTAAATATCATGACAAAGAGCCAATAGTTATTGAAATTCAATGAAATACTTCTAAACTAGAATCTGTTTCACTCCAAGTAAATCCCGTGTATTTCATATACGCTTTCCTTCATCAAGTTCCTCAATTGGCTCACATCTCCCAACCTCAGCTAATTCAATTGGCTCACTTTTTCCTCCTTTGGCTTTAAAACTTGGTTAGCTCCTATTTCAGCAATTTACACTTCACCATGTTGTTTACAGCAACGCAGTAAAGTTGTATAAACATCAGCATTTGGAGTTTCAGACATCCCAATTACGAACTCAAATGCTTGTTTCACTCTTCCTGCACCACCAAAAAGATGTACCAAGCAACCATAATGCTCCATTCTCGGTTATATATTGTGATCCCTTACCATGTTATTAAAATTTTTCTGTGTCCCGCATGAAGAAAGCCGAGAGTGAGATGAGAAATATGACAGTTTGGTGAAGTACCAGACTCTCTCAACATTATTTTTAACAGTTACAATGACTCACGGGGACTTCCATTCTTACCATGGTTTTAAAAACCGGTTTAAACAGGCCGATCCGACCAATTCGACCGGGAATCATTTATACTATCGGTCCGATTTGAACCGATTTACATAATATTTAAAAAACTGTGTGTTCATGTTAAAAACCAGTTAGAAAATCGGTTCACTTTTTAAATTAGGTTAAAGATTATTTTTTTAACCCGATCCTACATTTCTTCATCTTCGGTTCCTCTCCGTGAACTCACGAATACCGAGAGAAATAAATAACTAATATGATATTCTTAGTGCGAGTTTTGTGTATACTAGGGTAGCGATTTGAATCCTCTAATTGGTTATTGTTGTGGATTTTACAACGTACACAAACATTTGATTCGATTTTTTGTTCGTTCATTTCTTCGTTTGATGAAAGTTTTTGTTCTAAATCAATAATAATTATTTGAGGGAATATGATCTAGATTAGTATGATTTATGTCTTCAATGTGCAAGGAGTTAGACAAACCGTATGAAGATGTATTAAGTTGGATGTATTTTCTTATTTTACTTCATATTGTTATTTGATCATTGATATTTTGATAACTAAAACTCTAGTTCTTTAATTGCAAAAATCAAATATAAAATTTTGTATCTAATAAACTTTTTTATTTTATTTAATTACATATTTTTAAAATTTAGAGTTTTCTTAAAGAATATATATTTTGAAATATATAATATTTTTTAAAAAAATTATAATTTATCTTTCTATCAAATCGGTTAAATCGATCCAACCAGTAGAAAGTATTTCAGATCCACCGATTCGACCGATTTTTAAAACAATGATTCTTACCATAACCTCCGTGTGACTACATTTCGAGTACATGTTATACAGAAAATGAACGAAGACCACAAAAATTCCAATGTCTCCGTTTGGTGATAGAATCATTCTCCTAAGGTCAAGGTCCCAGAGTGGTATTGATCTTGAGCAAACTTTGTCCAGATGTTAGGAATTGAGGTTGGGTGATAGTCGAAGGGCTCGCTAGAGAGTACTGTCAACCAAGGGAAACCTAACATGAAGCGGTGATGTTGATCGGCTTGATTGGTCATGTAGATCGATCAAGGATACCGATCGGACGAATGTGATGAATATATTTGATAACGTTCAGATTGGACTAGGATCGGTGTATTTTTTTTGCTTCATATATGGAAGAACATATGAAAATATATCTTGTTAGCTATTTATATGGAAGATGTGGCAAAAAATATGGAAATAGATTATTGTAAAATATTCAGTAGAATATTTCCTAAATTAGATCCTAATTTAGACTCTATAATAGTGAGTCTCATGAACACAATTGTATCAATAAGAGGCGTAACAATAGGTACCCTATTCTTCTTGTGATATTGAGTTAACAATCGTGGTTTATCGGTCACATGGTTTTCCCGTTTTGGGTTTCCACGCTAAATTTTGTGTTTTCTACTTTTCTTCATTTATGTTTTGTTCTCATCACATTAATTCAATCCAACCCCGGATAACGTGAATTCTTTTCGTCTCCGGTAGGAATTTTCCCAACACTAGAGGCACCGAATCGCTCTGCGAGTTCCAGCTTCATCAGATTGTAGGAAGCCCTAATATCCACCAAATATGATGGACCTTGTGAAGAAATATTACACTTTAATGTGGGTTGAAAATACTATGGTGAAGGTATAAGTGCGCACCCCTCTCTTCTTTGACATTTTTAGTGGTCATTTCTTCTTTCTCATCCCGACCTCTCTAGGTTATTTCTTACCGCACTTGAAACCGGATTCAGAGCAATATTCCTTTCCCAGAAAGTCGGGTCACTCTCAAGAGACTGTCTTGATCCTACACTTAGGGCCTCATTCACCTTGATATTATTTATTTATTGAAGTAGCATTCTAGATGATATCTATCTTATCCTTAAATATTAACTTGATTCCCCAAGCCTTTTTGTTGATTTTTTCCATGAAAGAACGTTGACTCATGCGGGATTGGGTGTATCTCAAATGATACAACTCTATCATGCTTCAGAACGGTCTCACATTATGAGCGAACTGCTCAGATAGGTTCTTGAACCATGTGCCGAAACCTCTCTTTTCTTTGACCTCTTCAATGGACATTTCTTCTTTCAAACCCTGACATCTTTGGGTTGTTTCTTACTGTGCTGGAAACCCGATTCGGCTCATGTTCACGTCCTTAAAAGGTCGAGTTACTCCCGAGAGATTTTCTTGACCCTACACTTAGGACTTCATCCACCTTGATATATTTGTTTATTAATTTAAGTAGTCATCCCAAGTTGGGGGCAAGCGCTCATAACATACCATGCAAATAAGCTACACGCGACTAGCACATACTGAAGAATATCGATTTTATCCTTCAATTCAATCTTGATTTGTTGATCTTTTTTGTCCAACTTTTCCATTAAATAAAGAAAGACTCATGCGAGAAGGTATGTATCTCAATTGTGACAACTCTATCATGTTTTAGGGTGATCCCACATTAGGAGCGAACTGCTCAAAGAATGTCAATATAAACCCACCATACGAGTGAATTGAGCGGAGTGTTAGGTTTTTGTACAATGTGCGGGCATCTCATTGCACTCTAGTTGCAAAATTATGCAATTAAGGGCAATAGAGGATCGAGCGATACCCATGCACATCTCAAAATAAGAAAAAATATTGATATGTCAGATCGCCTTCATAGCTAGGAACACCTCGTGGTTGTGGTGAGACATGTACTAGTAGACAAGATCTGTTATGAAAATTGGAGAATCAAATCTCCAAAACTTGCGGACATGCCCCTAGACCGCTGTGAAGAAGCAAAAGCAGCATGCACATTATACTACCAATCATCCTCCGTGCTTCAATGAATAAAGGCCTTCCATGTGCGAGTAGTGAACCTTGGGTTTTATCCCCATGTCGGGCTCGAACGATTGCTCCATTCGTAGAGCTTCCAATTCACGGCTCAACTCTCATATGTGGGTACCTTGTGGTCCTCTATGTTATCTGTGACTGGGATTTATTTTTTACGAATAGGTAGGGGTCTTAAAATTCCCCCGGTACTACCTGCACCCTCGCGTCTTAGAATATACTCCTCATTAGAATTTCGGGCTCAATATCACTTACATGGCCCACATTGCCCTCATCTTGCCTTTGAGGCACATGTTGAACCTCCCTTTGGGATGGGGAAATTATTGGTTGCTCCGTGGATCCTTGAGGTGCATATAACCTCATTCCATCATTTACCCTCGTGATCATCGCTTCTAAAATCTCCCAAGCAGTAGGAATTTTAGAGATTATAGACATATTATTGTTAACTTCATTAAAGGGATCCATCTTCTCTATTTAGGAAGGAAAAGTGGTAACACACTAGCAACAAACAAAAAATCTCAATGGATAATCCACAATTCATCCTCACGTACGACACCAAATTGTTATGGTTCACTTTTATAGGGTAGCAATAGTCATTCGGTTATGGAATAATAACGATTCACAAACTTGATTTTATATTTAGTCTTTTTAGAGACAGCTTAGATTAGGATGCAAGGTGAAGACACACGAGTTTTTACGTGAAACCCCAAAAAGATGAGGAAAAACCGCAATGCTGAGAAAAGAAGGTCTCGGCGTATGCACTATAATATCACATACAAGAACCGAAAGGATCTAATGGAAGAAGAGATTTTACAAAGGAAATCTAATATGTGAAAGCTATTGATCTTGTATTTATTGATCTTGTATTTATTGATATTTTACAAAGGTCTCATTTGCAATGATCTTGTATTTATTGATCTCTCCGGAGATTGAAATGTGTTTTAGTCACTACCCATTCATCGCCACCAATTGACGTCTGTCTTGATTGTGTATAATGTCATAACAACCATGAGATTACTTAAGTCCCACGTGTCCCACTCTGAGTCTACACCGATCCTTAGGGGTGGAAACGGGTCCGGTCCAACGGGTTACGGGTTGGCCCAACGGGTTGAGAATTTTTCTTGACCCGTCAACGGGTTGACCCGACGGGTTGAAAGTACTGCCCAACCCGTCAATGGGTTGAAAAACCTAAATCCTAAAATTTAAAAACATTCAATTTTAACCTTAAAATTTTTTAAAAAAATTCAAAATTGGCCCACTTCAACCGCTCAACCCGTACGGGTTGATGGGTTGAAAATCACGGCCCAACCCGTACAATGATATTTAGCGGGCCAACCTACGAGTTGACCTGTTTGTACGGGTTGGGCTGGCCCATGCCCACCCCTACAGATCCTCTTTGTCTCCGAGAAACCTGATATGATTTGTAGTGATAACCACTCTCTTACTTGGAAGGTTTTTCTTATTTAGTTTTCATGGGCCACATACCACATCGAGTGTTAGGTCTGTCAATCTCAAGTGGATCCTAGCTGCCTTGGGGCGAGGTGTGTCTTACTCCAACATTTCTCATAACGGGCTAGACCAAATCTTATGCTGAGGATCTATGATTTACTTGCATACTAGTTTTGACTTAAGAAATAGAAAATAGTACATATATACTTGGTTTGCTTTGACTTTTTTCATTAAAATAGTGTCAAATTTGCTTGTCCATTTACTATCAAATTTGTTTAACTCGTTTTCCATGTTGAAGAAGTGTCTGCCAATATATGTGAACACATAGAAATGTCTAAGTTGGATTTAGATGATAAAACATAAAATTTTCCTATTAACCACGATCGAATGTTGGTTTTAAATAAATCACTCATTTTCAATGGAAAATACTTTGGTTATTCAAAGGCAAATATGCTTACAATCTTGAAACATGATATAAACATATATAGATGTGTTGTGTAGGAACTCGATTAATAAATAATATAGAATTTTAGTTTTTTATAATGAAAAAGGTGATGTTTTACGGAAATTCGATAGTAAATGTAAACGATGAATATTGTGGAATATTCTTCAATAAAATGGTTTTTATAATTTTTTTTGAGATCAACTAAGTGTTATTGAGTCTATACATTGTTGAAATTATTTGATAATTCCTCTCAAAAATTTCATATTTGTATATTTTGATAAACTATATGAAAATTGCAATGATGCTTGTGTAATTGAATCAGCTTGTGAAAATTTGGAACAACTAGCCACCTATAGCTCATGTTCTTCCTTAAACTTCTAGTAAACAAACCTACATTTCTAATATTTCTAAGAATTTAGATGAAATAACATTTTAGTTGAAGTATATCTAAAGTTGGACTCGGAGATTATTTAATGCATTTTGTAAATTTATGTCTTTAATTTTTTTGATTGAACCTAAATCTATGAAATATATTTTTTGTGATTCTAATTGGTTTGATTATATGTAAGTTGAATAACTATATTTTAGAAAAATAGGGTTTGAGAACTAGTTTCTCCTATAAGATCATCTATTATAGAAATAAAAATGGATTTTTATATATAAATTAGATGAAAATTGTAATATTGTTACAAATTATTCTACATTAGTTGCACGAGGTTATAGTAAAGGAGAGACAATAGACAATACTTAAACATTTCCGCTTGTAATTAGAATAAAATCAATTAAGATGTTGCTAACATTACTTGCCTATAAAAGGTTTCAAACTTATCGAATGGACATGAATTGCATTTTTGTATGGTCTTTTAGCTAAAAATATATTGTGAAATAACATGATGGTTTTCTATATCCTTCTAAGACTTATCATGGTTGTGAATTGTATAAACCATTATGTGATCATATTTAAGAAACCTATGTATGGTTCACTAGAAGGCTACAAAGAAAATTTTGAGATATATACAGGAACAAAAGATCATATATTTACATACAAGAAACTTGATTCTCTCGAGGTTATTGGTTACTTAAATTCATATTTCACGAATTGTGTAGATTCAAGGAAATCTACTTTTGATTATGTATTTCTTTTGGGTAATCGTGTTATCTAATGGAAAAGTGCAAAAAAATCCATAATAACAACAATCACTATGGAGGGTGAATTTATAGCATGTTATGAGGCCAGTACTCGTAATTTATTGTTGATGAATTTCATTTCAGGGCTTGGACTTGTTGAAATTATTGTCAAATCATTGAAAATTTATTGTGATAATTACGCATCGGTCTTATTCTCCAAACATGATAAATATTCCAATGATATTAAACATATGGATATGAAATATCGTGTTGTGAAGAATGAAGTACGAGAAAAATGAGTATTACTCGAGCATATTAGAACTGATCTCATGATTGCGGATCAACTTACAAAAGGATTGGCTCCTAAAAGGTTAAGGTACATGTCGACAACATGGGTGTTGTCGATAAAAGTTTATTAATGATGAAATAAAGTTATGATTATTGTATGGAATTAAATTGAGATCCATAAAATATCTTTTCTTATAAAGGTTTAATAAATTTTTGAATATGTTTTGGTATACATGTTGTTATGTAGAATTATTAAACTACGTATTAATATATAATAGAAGGAAGTATATTGATAAATATAACCGTTATAATCTATATTGATTTTGTATTAAAAATGATGAATAAGCCGAATTTGTGTTATGGTTTAACATTATGATTACACACTAATGTTGTTAAATTATAATTTTATGGATCAAGTGGGAGAATGTTAGTTTATATCATTATGTAATCTATACAATATTATATATTATACAATATTAGAAGCAATGGGTAAAGAAAAGCCTGACCGAAACGGTCAGAAGGGCAAAAGAGCGGAATCCCCCCGAAGGGGCCATCAAGGTGACGATCGTCACAGGCCGAGGGGAAGAGATAATCGGGGACAGCCCCGAAACTACAATGACCGGACGGAGGACCGAAGGTCTCCTCACCAGAGTAGGAAAGAGGCCAACACGGTCGTGAGAACCGTGGTCAGGGCCGTAGGAGAAGATGGCGGGGCCGTGGCGGCAGAGCCCCGCAAAACGAAGGAGGGAGACAGGAGCATGCTGCTCCCCCACCTGCTGGTAATGGTGCCCAACCTCCTCGCGAGGAGGCGGCACCTAGAGAAGTAGCCGGAGATATTTATGTTATCTCCGGCGGTTTGAAAATANGGCCCGGCAGACAGCTTAGGGTTCGACAGACTGCTTCGGTCCCGGAGGACACCTTAGGACCAAGCATGAAGCTTCGGTCCTGGAAGAAAGCTTAGGGCCCAGCAGACAGCTTCGGTCCCGGAAGACAGCTTAGGGCCAAGCAGATAGCTTCGGTCCCAGCAAACAGCTTAGGGCCCGGCAGACTAGATGTTGACCCATCAGCATGCGTTCCACGCATCGGGCTCAATCACGTTTTCCAGCATGTGAAAACAACCTCCAACAACCTTGTCAGAGGTGGTTACAGAGCGTGGATTACACGCATCTCCCTCTCTATAAATACAGAGAAAAAAGATAAGCTCAAAGGACTCTTTGGAGGGCATTTCCGACGAACCCTAGCCGCTGTAATTTCATTTTCGCTGTTCTTATTCCCTTTGTACATTTTCATTGGTTTATTAATGAATTTGTCGTAGAGGTTCTCCTCTCGTCAACGTGGTTTTTTTCCCTTTTCTTAAGGGGTTTTTCCACGCTAAAATCGTCTGTGTTCTTTCCATTTATATATTTCAAGTTGTCTCCACAAACAACAAATAAAATCGGTTTTCAGAATCCGGTGACTGTTGGTACCCCCTAAAAAGGAACCACAACAATATCATTATGTAATCTATACAATATTATATATTAAGGTTTATTATTTCATGTTGATGGATCATGAAACTTATGTTATAAAGACCAAGATGTGATCTTTCTTCTACCTTTCATATGTACAAGTTCTATCTATTAAGAATTTGTCTCGTTATCATGAATATAGATTAGTAGTGCACACATCAACTATTGATACATAAATTGTATTAAGTTCTATGACATTTGAGTTTCAATTATTAAATAGAATAATGATCTATAAATTGTGTGACTTTAAGTTTATTTCAAGTCCTTATAAATAGAGGACATTTGTGTTAGAATAAACATGTTTTTGTCTTGTTAAGTTGTCGCATAAGTGAGCTCTAGAAAAGATTAGGAGAAGAAATTTCATCAGAAAATTCAATGAAATTTCTCAAGGTAATACATGTTGTGTAGATAATGTAATTTTAAGGTTCTTAACCTAAATTTTTGATAAAGTTTTATATTACTATAAAAAATATCTCAAGCGTACCCATTACCTACAAATCCTTGTAGCTCAAAATTCTTGTTCTTCTTGAATATGACTCCAAATGACTTTGTTCCATTTATATATTTAGTTACATTTTTGGCTGCCATTAGGTGAGTATCATATGGCTCCGTCATGAATCTCGAAAGGTAATTTACCGAGAACATGATGTCACTTCTTGTGGCTGCAAGGTATAACATACTCCCAATTATGCTTCTATATATTTTGATATCAGCATGATTTGAAGCATCCTCAAATGTTCTTGCATAAGAGAACATAGGAACATGACTTAGTTTGTTGTCGATCATATCAAACCTTTTTACTAGATCATGAGCATATTTTTTATGAGAGACCGTGAATATGTTTCTTGCTTGATTTGAAATCCAAGGAAATGTGATACGAGTCTTAAGTCATTCATTTCAAATTTATTCATTAGCCTTTGTTTCAAATTTTTTACATCCATAAAATCACTTCCAGTAATGAGTAGACCATCCACGTAGATAGAAATTATCAAGACAGTGTTCCCTTCCTTTTTTTGGTGTAAAGTGTTGGATCATTGCAACTTTGGATAGGTCATTCAGTGAAAAAATATGCATCGATATTTCTATACAAAGCCCTTGGGCTTGTTTTAGACAATAAAGTACTTTATGAAGCAAAATATACATGATATTTGATATTAACCGTGGGTATTTTTGATATTATGATACCCCGGGAGCTCGTCATACGTGGCTAATAGGTATTTTCGGTATTTTCGTATATTTACGGAATAATGTGTTTTCAAGGGTATTCTAGTAATTCAGACTTCCCGGGCCCATATATGAGTTTTCTACTGACATTTCTAGCGGTTTTTGACATTTCGGTCCCGAATGGGGCCAAGGGAATTTTCGTAATTTGGCACCCGAAGAGCGTGCCGGTAAGTTCTGGCGATATTACAAGCTATCTATTTAATTTTTAGAGACAAGGAACTAATAAACTGGATTTACCGATATTTTCTCATCGTCATTTTTGACTAACTTTCGACCGGGATGCACCTATGAAGTTCCGGGATGTTACGACATTTATTCCAGCTTAATTGAATATTTTCTAAGTAATTTGAACTAAGTCAATTGAAATTGGGCTATTGGGCCTGAAACTGACTAATTTGACTGATTTTCTCTAAAAATATAAACTCCAATGCACTAAAAAAAGTGTCCAGACTCTTAACACTCTTCCCAAGAAAAAGTTTTCACTAGAACTCACATCGGTACTTGCGACATTTTGCAAGTAGTCGCGAGTTTGTGTGTCCTTGGTCGCAGTCGCGACTTTATGTCCCTGGAGTCGTGAGTTTCTGCTGACTCGCGACATTCTGCACTGTTTCGTTTGTACCGGAGTATCGTATCTTATTTCACTAAGGCAGTTGCGATCTTGTGTACTGACCCTGGTAGTGAGGAAAATGGTATGTTAGAATAACGGGAGAAAATATAGTGGTAAGGTCTAAATGAGGAATAACGAGGGATACGGGAATGAAAGGATGTAAAAGGAAACGAAAAGGTATAAAAGTGAGGCAAAGGATAAAGGAGGGGTCAAAATAAAAGGAAGGAGGGGTCAAAATGCAATTTAGGGAAGTTTAAATGTCTATAAATAGGGGTTGAAAGACCCAAAACCAAGTCATGTATCACTGAGGCACGGAAAACCCAGGAAAAACCCAAAATACGAATTTATCGCGGATTTTCAGCAACCAAAATTCTCACGGATATTTGAGAGAGCAATTTTATCGCGGAAAAAATCATCAATGAAAGTTTATCGCGAAAAAACCTAAACCCCATATTGTCGCGGAAAACCACATACCCCAAATTATCACGGATTTTCCAAAAGCAGCAAATTATAGCGGGTTTTACCCTAAACCTCATTTTTATCGCGGATTTTACCCTAGCTCATTTTTATCGCGGATTTCAAGTATAGAGTAGTTTATCGTGGAAACATCAAACGAGGGTGTTTTCGTCGCGCTTCAACGTCAGATCGTGAGAGGGAATGGATACGTAGGGTCTACGGTAACCACATAGTTCATAATAAGATAATAACATCGAAATCGAGTACTAAGATATGTTACGAAATGCAGGGAAGCACGAATGGATTATAACAAGTAAAAGCAACAGGTAAATGCATTGAACACAATATAGTAAGGGAAGGTTCCGATGTAGGGAAACGGGAAGGGTATTAAGAAGGAAAGAATTGACACGAACGAATGAGACAAATGTTAATAAGATTCGGGGTGAGGGAGGATGGACCGTCCGACCGAACCCGACATCATGCTTAGTACACGATTCGCCTAAGGAAGGGCATGCGTGATGAAGGGAACGATAAGTTCCAGAATAGAAAGATACGTACGAAAGGGCAGAATGGATCCGGGCCAGAAAAGGGGTAGCACCTAAGTACTCACCCGGGGAAGGGAAGCATACGGCTCATCGAGTCAACCAACAGCTAACGGTTGGCTTGGGCGGGACATGTACCGAGCATGTTACACTCGACAACAGTAAAGTTAAAAGAATAGGGGAGAGGGAAAAGAATAATAAGGGTAAAGAAACAATAAGAAGAAAATAAATATACGATTAAAAGAAACGACTTACGTGTATGTGTATGTTTTATTTAAGAAATGGAAGGACAAATATAGTATGTGTGAAGTTTCCTTTAATAGAATGTGACCGCTTTACAGATTTCGTAGGTGACGTGGACAAGGTATGAGAAGGGCATGGGAAGGAGGTCGTCGGTTGTCCGGTGATAGAGTCCGGTCTTTTTAGAATACTCTAAATTATATCGCTAGACTTTAATGCTTTTGAATTATCTTTAGTTTATGCTCGAATGTTTCGTTTCTATTTAGTACGTTTTTACCAAATCAGCTAGACCCAAATTAGGGTCGTTATAGCGACTTTGTGCACTGAACCTGGTAGTCGCGACTTTGTGTCCTGGCTCTGGTAGTCGCGACTTTCTGCACTAATCCGCAACATTCCGCACTGAGTCGAGAGATTGTGAACTGACTCACTAGTTTTTGCACTGACTCGCGAGATTTTGGCAATTCCGGTGCAACGGAGTGTATTTGATCGTTTTTCGTGCCGTTTTCATTCGAATTATCAATATATCTTGATTGTACTTGTATCATTTGGTTATCATAGTGAAAACCAAGGTAGTGCTTCGCTCGCGTAGGCTCACACATTGTGGGTCCAACCTCATATATTGCTCGTGTCCTCACAACAATTGAATTAAATATTATAATTTAAATCGACTAATATAAAATAAATACTCAAAATATTTTTAGATGAGATCAGTTTTTCGCCGTCCGTGGGGATAGAGATTTTATCATATTGAGAGCTTTATTGATGAGTTTGGATTACTGCTATCATAACTACCCGGAATTCTGATGATGATGTTTTTGATGAAGAAATAGAAATAGAAACTAACCCTCGGGCTAATAATGAGGATGCTGCATTATCGGGGGCTCAGTCATCAATCTCGGAAGAGCCCCCGAAACATGAAGTTACTGCCTAGCCCTCCCGGAGCAGGTATTTATCCTGAAGGGCACCTATATTTTGTCCTCCACCGCCTTGATGTTTGTCAAGATGCTTTGAATATGAGAGAATTGGCCGAGTTGATGTCTGTAATAATGCCCAACTTTCGCCACCCGTACGCTCTAGATCCGTGGATCAGAACGAAGACGATTAGGATTTGGAAGAGCGAAGATGTACTTTAATCGCTCAATTGGAGGAATTCGAAGCTCAAAGAAGGAGTTCCCGGTGGAATAATGTCGCCTCGGAACTCGTTAATGATGATGTGGTGGAGGAGGATATTGGTCATGTTCCGGAACCGCAAGTAACCATTGCAGTAACCGAAGAGCAAAATGATACTCTAAAAAAATTGGAGATTTGATAGAGTTAAAGTTTAAGGAGATAAGCAATAAGATTGAACAAAACGATGTTAGGATGAACCAGCTGGAGGCCAATCTGGCTCTTGGCCAGGAAATGAGATGTGTATATGGCGAGCATACCCGAGATACTCATCAAACGTATGCTTACAAAGGTGATTATATCGGACAAGAAAGGGCAGGTGAGCCCTATGGCAATCGAGGAAAGACTTTACCATCTTTGGAAGTTTTACAAAGCCCGTGGGACGCTTCAAACGCCCTGTCACCATTTTCACGGCAATTATTAGTGCGGCTTGTTCTGAGTTTACTAAGATGCCTAAGGATCTTTCATAATATCGTGGGTCAATTGACCCCATGCACATACGTCAAACTTGGAGATCCATGTCAGTTTGATGAGTTTCAGTGATGCTGCTATATGCTTTGTTTTCGCAGCTTCTCTAAAGGAATCGGCCATATGATGGTTTAATCTTTTGCCAAGGCGTTCTATCGTCTCCTATAAGGACTTCAAGGATCAATTCTATTCAACTTTTGCGCCTTTTAATGCGCCAGTAAAGTCCATTACTTCTTTGACCGCGTTGGGGTATGATTCTTCATAAAGGTTGTTCGGTTTTATTACCTGTTTTGAAGCCGAGTGTAGGAAGATACCTCGGATTACTGTTAGTGAGAAAGTTGGGGGTGCTCCAGCTTATTTTGGTTGGACATCTGTTATGTAATTCATTGAACATAGATCCCGCGGAGAATATGGAAGAGTTGGCTCTCAGATGTACGCAATTCAACAGAGAAGATGAAGGGCAACGGGATCACGGAGTGATAGGAATGCGAAATTATCGTTCCCACAATATTGTCGCAAGCCGAATGCCGGAGAAGAATGTTTCGCAATCAAGGACCAAAATAAGAACATTTCTAGTGTTCAATTATGAGCAAATTTTCGCGATTATTGAACAGGAAAATGGTGGATCTTTTCCGATATCCCCCTCCACTGCAGAAACCCACACCGGGTACTGATGAATCCCAAGTATTTTGTCGTTTTCACCGGAGTTTTGGACATGCCACTAACGATTGCCGTGAGTTGATGTCCGAAGTTGAAAGGTTATTGGAATTGGGTCAGTTGGATGAGCTTATTTGTACTGATGAGCTGACCCATGAAAGATTGATATTGGTGTGCAGTTGGGAAGTCAGCAAAACCCCCTAAAGCTGACCCACCGTGATCTAACACAAGAGGTCAAGGAAATGGAGGACAACTTAGCCAGAACTATAAAGGTGGCCAGAAATGATTTTTTAATAATAATAATCAGCAGAGCGCAAAGAGCGAAAGCGAGATAACAACTACCGTGGTTACGGTAAGAATTCTCAGTATAGAAACCAGCAGGGAAATCGGAAGGAAATTAATCAACCTGCCTAAGGAAACCAACACGGATATCGGTAGGATGGTTATCAACCTGCCCAAGGAAATCAACAGGGATATCGGCAGGAAAAGTATGAACCTGTCCAAGGGAAAAAGCAACCACTACCTCCTCCTCCTACTAGCTCGAATCAGGGTCAATCTATTTTTAATGTTGAAGAAGCTCAGCCAAGCTGGGGTAATCTTGGCCCCAATATTATGACCATCGCAGGGGGAATGAGCGTTGGGGATTCAAGTCGTGCTTATAAGCGATCCTATCGAGAGTTAGAGCTGGTCGAGTTAACTTCATGGCGGTTAACTTGGTCCAGTTATCTGACCTGGAAAGGATGACTATATCTTTCGGACCTGAGGACTTCTTCGGGATATGACAAGACGATGCTCTTTTCATATCTCCTGTTATTGCGAATCATCATGTGTCTCGAGTGTTAGTCGACACCGGAGCTGCTTCTAACATCTTGACTCTTGCAGCCTTTGAACAAGTGTCTTTGAAAGGAACTACTAAACTCCAACCGGTGCAAACAAAGTTAGTAGGCTTTAACAATAGTGTTGTTGCTGCTGAAGGATCTATCTTTCTCCCGATTACATTGGGAGATCAGGAAGCGTCAAGAACTCTGCTAGTGGAATTGGTGACCGTGGATCTCCCTATACTTCCTTATAATGCAATCCTTGGGAGAAGTTCCTTTAATTTATTTGGGGCCGTGGTTTCTCAACCACATTTGATGATGAAATTTCCCACACCTTCGGGCGTTGGAAATATGAAAGATGATCAGGAGCTGATGCGTTCTTGTTATAATATAATGTGCAAGAGTGGTATGGATGGCTCGAAAGGGAAGAAACCTATTTGTATGGTGAAATTCTTACCTGAAGAAACTTTTGATTCCGGCGACACGACATTCTCTGAGAAGTATAAAGAGAACGAAATGAAGATGGAACCTTTAGGCATCAAGACAGTGCCTTTATTTTTCGATAATTCAATAAAGACAGTTGTAATCAGTTCTGATATGCCGCCAGAGTTTGAAAAGAAGGTACTTTCTATTTTGCGAAATCATATAAATGTTTTTGCTTGGTCTTATCAGGATTATGTGGGATTAGATCGCCAAGTTTGTTCTCATAGGCTCAATGTTAACCCGTATGTACGACTAGTTTATCAGAAAAAGATGAAATTTTCCCCTGAGAAAGAGAAGGCAATTGTTAAGAAAGTGGAATGTTTGCTGCAGGTAGGATTCATAAAGCTTGTTAGATACGCAGATTGGGTCGCGAATCCAGTGGTGGTCCCAAAGTCGAATAATGTCTGGAGAGTTTGCATTGATTTTACAAATTTAAATAAGGCATGTCCGAAGGATCCGTATCCTCCATCTTTCATTGACATTATGGTGTATGCGGCCTGCGGTTTTGAATTTCTTAGTATGTTAGACGCTTTTAAATGTTATAACCATATTTTTATGCATTATGAGGACAAACTGTTTACTTCTTTTATGACAAATAAAAACATTATTTGCTATAAAGTTATGCCATTCGGGTTAAAGAATGATGGGGCCACCTATCAACGTCTGATGAATTCGATATTCAACGACATGATCGGTAAATATTTAGAAGTTTACATTGACGACATATTGATAAAAAGCCGAAAAGGGGGTAATCACATCCAATATTTGAATGATTGTTTTAATATATTGAGAAAATATCGAATGAATTTGAATCCACTTTAGTGCTAATTTTTTGTAAAAGGGGGGAAATTCCTTGGTTTTATGGTATCCCAAAGGGAATCGAGATAAATCCTGATAAGATCACAACTATCCATCAAATGACTCCTCCAACGACTATTAGAGGGGTACAAAGATTAACGAGTCGATTAGCATCATTAAATAGCGGAGAAAAATTTGCCATTTTTTCGGGCATTGCGTAAAGCAGATCTCTTGAAATGGGACGAAGAGTACAACATGGCTTTTGAGAGATTAAAAGAATATTTGAGCAAACCACCATTTATGTCCTCCCATCTCCGGGGGAACCGTTGCGTTTTTTATCTTGCAGTTTCTAAGGAAGCCGTCAGTGCCTCCTTAGTCAGAATTAATGTCAAAGAGCACATGCCAGTGTATTATGTGAGTAAGAAACTGCATGGCGCGGTGTCCCTCTATACATACATAGAAAATTCTTTCTATCTTTGATTGTTGCTTCTCGAAAGTTGAGACATTATTTTCAAGGTCATCGTATCGCAGTATTGACTGATCAACCAATCAAGAGCGTGTATCGAAAGTAGATGCCTCTAGCAGGTTGGCCAAGTGGAATATTGAGTTGGGACTATATCAAATCGAGTATGTCTCGCTACAAGCGTTAAAGTCACAGGTTCTAGTGGATTTTATAGTAGAAATGACTCGAGCAGAGGAGTCAGGTAATGAAGAGTATTGGGATGTATTCGTCGATGGATCAGTTTCAGCCGGGCGATCTGGCCTTGGTATTCACTCTAAAGAAAGGAAGTATGGGAAGAGCATGAATATGCTGTAAAGCTCCGCTTTTTTTAACTAATAACATCGCAGAGTATGAGGCGTTGATATTCGGTATCAATCTGGCGGTCGAGATTGGAATTGTTCGTTTACATGCTCACTCCGATTCACAGTTAGCAGTGACTCAATTTTTGGATGTTTTTATTACAAAAGATGAGCACATTGTGTTATACCTAGAAAAATTGAAGGAAGCCGTAAAAAGCCTTAAGACATTCACTCTCACTTATATCCCGAGAGAGGAAAATACTCGAGCAGATGGTCTTGCCAAGTCGGCTACTATTTTAGAGCTCTCGGATGAATCAAGGATCACAAATATGATTCATTATCAACCATCCATTAGCTTGATTGAAAAGACGACCTCTGAGGTCGCAAATTTGGAATTCTCGAATAACACTTGGTTTTTATTAGATGCAGTAACCGATGAACCATCTTGGAAGGATGTTATCGTCAATTATTTAATTAAGAGAATTGCCCGCCGATGAAGGCGAGGCCGGCATGACAATGCAAAGAGCTACAAATTTCATATATGTGCATGATAAATTATATAAGAAAAAATTTGGAGGACCTTATCTTCGATGTTTGTCCCCAGTACAGGCAAAAGCCGTTATGGAAGAAGTTCATGCTGGGGACTGTGGTGACCATTCGGCGGGTCGATCCTTGGCATTGAGAGTAAAGAAGGTCGAGTATTTTTGGCCAACAATAGTAAAAGATTGTGTGAACTTCATTCGAACCTTTTCTACATGCCAGTTCCACTGGAACGTGCATCATGCGTTGTGAGATATTATGAAACCACTACAAAAAACAAGTCCTTTTGATACATGGGGAATTGATATTTTGGGTCCTTTTCGGACCGCACCAAGCCAAAAGATATTATATATTGTGGCTGTGGAACATTTCTCCAAGTGGATAGAGGTTGAAGCCGTGTCCCGAATCTGGGAGCATGAAGTTATAAGTTTCCTTTAGAGATATATTATATGTGGATTCGGAAATCCCAGGATTTGGTATCAGATAACGGAACACAATTCTCAGGGAAATGTGTAAATGAATGGTGCGAGTGTTATGGTATTCAACAACGATTTACATTTGTGGCACATCGAGAGACGAATGGGCTTACAGAGGTTATTAATCGCATCATTTTGCAATAATTAAAAACAAGGATAGATCAATCCAAAGCCTCATGGATAGATGAGTTGTATAATGTGATGTGGGCATATCGGACATCATCGATATCTACCACCGGATTTAGCCCGTTTTCATTAGTATATGGCTCTGAAGCCGTTTCTCCTGTAGAGGTGACTATTTTATACGAGAGAGTCATCGCTTATGATGAACTATTGAATGAGTACATGCGAAAGTTGGATCTTATTTGTGTTGACGTTCTAAGAGAGAGAGTAGCCATACGAATGGAGGTCTGTAAAAAGCGGATGGCTAAAAGACATGATAAAGACGTGTGCCATGTGTTGTTAACAGATTGGCCCCGCTATGGTTCGACGGTAGCACTGCCCGATGGTGGGGGAGCGTGTCGGCCTCACTACTGAAGGATGGACCCATCTATTGGGAGAAGTTTAAGAATGCGTTCTTGGATTTTCTACGTGCCGAAAGGACTTAAGAAAGATAAGAGGGCCGATTTTGACAGATTGACTCAAGGAAACCGCCCCGTAATGGAGTGCATGCAGGAATTCATAGAACTAGGCAGGTACGCCCCCGAGATCATGGGGAGTGAACAGGAAAAGATGCACCGCTTTACAGAATGGCTGAATGAAAAGGTGAAACTGACTATGTATGGCCGCGACGACGAAGAATTCTCGAGTTTGGTGGTGGCGGCAGTCCGAGTAGATGGAGGATTGCGGAGAATGGATAAGGAACGCACCAGAAGCTCTGCGAGAAACGAAGTTCAGGGACGGGGAGAGTGGAAAGGAAAGATCACTACGGAGAGTTTCCGATCGGCACAAGGACCCCCGATCAGGCCGGAGTGCGCCAAATGCGGGAAGATCCATTTTGGAGAATGCCGAGCAGGAACCAACAGTTGTTTCAAGTGCGGCCAGGAAGGACACTTTGCCAAAGATTGCCCGAAGAGGAGGAGGATCGAAACCGGGGTAACCGAAAACAGGGCAAGGGAGAGGATTACTGGAAATGCTCGAGTGTTCGCTGTAAACAAGGAACAGGCCTCGGAGGCTGAAGACGTCGTGGNGAGGGAGCTTAACATGAGACAACGGAGATGGTTGGAACTGATAAAAGATTACGATCTGGACATTCAGTACCACCCCGGAAAGGCAAACCAGGTAGCCGATGCACTGAGCAGGAAGACTCATGGCGCGCTAGCCAACACGTTGGTAAGGGAAATGGAGAACCTACAACTGGAAGAGGTAGAGTCGACCACAGTCATGTTAGGGACGGTTACCGCGAAGCCAGTGATACTGGAGAAGGTACTAGAAGCACAGATATCAGACCCCGAGAAACCCGTAACGCGAAAAGAGGGAAACATAACCGATAAATCAGAAATAAGCAAAGGAAGCGATGGGCTAATCCGAATGAATGAACGTATATGGGTACCAAACAGGCCAGAGCTAAGGAAAAATATTATGGCAGAAGCACACAGTTCAGCTTTCTCAGTTCACCCAGGAAGTACTAAGATGTATCGGGATCTAAAGACACACTGGTGGTGGAATGGAATGAAAAACGAGATTGCAAACTTTGTGGCCAAATGCGAAAACTGCCAACGAGTTAAGGCCGAACACCAACACCCGGGAGGCGAACTACAACCCTTAGAGATCCCAGAGTGGAAATGGGATAGCATCGCCATTTACTTTGTG
The DNA here is from genome assembly GCA_009725065.1 of Utricularia reniformis. Lineage (NCBI taxonomy): Eukaryota > Viridiplantae > Streptophyta > Magnoliopsida > Lamiales > Lentibulariaceae > Utricularia > Utricularia reniformis. The sequence goes on from RWGZ01000221.1 coordinate 556,621, forward strand.
GTAGGACCAAGAGCCCACGGAAGAACGACGCGATATGGGTGGTGGTGGACTGTCTTACGAAGGCGGCTCACTTCTTAGCAGTCAAGACAACGTAGGGAGTGGACAGGCTAGCCAGAATATATGTGGATAACATAGTCAAATTACATGGAGTTCCAGTAAACATCGTGTCAGACAGAGACCCGAGATTCACGTCTAGATTTTGACAAAGTTTACAGAAATCGCTCGGAACCCAGTTATGCATGAGCACAGCCTATCATCCACAGACGGATGGTCAGATGGAGAGAACCAACCAAATTATGGAGGATATGTTACGGGCATGTGTGTTGGAGTTTAAGGGAGGTTGGGAGGATTTCCTACCGCTAGTGGAATTTGCGTACAATAATAGCTTCCAGAGCAGCATTGGTATGGCCCCATATGAGGCATTGTACGGGAGGAAGTGTTGTACACAGCTATGCTGGGATGAGGTGGGAGAGAGAACGACCACGGGGACAGAATTGGTGGAAGTCACCATTGAAAAGGTGGCCGTGGTACGAAAGAACATTAAGGCGGCACAGGACCAATACAAAAGTTGGGCAGACACAAAAAGGAGACCCTTAGAGTTGAAAGTTGGGATCGCGCCTACCTAAAGGTATCACCGATGAAGGGGGTGCTAAGGACAACAAGGACAGGAAAGCTGAGTCCCCGGTATATCGGACCATACGAGGTGGAACGAAGGATCGGAAACCAAGCATATCAGCTGAAGCTTCCGGAGGAAATGGGGGGGATACACAACGTGTTCCATGTATTCCAACTGAGGAGGAGGGTGACTGAAGGAATTCAAGAATGTGTGGGGGAACCCATAGAGAAAACCCCGGAACTAACGTACGAGGAAGTCCCAGTAAAGATCCTAGGCAGGGAGGAAAGAAGGCTCAGAAACAAACAAATCCCCCTGGTGAAAGTACAATGGTCCAATCAAGGAGAGAGGGAAGCTACATGGGAAACGGAACGAGAGAATAGACAGAGAGCGCCGGAGTTAATGGAAGATTGGTACGCACGAGTTTCGGGACGAAACTCAAAATGAGTGGGGAAGGATGTAATAGCCAGGAAAAAGGTATGATGGAACAAATAGTAGGGAATGTAGCGGTAAAGTCTAGACAAGGAATAACGAGGGATACGGAAATGAAAGAACGTAAAAGGAAACGAAAAATAGAAAAGTAAAGCATAAGATAAAGGAGGGGTCAAAATGAAAAGAATGAGGGGTTAAAGTGTGAATTAGAAAAGTTAGGATGTCTATAAATCGGGGTGGGGAGGCCCAAAAACGAGTTAATTATCATTAAGACACGAAAATTTGGAAATTGTCGCGGAAATTTTGTGCTTGAAAAATTGTCGTGAATTTGCACGCTTTGGAAAATTATCGCGGTTTTTGAGAAAGGCAATTATTGTCGCGAAAATGATTCTGTGGGAAATTATCGCGAAAATGATTAAGGGCAAAATTATCGCGGAAATGTTGAAGAACAAAATTGTCGCGAAAATGCTTGAAGTGTAAAATTGTCGCGGATCTTGATTCGAGCACAAATTATCGCGGATTTTGATTTTAGCATAAAAATTATCGCGGATCCTAGTTACAGCACAAATTATCGCGAATTTTTAAAGAAGAAGGGAATTATCCCGGAAATACTAAATTGTAGTGTTTTCGTTACGTCTCAACGTCGGATCGTGGGAGGAAAAGGACACATGAGGTCTACGGTAATCACATAGTTAACAATAAGACATTAATGTCGGAAATCGAGTACTAAGACCTGTTACGAAATGCAGGGAAGCAAGGGAAGATTATAACAAGCGAAAGCAAACGGTAAGCGGAGTGAACACAATATAGTAAGGGAATGTTCAGACTTAGGGAACGAGATTAGGTTAATAAAGAAGAAAGAAAAGACACGAATGAACGAGATAAATGGTAATAAGACTCGGGGTGAGGAAGGATGGACCGTCCGACCGAACCCGGCATCGTTCCTAGCACACGATTCGCCAAAGGAAGGGCATGCCTGATGAAGGAAACGATAAGTTCCAAAGAGGGAAAGATACGTACGAAAAGGGCAGAACGGATCCGGGTGCAAAAAGGGGTAGCGCCTAAGTACCCACCCGGGGAAGGGAAGCATATGACCCGTCTAGTCATCCAACAGCTAACGGTTGGCTTGGGCGGGACATGCACCGAGCATGTTACTCTCGGCAACAGTAAAGTTAAAGTATGAGGGGAATGATAAGGGTAAAAGAAGAAGGAAAAAAGAAAACGGTTAAAAAGGAATGATTCGCGCGTGGGTGTACAGTTTAATTAAGAAATGAAAAGATAATGTGTAGCGTGTGTTAAGTTTCCTTTAATAAATTGTGACCGCTTTACAGATTTTGTAGGTGACGCGGACGAGGTATGAGGAGGGCATGGGGAAGAGGTCGTCGGTTGTCCGGTGATAGAGTCCGGTCTTTGGAGAACACTCTAAATTATGTTGTTGACCTTTAATGTTTTCGAACTATGTTTTAAATTTACATTCGAACGTTTCGTTTTATTTAGTACGTTTCACCAAAACTGCTAGGCCCGAATTAGGGTCGTTACAACGTTGGTAAGTTAGATCGAAAATGGGAAGGTTCGTACAGAGTAACGGTAGTGGTGAGAGAAGGAACATATAAGATTGCGAATATAAACGGGGAGGAGCTGCCACGAACTTGGCGTATTTCCAATTTGCGCAAGTATTATGCATAGACGTAACTCTTCAATCTTTTTTTAAATAAAATTTCCTTCTTTTTTATTGTCATTTTCTGATTTTTTAAGTATCTTTTTTGATGACATGAATTCAATCGACTAGAGGACTAGTATTATATGAGTAGGTTTATTGCGTTTTAGTACAATGGAGGATGTAATTAAATAATAGGGTAGATTAGAAATACAATGTACCGTCTTTCATGTCGTCGATCATTTTCAAACTCATCAAATTAGATACTGCCTCAAAATACTTTGAACATGATGAGCCTTTCTGTCCGCGGCAGTACCTTCTATACATACATACTGTTGGAATATGTCAAGGGACTCAATTGATTATGTGACAGCCGGTTTCGTACCGAGCATTTTTTCGTGGAAAACATGATGCCTTTTGGACCTTACTCCTCCATGACACGCCGACAAGGGTCGCGCTCTTGTCGGAGGCAGGTCCTTTTCTGTGGTGCAAGATTATACCATGATGCCGCGATGCAAGTTTACACCGTGATGCCGTGGTACAAGTTTATACCATGATGCAGCGGTACAAGTTTATACCGTGATGACCACGGTGCAACGCCGATGGGACAATGTGATGCCACGGTGCAAGTTTATACCGTGATGCCGCGGTGCAAGTTTATACCGTGATGACCATGGTGAAATGCCGATGGGACAGTGTGATTTATACGAATATGCAAGTGCTTCGTTAAGAGTATGATAATCTCGAGTGTGAATTTATACTCTTTTATAATGCAAGTTCGTCGAGAACATATTTCTATGAGAAATAGTAAATGACGTTTATGCGATAGAGATATCCTTGTTAACGAAATTCGTGGCAAATCATCCCGAAGGAAATTGTGTTATTCCTTGTCAGAGAAAGAAATTAGTAAACCTCCTGGTTGTGTGGTTGGTTATCTATCATCCCCGAATGGCGAAATCTTTTAAAAGATCAGACATTATATGTGATCGTATTTATGGTTTCACTTGGATAAATGATCAAAATAGCCAAATATTCTCTTTATGGTTTGAATTCAGCAAAATTTTATGATTACTGGGGACTCCCACCAATGTTTGGAATTATCGTAAAAAAATATCTTATGATTATTTGGGACTCTTACCCACGTTCAGGAATATTGTGAAATGTATGGGGATAAAGACTTTAATATTACTATCGGTCGAGATTTCGATCCCCCTAGCGGAAAAATGTATGAGGCCACCCATCAAATCATGACGAAAGATTATTTATCTCTAATCGGCGAACTAATCATATGAAAAGCTATTACTATTTCGGAGGCAAATTTTTCGATTCAGATTATTCGGAGTTATATTTTTCCTTTTCTTAAAGAGCTCAAAGAAATTAAAACGAAAAGAAAGGAAATTTCAATATTATTTACATAACAGGGAATACAAAAAGGGGAAGAGAGTACAAAAGTGAAGAAACAATATCAAGAAATTTATTTCTTCTTCTTCTGGGAATATGAGCTTTAACTGGGTCCGCTGGGGCGCTTCCTTATTATTTTAATCGTCGGGGGAGGGAGGATTAAGAACATCCTTTAGAAACTACACATCAATTATCTTCCTCCGGGACAAAACCCGCCATTTCAGTTTCATGACGCTTCCGAGCTCCTATCACACTAGTAGGAACATATACGGGAAGATCATAATGAGACATCACCTCCTTATGTTTAAGAAGATCCGCCACGGGGAACCCACCGGTTCCGAGAATAATGGAGCCAATCTTAGGAATGAGTCCGGTGGTGGGCACTCTTCCGTCTCGATCTCCTTCGAGAACCATTGCCTATGAAAGTCTTCCTCCAGATTGAATTGGAGGGCCTCGAATGGATCCTGTGAGCAGTCCAATTTCTCCGCGCTAGTACATGCTCGAATTTTACAGAGAGGGAGTGTCCAGAATTATTCGAGTTTTTGCGCTCACCTGTGCCGCCAGATTTCAGAAGGTGGGACAATGTATCGTGTATTCCCAAATTAACTTCAGGAAGCAATCGTATAACTAATGCGGCAACCTAGAAGCTCGATCTTTAATTTCATCAACTTGCAGGTATAACTAATGGGAGACCATCTACAGTTGACTGGAGGGAATCGATCTTTAATTTCATCTCTTTGTTCGCCTCCATAGCTTTCCCGAGAGCTTTTTTATCAGCTGCATTGACATCCTTGGCCTTTTTCAGCTTTGCGTCAGTCTTAGTTCGGGTTTCTTCCAACATGTTCTGGACGTATTTGAGATTCACCTTCAGGGTGCTTATGGACTGGTTGAGAGCATGCTTCTTCCCAGTGAACAGGGCTTCGCACTCCGTCAAGTCGCTGTGATGGGCTCGGGTTAAAGCCTCAATCGCCTTATTGTGTTCTGCTCTGAGCGTTGCCATATCTTGCGCATGCTTCTCCCGATGGCTTTGGATTAACTTCTCTGCGGCCTTTTATGTTTGCTCTCCGATGATATTTAGACAGTCGAGCTCCAAATGCCTGAGCATACAGTATTCCCCAACTGCAGCAGCAGTACCAAGTTCTACGAGTGTCCACTCCATTTGAAAGAAAAGCATGAATTATGAGTATATATATATCAAATAAGGGGCAAATAATTTTTAAGTAATAATGGTCAGTGTTATTACAAACCTCTCCCCCATACGACGTATCGTCGCAACTTTGCCCATCAAACGACTAAAATCAGTAAATACAGTGTGGTCATCTTGTCCACGCGGTGGCATCTCGGAATTCCGATCGAAGTAGTTCATGGCCGGTCGGTTGGAAACTCTGTTAGACTTCGGGATCCGAATGGCCACTCCGTCTTTCATCAGTACAAAACCGGCCTAATGTCCCATCTCGAGCCATTCCTTCACGATGAGTTTCAGAATGTCTTTTTATCCGGAAGGCGTCGAGGAATTCATCATTCAACCCACTCCTTCTAGTGGGCTCCGGTAACTCCAAAAGAGCTGGGACTTAAACCGGTCTTTTCCCTTGTTCGGGCGAGCCTCCTGGGCTGCTTCCCCCTCCAGACGGGTCTCCTGCACCACCTCCTCTACCGTCGGGTCTATTGGTTGACCCCCGCTTATTTCTCCCTCCTCATCGTCCCCAACGACGTTGACTAGTGCCTCGGCAAAATCATACATCCCCTCATCAGGGGTATGTTCTCCGAGAGTGAGCTCCAATTGCCGAGACACTGGAGCCGATATTCAGTATTCATAGGGACTTCCGCCATCGGCCCATTTTTTCCTTGCTCCGGAGATTCCATTATCGTAGGAGGTTTCGGAGGAGTAGCAGACCTAACTTCATCATTTGGCGGCACAGTTTATTGTAAACTTAGTGCCAGCTCGGCCGTTACAGTACATTTCCTAGCCTCCTTTACCATGTCAAATATGAGGTCGTCTTCCTCCTAAACCAGCGCACATAGCGATCTCAACCTGTCACCCAACTTAAACGGGTCTTCAGCTGAGGCCATTATTTTATCTGCAAAACAAGCAAGTTGTGAAAGTTATACGGAGCGAAGATTATAAAACAAGTCTATGATGATATAAAAGGGATTTTCCTATCGAAGAAAATTTATTGAGACGGTTCAGATATGAGTGCATGGGTCACTTATCTAATAACTCCCAACTAAAATGGGTAGGGGCCGAAAGAAGGCCGAAGGCGACCAAGATCAAGGCATAGAACAAAGTCTTCGCAGTCCAGTCTACATAGTCCAATCTAGCACAATCGAGAAGCGTCTATATTCAAAGGCCTTGGAATGGTCGCCTGCGAAATGGAGTAATAAGATTCCGGGAAGGCTGAGTGTGGACAACCTAGTAGTGCCCACACAAGTTACAAAAAAGAAATGTTTTTTCCAGTCATGATTCGACTAGGGGGTGGAAAATGGAAACGGGTTCTTTTGATGCCTAAAGCGGAAGAATATACAACCATGGGTATCGTAATGGTTAGCGGCACTAATTTGAAAATTTTGGAAGCACCGATCGATGGTCAAGGGGATACGACTCGTTTCCTTGAAAATGATAAAGGCAGTTACGAAGGAGATTGAATTCGGGTTCAGCTAGAAAAGATGAATTTTTAAGTGAATTAAGAGTTTTATGATGAAAGGGTAAAGTGGAAAGTTGAGCCCACACTCTAGGTAATCAAGTCAAATAGTGTGAGTAGCTACCAGTGGACACAAAATCCGGTCAGCGGGACCGGGCTGATAGATAACACAGTCGGAAGGGAGGAGGTATTCCTCCATGACGGATTTCCACTTCTAAGCATGCATAATATAAGGTCGATCGAACGATTTAAAGGCCTTCACTGCGGGACTCTAGGGACCTAGAGTATTTCAAGATGGGCGATTCGTTCAAAAAAGTGAGGATGTAAGTTTGAGGTGTAGGGCGAAAAAGGTGACATGCTAGAATTTGAACTCCCCAAATCGGATGATGGGCCCGAAGAATGAGACGATGAGGTATCAGGGTTCGAAGATCGGGTAGAACCGGAAGATATTGGCTAATTAAGTTCAAAATAATTTTTTCCAAAATTTATTACGTGTCTCGCGAGTTTTTGTACCAAATGTCGCTAGAGTTATTGTTTGTTCAAGTTAGTCGCGAGTTTTTGCAAGCAGTCACGAGATTTTGCAAGCAATTGCTAGTTTTTGCAAGCGAAGTGGTGAAAATTATTGTTCAAGTCCTACAATCGCGGGGTTTTGCAAGTACACGCGAGTTTCTTTCACAATGTCGTGAGTGGGCACTGTTGAAGCGCAGTAGTCACGAGTTTTTGCCATAAACCTGCGAGAGGAGCAGAGTTCGCTCGAAGTGGCGCTGTTACGAGGGGAGAACAAGGGTATTTATAGAGGCGGACCACTGAGTCGAAAAATCCCTAGATTTTTGCCTGATTTCAGAATATGGTGTTCTTAGTGTCAAAATGATTATGTCGGTGTGGAGATTCCAACCTTACTCATTGTTTTCTCAAGATAATTTTTGCACGGTTATCGACATTCGAGACGAGATAATATGATGTGGTTTACTACTCAAAATCTGAAAACTTTGGGACTATTGATATTACTCGGGGGTATTTTCGATATTATGATACCCCGGGAGCTCTTCATACTTGGATAATTGGTATTTTCGGTTTTCTCGTATATTTACGGGTCAACATATGAGTTTTCGACTAACATTTCTAGCGGTTCTGGACAATTTGTTCCTGAACGGGGACAAGGGCATTTTCATAATTTGACAATAAGTCCTGGCGATATTACAAGATATCTAATTAATATTTGGAGACAGAGAACTAATAAACAAGATTTTCATATATTTTCTCATCGTCATTTCTGACTAACTTTCAACCAGGATGCACCTCTAAAGTTCAGGGATGTTACGACATTTATTCCAGCTTAATTGAATATTTTCTAACTAATTTGGGTTAAGTCAATTGAAATTGGGCTCCTAGGCCTCAAACTGACTAATTGGACTTATTTTCTCTATACATAAGCCCCAAGGCACTTAAAAAATGTCCAGACTCTTAACACTCTTCCCAAGACAAAGTTTTCACTAGAACTCACCCCGATACTTGCGACTTTTTGCAAGTTGTCGCGAGTTTGTGTGTCCTTGGTCACAGTCAAAAATTTTTGCCCCTGGGTCGCGAGTTTCTGCTGACTTGCGACACTCTGCACTGTTTCGTTGGTCCCGAAGTTTCATATCTTATTTCACTAAGGCAGTCAAGACCTTGTGTACTGACCTTGGTAGTCGTGACTTTGTGCACTGACCCTGTTAGGCACGACTTTCTACACTGATCCGCAACATTCTGCACTGAGTCGAGAGATTGTGAACTAACTCGCGAGTTTTTGCACTGACTCGCGAGATTTTGGCAATTTCGGCCCAACGGAGTGTATTTCATCATTTTTCGCGTTGTTTTCATTCAGATTATCAATATCTGTTGATTGTACTTGTATCCTTTGATTATCATAGTTAAAACCAAGGTAGAGCTTTGCTCTCCCGAGGACGTAAACTCACACATTGTAGGCCCAAACTCTTATATCGCTCACGTCCTCACAACAATTGAATTAAAGATTATAATTTAAATCGACTGATCTAAAATAAATACTCAAAATATTTTTACACGATATCAATCTTCTTTGCCATTTACAACGAATCTGGTACAAAGATTTCCTCTTCCAAGTTTTTATTTAAAAAGGCCGACTTTACGTCTAGTTGGAAGATATCTCAATTCATGTTTGCTGCAATGGCAATAATCAATTTAATTGTATCATGACGTGCCACTAGCAAAAAGGTTTCTATGTTTTGAGTTTGTTGATGGTACGATAATTATTCAGCTTAGTGCGAAATACCCATTATTCCTATCGGTTTCTATTGACTTTGTTTTGAACAAGAGTCCAAGTTTGATTCTTTTGGATCATACGTAACTCATTTTACTTAGCAGCTTTCCAGCTAGTGTCTTGTAGGGCTATTTCTAAATTTGAAGGCTCTACTATGAGATGACATTGACTATAAATATCTTCGAGACTTCTTAGATTAATTTGAGAATCATCAACATCACTTTCAACATTCTCTTGAACTTAGACTTCTCCATTTATGAATTTTGAGTTGCTTCTTGTGCCAATTTTTTATGTATCATCAATCTTTGGATTATCACCATCAAAATGGGTATTGTGTGCTTCATTATGAGAGATTGGAATAAGCTTGACCTAATCCCATATTTGCATTTCATCAACCACAACATCTAAACTTAGCTCGCCGTGATTTATTGATAGATTTAAGACTTTCTATTCTTTGGTTTCAATTCCAAATCCAAGAGAGATTCCAGTTTCTTCCTTCATTTTGAGTTTCTTTGTTTTCTCATGAGGGATGTGAATGAAACAGAGAGTGCAAATACTTTTAGGTATTTTAAGGATGGTTTAGTTCCAAACCATACTTCGAGGTCTTGGTGCTTAGCCTATTTAATAGATATATAGTGTACGCAACATCTCCTCATAAACTTAAAGGTAATCCCTTATCATGGATCATACATCTAATCATTTCCTCAATTGTCATGTTTTTAAGTTCACTAACAATGTTTTGTTGTGGATTAAATGGATTGGTGAATTGTTGAAGTATCTCCTCATTTTTGCATAATTATTTCATTTCAAGAGATTTGTACTCACCTTCGTTATCTGATCTTATTGACTTGATCTTGCATCAAGATTGATTCTCGACAAGAGCCTTAAAGTGTTTGAAGTGAAACAACACTCCTCTCTCAGTTTTGAGAAAATAAATCCCGATATTCCTAGAGAAATCGTCAATAAATATTAAGAAGTATTTGTTACCAGTTAGAGTTCTAATTTTTCATGAGTTATACTAGAGCTAAGTCGAAAGGGTTGTTTGCGCATCTTGCCTATTTGACATCTCCTGTAGGTGATTTCTTCCTTCCATACTTTAGCTATGTCATCAGGAAAATCATGAAGGCTGGAGAGTGAATAATAATTGTAGTGTTTCAATCTTTATGCCACAAAGGGCTTTCATGTGTTGTGTTCAATCATACATGGATATTTTCATTAAATAATCTAGTTGGAAATACCTTGTTTTAATGGGTATGCAGAGTAGAGGTTGGCCACTTTTGTTTGTGAGAATGATGGTTTTATTCTTAGATGATACCTCAAATCCTATTAGAATTGATCGTATGTCGCTTTGACCTGTAATTTTCGGCGTTTTCCCGTCCGTCAAGTAAACTTTTCCATGATTTCCGCCCGCAAATTAACGAATATACTTTTATCGGATGAAATGTAAAACGATGCTTCCAAGTCAAATACTATGACTCGATGGGACTCTCAATGCACACAACTAGTACATCGTCCGTCTCGGTAACAGATGCCGATACATTCCTTCTTTTCTCCTTGCTCTCTCGCTTTAAGTGCCTCCTCTTTCCGCAATTCCAACACTCCGGTTCGCCACGTGACTTAGACTTTATCGGAGTATTTCACTTCGACCGATCATCCCGATCGTCATTGTCATCACGTCCTCCGTTACCCCATATGTTATTATCCCGATCTAACTCTATTGCCAAAGCAGTAGGATCACTGCGTTCCTGACTAGATCTCCACACTTCCTCACTCATCAATCGATCCCGCACGTCGATAAAATTTAACTTACTCGGTAGGCTTTTGATCACGTCGACCGTGGTCCCCCAACTGTCTGACGATATTCCAAGTAAAAGGACTGCTAGTTGATCATCCTTGATTTCATGCTCCATCAATGCAAGTGATTTGACAAGATTATTGTACCTGCTTAAGTGTTTGAAACTAAACCACCTTCTGCCATCTTTAAGGTGTAATGTTTCTTTGAAAGGTGCACTAAATTTGTTGATGTCGGCTTTGTGTACATATCCTCAATCGCTTTCATCAACTCGTACGTAGTGGTTTTATCGGAAACATTAAAGACAATGTTTCTCGTTAAAGTTTCTACCACGAACCCGAGAGCCTTTTGGTCGATTCTCGACCACTCGGCATCTGTCATCTCTTTGTGTTTATCCTAAACCCTAAGCCGCTTTGAGATCATGCCGTCGTAGAGTCCTTCAATCTGCATCTTTCAATACCGATAGTCGTCGCCATCAAACATCTTCGAGATCGTTCGGTATTCCAACATTGCCACGATATGTCACCATCTACCCCATGGGACCCCACAACCACCACCAATTGTTGGGAAAATTCCCTCCTCCGGAGAAGAAAGGAATTCTCATTATCCGAGGCCGGATCGAATTAATGCGATGACAACCAAAACATAAATGAAGAAAAGCAGAAGATACAAGATTTAGCGTGGAAACCCAAACCCGGGAAAACCACGAGATCGATATACCTCGATCATGGCCTCACTATCACAAGAAGAATAGAGATACAATATGCTACACTATTGATTAATTGATACAATTGTGTTAATGAAGCTCACTATTTATATAGTTGATCTCATCTAAAAATGTTTTGGGTATTTATTTTTAGATCAGTAAATTTATTTAATTATTCAAAATTCAATTTTTGTGGGGACACGAGCTATATACGAGGTTGGGCCCAAAATGTGTGAGCTTACGTCCTCGGGAGAGCAATGCTCTACCTTGGTTTTCACTATAACAATCAAGAAGTACAATTACAATGAATAAATATAGATAATTTGAGTCAAAACGTCAAGAAAAACTATCAAATCTGCTTCGTCACGCCAGAGCAGTCGAAAACTCGCGAATAGGGGCTGGTCGCGAGATTTCGAACAAAAACTCGCGAATAGTGGTATATTATGGTGAAAATCGCGAATGTGATGCTAGTCGCGAGATTTCGTCTGAAATCTCGTAGTCCCCTGGCCAAGGAAAGAGTCGTGAGACAGGGGTGCAAAAAGTCGCTGGACAAGCAATGAGTCGCGAGTTTTGGAACAGAAACTCGCGACTTTTCGGACTAAAAGTCGCAGGTATGAGGCTTGACAATGAAATATCACGAATACCGAGATGAATTTGAGTGAGAGCCTTGCCTTGGGAAGCGTGCCAAGAGTCTGAAACCATTTTTGGGACCTATGGTCTTGTATTTATAGAAAAACTCAGCCCAATAAATCAACTTAAGGTCCAAAAGCCCAATCTTAGTCAAATTAGTCTAACTTAGAAAATATCCAATTAAAACGGAATAAGTGTCACAGCTCACCAAAACTTCGAGAATGCACCCTAGTCGAACACTAGTAGCACGTAATGTCGAGAAAATACCCGGAAATATTCTTTACCAGTTCATTGTCGCCAAATGATTAGGAGATAGCCAAAAATATCATCTTAGGTCGGCGACGAGCTCTCTGAGTGCCAAATTACGAAAATACCCATAACATCCTTTCCGACCGAAATCATCCAAAACCGCTCAAAACACCATCAGAATCCTCATACAGGGGCCTGGCATGGCCAAATTATGAGATTCCCCACGAAATCACATCACTCAATAAATACAAGAGAGATTCAAAAATTGGATTTAGCCACTTCAGACGATCCCCGGGGATATTATAATTACATAAATAACCCTGGGCAATATCAATAGTCCCCGGGTTTGCAGATTCAGATTCTGAGTAGTAAACCACATGATATTTGCTCGTATAGAAATCCAGAACTCATTCATACACTTTTTAAGAGCACCATGAATAAGGTCGAAATCATCTCGTTGTCACTGACGGTATCAGATTTCGAGATCAATTGAGAATTTCCCGAATTTTCAACTCGGAGGGTCTGCTCTTATGGATATCTCTCTTTACTTTGCATACTAACGCGTTTCATTATACACTGAAATTCTGATGCACCGCTTCGATTCGTAAATATTACGCATTTGAACTTAGAAAATATTTTTTAACTGTCTATCAAGAGGCTTCAATTTCAGCGTGGGGCTCTCACTTTTTGCTTCATCAAATTACAGCTCTTCACAACTTAGGGGGCCCGTCATACTCCTCAACTTCGCAATCCAATCTTGTTCCCGTCGTGATTGTTTCTCTGCGACCTCGTGCTCATATATCTTTTTGCTGCATAAGATATCCCAATGTTCGAACAAGAACATCACTTTCTCACATTTGCAGGAGGTTGGTACTTACTCCTTTCCCATTCTCACTATTTTGGGGCAACTATTTTATGCTTACAGTCGATCATGTGCATCTTTTATACTCAGCTCAATTACCGGCTACCTATAAAGGCTATCGCCTATATAGCATGCTTGCTTTCTTAGTAAGGGCCGTTGAAATAAACAAGGCCATTTGTTTAAACATGAAGAGCAACATATAAATTTGAGGTTGAGTTCCCAACTTTGAGGCGAAATGATGATATATTGTCTCTTTTAGATACGACCTCATAAAAACAAAGTGTCTCTAGCCGACATCTAAGTATAGAAAGTAGGGCTCAACTAAATAGTAGTTTTGTCGATCATCGAATATTGTGTAGAGGGACATACTGGTTCCGGTAGCGTCATTAACTTCCCTCTATTCCTACTTCCCACATATATTATCTGAAAATTAAGATTCTTTCTGAAGTAAGTCTTTGTTGCGGGGTAAACTTTGCCTCAGAAGACATTAGCTTAACTCAATGAGTTATAAGAAAATAAAACCGAGAAGCCCCGACTAGGAATCATATAGAGACAACATGATACTAGGGCAATAACGTAAAATTGCCTCACGAGAAAGCCTAGAATCGTTACATCTCCATCACCTCAATTTTAACCCCTCATATATTTCCATTGATAAAATAAGTCTTCAATTCTGTTTGAAATCACTTCCCTTTATTTGTAAATTTAAGATTTGTCTTTACTTCGTCCCGTCTCTAATAAAATTTTGCAACTTGATCTAGTGTGATTGTTGCTGCTATATTCGGATTATATCTGGCAAAAAAATCCATGTCATCCATAAAACAACTTTATGACATCTTCAACGATAAATAGGATAATCTGTGTCATGCACGCAATAATTCTCTTGACCGAATGGCCATAAATAATGAACCCAAGGCATCCATAAAATACTTAAGACCCATTCGCCATATGTTGAAAGAGTATACACCTTTCTGGGATAATTACTTGATCACTTTCATACGGATCTCGGTTAGGCATCTTTGATCGTAAATGAGATCGTAACATAAGTTTCCTTACGATACATACGACAATTATCCTTGAATGTCGCAACCGCATTTAGGGGAGGGATCTTAATACATCCAGCCAGTTTCTTAGCTCTTTCAGCTGTAAACAAAAAATACGAGACGGTCATGCGACAATTACTGGACGCCGGACAATAGATAACAATAGAGGCTCATCCGCTTAACATACTTTAGCTCGTTCATCGATGACATAACCGAGTGACCAACAATAACTTCCTTCTATCTCTTTGACTTATCTAGTTGACATCCGAAGAATGGGCAAGGGACACAACGTTGTTCGAGACAAAGATACGTCATCATGTGGGACAGTTCTACCGACTTATCAAACGAATATTATGTGGCATGGACGAGACAAATGTCTTTCTTTACTTACTGTCCGAAACGAATCCACTTCGTAGGCCGCTTTACAATATTTCTCGAGAGATTTTAATGTATAAATTTGCTCGTTCACCAATAAGCCAACTTTCGTGTCATAAGCTATAAAGGCTACCATGAATGAGACCTCTAAATAATCAAATAGACAAATACCAGTGTCATTAAACATCCTTATTCGGGCAAACATTTACTTCAGAATATTCCTTGTTGTGGTTCGCTTCTACGATCGCTTTGATCATAACTGCTTTAATCATAAATATGAGTCTCCAGTCGTAATAGAATTTAGTTGAATTAATATCATTGGACAAATATTTGGCCGTTCTAACTGTTTATCCTAATGAAATCCATGAATATGATCAAACAGCAAATAAATTCACGTGCAAATGATTAAGCCACATGACGGATTTTTCAGACAATGGCCCCTTTTATAGGGGTATAACTTTACAATTTCGATAATATCTGAGAGTGTCCGGTCATAACTAACGAGAATTGATACCAAAAGACCATCACTTGGTCAGTTTGATTGTAAATGAAAATATGCGGTAAAAAATAACAAATCAATGATATAGGACCGTAACGTGGCCAATATAACAAATGAGGCTATGGTATAACGTGGCTTCATAATTTCTCTGATAGTAAACACTCTTCTCTTGATTGTAAATAACTTAGTATTCCTTGTCATATAATGAAACTTTCATTCATTTCTTTTCAATTTCCCTCATAGCTTGAAGAAAAATCTCACTCCGGAGAATCTGAATCGAGAAGTTAACCCCCAAAATAATAATTGCTTTCCATATGATTAGTTCGCCGATTAGGGATAAATAATCCTTCGACATGATTTAGCGAAGAGATATTCGCAAATGTGATAGGGATTCCAAATAATCACAGAAAGCTTTTACGATAGTTCCGAGCATGGGTAGGAGCCCGTAGTAATCACATCATTTTGTGGAATGTAAACCATAAGGTGAATATTTGGTCATTTTGATCGTTTACTTAACTGAAAACCATGAATACGATAACAAAACTCATACCGGCCATTCTAATCAACTGAAAATGTGTGATCTTTTAGCAAAATGTATCCCTCGGCGATGATAGGTAAACCAATCATGTAACAATGTACTTTCATAAATTCTTTCTTCGACAATAAATAACAAGATTTCTTACGGGGTAATTTGCCATGAATTTCGTAAACAATGATATCTCTATCGCACAAACGACATTTAGTATTTCTCATAGTAATATGTTCTCGACGAACTTGCATTCTCGCTGAGTATAAATTTGCACTCGAGATCAGTTTAACGATGCACTTGCATATCTGTTTGCACGTTCTCTTCTGGCATAAATTGCACAGTGACTATCACGCTTTCCCATCGGCATTGCACCCTAGTTATCACCTTGTCCCACCGGTATAAACTTGCACCCAGGGTCATCACGGTGCCAACTTGCACCGTGGCATCACATTATCCCGTCGGTATAAACTTGTACCCGAGGTCATCACGGTGCCAACTTGCACAGCGGCATCACATTGTCCCGTCGGTATAAACTTGCACCCGAGGTCATCACGGTGCCAACATGCAACGCAGCATCACATTGTCCCGTTGGAATAAACTTCCACCCGAGGTCATCACGGTGCCCACTTGCACCGCGACATCACATTGTCATGTTGGTATAAACTTGCACTCGAGGTCATCACGGTGCCCACTTGCACCATGGCATCACATTGTCCCGTCGGTATAAACTTGCACCCGAGGTCATCACGGTGCCCACTTGCACCACGGCATCGCATTCTCGCCGCCGGTATATACTTGCACCCGGGGCCATCACATTCTCGCCTCCGGTATATACTTGCACCCGGGGCCATCACACTCTCACCGATGGTATATATTTGCACCCGAGGCCATGACATTCTCGCCGCCGGTATATACATGGCCCCGGGGCTATCACACTCTTGCCGCCGATATACACTTGCACCCGGGGCCATCACACTCTTGCCGTCGGTAAATACATGCACCCGGGGTCACTGCGGAAATGGACCAGCCTCCGACGAGGGCGCGACCCTCACCGGCGTGTCATGGAGGAATTGGCTATAAACTTGCAACCCGTTTTGCCAAGGAAACATGCTCGGTACTAAGCCGGCTATCTCATAATAAATAGGGCCCCTCGACATATTCCAGCAGTATCTATGTACTGACGATTCTGCCGGGACAGGAAGACTCATCATGTTCAAAGTATTTTGACACAGTATCTAATTTGCGAGTTTGAAAATAATCGACTACAAGATAGGCGGTACATTGCATTTCTAATATAACCTATTATTTTATTTTATCCTCCATCATACTAAAATGCAATGGACCTACTCCTATAGTACCAGTCCCCTAGTCGATTGAATTCATGTCGTCAAAAAAGATACTCAAAAAAATAGAATATGACCATAATGAAGAGGGGAAGTTTTATTTTAAAAAGATCGATGAGTCACGTCTATACATAATACTTGCGCAAATAGGAAATATGCCAAGTCTGTGGCAGCTCATCTCCACTCATATTCGCAATCTTATACGATCCTTCTCTCACAATCGCCGTGATCTCATACCAAATTTCCCACTCCATGCACAACGTGTTGGGAAAATTCCCTCCTTCCTGGAGAAGAAAAGAATTCCCGTTATCCGGGGTCTCCCGTTATCCGGGGTCGGATCAAATTAATGCGATGAGAACCGAATGTAAATGAGGAAAGGTAAAAGACACAAGATTTACCGTGGAAACCCAAAACCGGGAAAAAACCACGTGACCGAAAAACCTCGGCATGAACTCACTATCACAAGAAGAATAGAATTGATTGATTACAATTGTCTTCATGAGACCGCTATTTATAGAGTCCAACTAGGATCTAATCTAGGAAATATTCTACCGAATATTCTACAATAATCTCTTTCCATATCTTTGACCGCATCTTCCATATATATATAACAAGATATATTTGCATATATTCTTCTATATATATCTCCAGAATATATCTTCATATCTTCTTTCATATATATCGCCAACAGAATATATCTTCATATCTATATTCCATATATTTAATGCGTCAATTAAGGAAAGATATTTCCCCTCGATACTCTCGAATCCCGATCCAAGTCTAATCTGACCTCTATCAAATAGACTCATCACAATAGTCCGATCGATATCCTTAATAGATCCGAGATCCATCAAGTCGATCAACATCATCGCTTCATGTTAGGTTTCCCCGGGTCGGTCTTTCACCATCGAGCCCTTCGACTATCACCCGACCTCCATTCCTAACACAACGTGCATGGAATTTAACAACAATTAATAGCAATGAATGCAATTGTAATAACATACCTCAATTTGACTAGTTACGCTCCTTACGGGGTTCTTAATACATCGGAGATTTAGCTTTCACGTGTCTTAATAAAATCCATTAGTGACTCTGAAAGTCCTAGGCAAAGAATGCAACATAACATAATATTGCATGCATAATTCACTCGTACTTTTCCCCAAAAAATTGTGTGCAATTTCTAACATCGAAAATAGAATTGAAACATTAGGGGAGCTTCGTTTGCCGCTCCCATGCACGAGGCACTGTTTCTGCTAGACATGATAATACTTGCATAATTCACTTGCTTGCTTTACAAAGAGTTCACTGCATTATATGATTCTAAGTCCTCAGGAATCCCAAACTAGCAAACAATGCTATCAAAACGAAACTTCTCATTTCATGTTCCCAAACTCGGGATACTTATTCTACTTTTACACGTTCAGTGTCTCATTTCAATACCATAATGCGCAATTCCTTCATATCCACAGCCATCGTGAAGGCCCATACTAATGTCAGTCCCCATGTGTCGACTGGGAAATCATGAACAATTGTTTAATTGTCGCCACATATACTCATAGTAAATATGAATCAACTTATAATTTCGTTTGCGATATTCACCGTAGATACTTAGGGCAACACTGACCCAATTTCCAACTTAACTTGCAATATTTATCTCATCAGCTTCTCACACTAAACATAGTCCCCGACATACTATTCTTTCTTGAATGCACTTAGCTTGGTACAAGATGATCAGCGGAGATATAAATTGTTTACTAACCGATTCTACTTGCCACTTCTAATACTGATAAGCAAACTCGGTTGCCAATTACAGGATTACAAAAGTTGACCTTCATCTTGAGATAACATCACTAGTGATTTCTCCATAATGAGGATAGGAACGAGTATTCTCTTACATCGCAATACACTTCTCTGTATAAGATACAAATCTTGAAAGCCCATTATTCTGAATACTCCACAAATGCATAAAATGCCTAATTTCATTAAACGTCTTTGTTCAGCAATATGGTTGACAATATTTATCTGCTAACTTGGGGGTAAATTGGTTAACAATATAGAGGCAATAGACTAACAGATTAGTCCTCGAGCGAAAAGACATGACTTTCCGCTAATCGATAATAAGTGTGAAATATTTTAATAACAATGGGTTTCACTTCCTTCAACAAACTCTCATTCTTCCAAGTGAAATAAATTCCAGATTCCATGTATTTGCCCCCTCATGGTTGCTGGTTCAACTGATCACGATTATATCATCTTCATATTAATTCAAAACTACTATAATATCCTAACATTCTTCCATATTTTCAAAACGTTTATACTCGCAAGTCCTCAATGTTTACTGAATTAGATTTGCGCGACTCACATAGGTCCACAACCTCCAACACGAACCATAAGAAATTCCGCTCATAAAAACGTACTTAGCGTACTCGTTTTATCATGTGGAAACTTTTTGGTGTATATCTCATTACTGGGTTAAATATCATGAGTCTTTGTTTCCCCAATCATCGAAACATGCATAATACCAAGAGCGGACACTGAAAATGTGACAATGTCACGTAATTATTCTCCTCAACGTTTCATTGAAAGGAAATTAATCACTCGGTCCTTTCTTGCCAATATGTAGTTTTGCATATACAATCACTTTCATGTGATGATCACAAGATCTTAGTTCTTCTCTCTTAACAAGTCTAAGGTCGGTTCACCAAAATTCGACCTTTTGTAATTTCCTCCTAACATCATTATGACCCCTCTTTCTCATCATCGAACCCAACTAATGCAGCACTTTTGACTTCTTTGAATACGCAAAGTATAAACCCAAAGCTTTCCGGGGAGGAGTGGAGACATAAACGGATCGATACATATATAACATATCCAAACTTTAGAAGCCACCCGACTATGTGTGAAAGAATATAAAATTTTCCTTGATTGATAACTTATCAATTTACATTTCTCTTGCAAACCTCATAGACCAAGAAAAATTTCCGTTTTTCACCAAGAACTCACATCTAGAAGGATTCCACCTCATTCAATACTTCCTCAGTATACTCAATCACTCGCTCAAATATTGGAAATGATTATTTCCATACCGGTTTTTATCTGTACTCCATCACTATTTACTTCCATACATTCTTCTTCTCACATATTTAAATATTGATTTCATCGATCGTTGGTACATGGCATCTGGATTTTTGAACAATAAGGCATAATTGGAAAACTACAATCCGGTCTTAGATATAGGTCTTTTGACTAGGATTCACTTGACTAAATGAAATGAATTCAAGCTCTCTAGGTATTGTTCGACTTTGGAGCCATCACTAGGTCCATGACCGACTATGTGTATTTCACAAGTTCTACGAGCCCTCCTTGCAACACGATTTCCACATCTTCAAATAATTATCTTTTCATTTTAACTGGAGAATATCCACTTCTTTCGAGGAACTTAATTGCATCTTAAAATTCCATAAATACTAGATGCTCGATGTTTATATCATTTTCCCTTTTTCTTCCAGTACAAAACTGCATCATGGTAATCAACTCGTTCTTTCTGTTTAGAATGCCACCATATAGACGTATTCCTTCGCATTAGACACATTCATACCGCTTCGGAAAATAACACTAGGAAGATATTTACTCCCTATAAGGTATGGAATTTCACCATCAAAATGGGGTAGAGATATGATAGCTCCAATTAGATTTAAAGCACTTCCAGCAAGGGCAATATTATAAAGGATGATAGGAAGATCCACCATTACGAATTCCGTTAATAAAGACCTCGATATTTCCTGATATCCCAATGTGACTAGGAGAATAACAAATCATTTGGGAGCAACAAAACTGTTGTTAAACAAGACTAACTTAGTACGTTGCTCATTAGTTAATTCCAAGACCTTTGCTAGAATGCATATACGGTCAAGATACTCGTCAGCTCGATAATGTCACATGTTAATTAAGAAAGCATGCTCAGTAATCATATATTTCCGGATGAATACCATTCCGAGCGATCAATAAATAACACAAATTTGACATCTCTTTCATGAACTCCAATAGGGATAGTTTGATAGTGGTTGATATTTTTGAATACCCAACAACCATAATTCTCGGAATCTCATTAAATGACACAAAAAGGTAACACTGATATATAACTCCATAAAGGTATTTAGAAAGATCAATTAATCACCAATGGCAGATACGGTGATGCTACGACTAATAACCAATTGTTGGAAGTCCTCATGGATAATGATCAGGACGAAAGCTATTCTGGATAGCATAGTAAAACGAACAGACGAACCCTTCAAGATAGAATAAGAATAATCCGAACGAATACCATCTCGGATGATTAAGAATAATTAGATGCTCTCTTTAACATAGGGTTCATGTTTTCAATAACTTGATCATCGAGTAGAGATTTAACTTCAACCATTGAAGCTCAATCATTCTCTTTAATTCCAAATCCTCAACCATAATTCCAAGAGTTGCGAGACTCTTCAAGAGCTTTTTTTAATGTAGACCCACATGATCCAAATAGAGAACACCGGTCGGTTAAGACATGACCCATTTTTTGAACAACAATTAATCACCAATGAAAACCAGAGTGATTTGACTACTCCACAAACATGCTCGAATCAACTAAATGATGAGTAAGAGGCACAATAGTCCATATAACTATTAGGGAGGTCTTGATTATTGAGAAGGAATATCAAGACATAAATATACTCTTCTAATAACAAGGAGACGATGTCGTCTTTCAATAACACAGCTCAACGAATGAGTTTCATCCTATGATTATATAATAACTTAACGCGTTCCTAAGTTATTCATCGATGAATATCATGTAATTTAAACCACTTCTTCACGATTTATATTTGTATTTTCTCCTTCTATCACGATAAATACTCGTTCATCCACCAGTGTTTTGTGTTGCACACTGGCTTCTTCTATTACCATAATAACTTCTCGGTGTCATATGAGTTCCCCAAGTGCATACTCTTCAACTCCTTAATTTGAATATTAAGATATCCACTTGCACATTACACGACATGTACGATCTATGTACCAATAAATAATTCATGAAGTTGCCATTAACTTTCTTAGCCTCTGAGCCCTGAACCTTAAGCCATCTAAATCATCGGCGTATGGAACATACACGATAGCTATATAGCTTCTTGATGAGTGTCCATAGAGAAGATTAATGTTCCCCGAATAGATAACCAAAAAACCTCGTTGATAACTCAAAACTAGAAAACCCACATCATTAATTTCACTCTTTTGCATGTTCTATAATCGTGAACAAACTGAGTACATATTGAGTTAGATCCTACATGCTCATGGCGTCTTTCCTGAGGTCATGTTAAATCCTTATTAGGGAAAGTTGGTTGTGTACTTGGGTTGAATATTCAAGCCAACATCCTCGACTTCGGTCTCGGGCATTACTTCCATCGTACTAATCAACTTACCAACATGCCACGCTTCAATAACCTTTCAATGTCAGACCGATAATAGACCATAATTAGTAACTTGTCCAAAATTGTGATGGAAAAAGGACAAAATACTTGCGACTCATGAGTCCCCGGTGTCGATGCTTGTAATAGAGAGGTGTATATAAGGGATCCTCCTTCCTTCTCTTCAACCATGACAAGAAATATACTCGCAACTAAATAAATGTGCTTGCAGCTGAATACCAAAAGTGTTTGCAAGTTGGACCTCGACAACGATACAATCAATCAATTACACGATTTGCAACAATGTCATGTGACCCATAAGTCTGCATTCTTTCATTTCTCGAATATATGGTATATACGTTAGGGCAAGCTTTTCCAACGACGACCTTTCTCATGTTCTCCATAATTCTCATTTTACTACGACCTTTATTTCTAATATCATAGCTATCGAAACATAGTATAAAACTTGTCACAATCCTTCAAAAATCGGGTCTGATATTACCCGGGGGTATTTTCGGTATTACTATACCCCGGGAACTCGTCCAACGTGGCTATGTATTATTTTCGGTATCCTCGTATTTTTGTGTCACGATATATTTTTGTGGGTATTCTCGTAATTCGGACCTCACGAGCTTACATATGAGCATTATAATGACATTTCTATCAATTTTGGGCAAATTCGTTCCCGAATGGGGCCAAGGGTATTTTCATAATTTGGCGCCCGAGGAACACGCCGGTAAGTTGTGGTGATACTTTTGGCTGTATGTTCAATATCTAGAGGCAAAGAGTAAATATGCAAGGTTTGCTGGTATTCTCTCATTGACATTTCCGACTAATTCTCGACCGGGATGCATTTCCGAAGCTCCGGGACTATATGGCTTTATTCCAATTTAATTTGATATTATTTAAGTACTTTGGGCTGAATCAAATGAAATTGAACTCCTGGGCCTAAAACTTACCAGTTGGGCTGGATTTCTCTATAAATATAAGTCACACGGCACTGAAAAAGGGTTCAGACTGTTATCACGCTTTTCAAGGCAAAGCATTCCTTTTTCTGCATTGTCCAATCCGCGAGATCTTGCAAGTATTCGCGAGATTCTGCTAGTATCCGCGAGATTGTGCATTGTAACCCCGTATTCGCGAGATTTTGCACTACAATCTGCATTCGCGAGATTTTGCAAGCAGTCGCGAGGTTTCGATAGTAACTGCACAGCCAAGTTTATTTGATCGTTTTACGAGCCGTTTTCACCCAGATATCCCATATCTCTTCATTGTAATTGTATTTCTCGATTATTATAGTGAAAACCAAGGTAGAGCTTTGCTCTCCCGAGGACGTAAGCTCAAACATTGTGGGTCCAACCTCGTACATCGCTGGTGTCCCCACAACAATTAAATTCCGAATAATTAAAAAATTGACTGATCTAAAAATAAATACCCAAAATATTTTTAGACGAGATCAGTTTGGCGCCGTCCTTGGGGACCGAGATTTTATCCCATTGAGAGCTTTATTGCTGGGATTTGGATTTCTGTTATCATGACTACTCGGAATTCTGATTAGGATGTTTTCAATGAAGAGATTGAGGTAGAACCTAATCCTCGGGTGAACGATGAGGTTGTTGCGTTACCGGGGGCTCAATCGTCAATCCTGGAGGAGTCTCCTGCTCAAAATGTCACTGTTCGACCCTCCCGGAGCGGGATTTCATCCGGAAGGGCACCTATTTTTTTCCTCCTCCGTCTCGGTGTTTATCTAGATGTTATGAATTTTTGAGAGTTGGCCGAGTTGTAGTCCGTGATAATGCCCGCCTTTTGCCACCAATGCGCTCTAGATCCGGGGATCAAACTGAAACCGATGAAAATTTGGAAGAGCGAATACGTACTTTAATCGCTCAATTGGAGGAAGTTGAAGCCCAAAGGAGAACTCGGAGGAACAATGTTACCCCGAAACCCATTAATGATGAGGTGGCGGAGGAAGACACTGATCATGTTCCGGAACCGCAAGCGAACACTGCGGCAACCGGAGAGCAGAACGATACTTTACAAAGAATTTGAGATTTAATAGAACTGAAGTTTAAGGAGATGAGCGGAATGATGGAACAAAACGAGGCCAGAATGAACCAATTGGAGGCTAATCTAACTCTTGGTCAGGAAAGGAGACGGGTGTACGGCGAGCACACCCGAGATACCCATCAGACTTCTGCTTAAGAGGATGATTATATCGAACAGGAAAGAGCTGGTGAGCCTTATGTTAATCGAGGAAATGCTTTACCATATATGGAAATTTTGCAAAGTCCGTGGAACACTTCAAACGCTTTGACTCCGTTTTCCACGGCAATTATTGGTGCCACCCGTTCTGAGTTTATTGAAATGCCTAAGGATCTTCCCCAGTATCGTGGGTCGACTGACCCACATGTTCATACATCGAATTTGGAGATTCATGTCAGCTTGATGAATTTTAGTGATGCTGCAATGTGTTTCATTTTCGCAGCTTCTCTTAAGAAATCAGCCCTCCGATGGTTTAATCGTTTACCGAGGCGCTCTATTGTTTCATATCAGGATTTTAAAGATCAATTTTATTCATATTTTGAGTCTTTCAATGCGCCAATAAAATCTATTACTTCTTTGATCGCGTTGCGGTATGATTCTTCAGAGAGATTGTTGGGTTTTTTTACCCGTTTTGAAGCCGAGTGTAGGAGGATACCTCGGATTACTGTTAGTGAAAAAGTTGGGGTGCTCCAGCTAATCCTAGCTGGACATCCGTTGTGTAATTCTTTGAATAGAGATCCTCTGGAAAATATGGAAGAATTGTCTTTGAGGTGTACACAATACTTCCGGGAGGATGAAGGCTTGCGGGATCACGGAGTGATCGATGTGCGAACTTATGGTTCCCACAATATCGTTGCAAGCCGAGTGCCGGACAAGAGTGTCTCGCAGTCACGACCTAAATTGAGAACGTACCCCGCGTTCAGTTATGAACAAATTTTCACCGTTATCGAACAGAAAAAGGGCCGATCCCTTCGTTATTCCCCTCCATTGCAAGATCCAACACCGGGGACTTATGAATCCCAAGTATTCTGTCGTTTTCATCGAAGTGTTGGACATGCCACTAACGATTGTCGAGAGTTGATGTCTGAAGTTGAGAGGTTGTTAGAATTGGGTAAGCTAGATGAGTTGATTAGCACTGTGGATGCACTGCAGGATGCTTACCCAGAAAAGATCGATATGAGTGTCCAGTTGGGGACATCGGCTAAACCCCCAAGGGCAGACCCGCCATGACCTAACAAGAGAGGCCATGGGTACGTAGGACAACGTGGCCAACATCAAAGGGGTGGCCAAAGAGGATTATTCAATGGTGGTCGGCATAATTATAGAAATACAAGAAGGGAGAATAATAACCGTGGTCGAGGAGGTAGGAATCAACAACATAGGAATCAACAAGGATATCGACACGAGGGTTATCAACCTGCCCAAGGAAATCAGCAACCACCTCCTCTCCCTCCTGCTGGCCCTAATCCAGGTAACCTATTTTAAATATCGAGGAAGCTCAGCCAAGGAGGGGAAATCTAGGCCCCAATATAATGACTATTGCAGTAGGAAGGAGCGTGGGAGACTTAAGTCAAGCTCGTAAGCGATCCTACCATGAGTTGGAATAGAAAGGTCGCTTCATAGAAGTTAACCTAGTCCAATTATCTGACTTGAAAAAAATGGCCATATCTTTTGGACCTGAAGATTTATCCGGAGGTTTCTCACCGCAGGATGATGCTCTCGTCATCTCTCCTATAATTGCGAATCATCATGTTTCTCGAGTGTTAGTCGACACCGGAGCTGCTACCAATATCTTGACTCTTGCAGCTTTCGAACAAATGTCTTTGAAGGGAACCACCAAGCTCCAGCCGATGCAAATAAAATTGGTTGGTTTTAATAATAGTGTTGTTACTGCTTAGGGATCTGTCTTTCTGCCAGTAACTTTGGGAGATCAAGGAATATCAAGGACTTTATTAGTGGAATTCGTAGTCGTGGATCTCCCTATACTTCCTTATAATGCGATTCTCGGGAGAAGTTCTTTGAATTTATTTGGGANATCTTATGCTGAGGATCTATGATTTACTTGCATACTAGTTTTGACTTAAGAAATAGAAAATAGTACATATATACTTGGTTTGCTTTGACTTTTTTCATTAAAATAGTGTCAAATTTGCTTGTCCATTTACTATCAAATTTGTTTAACTCGTTTTCCATGTTGAAGAAGTGTCTGCCAATATATGTGAACACATAGAAATGTCTAAGTTGGATTTAGATGATAAAACATAAAATTTTCCTATTAACCACGATCGAATGTTGGTTTTAAATAAATCACTCATTTTCAATGGAAAATACTTTGGTTATTCAAAGGCAAATATGCTTACAATCTTGAAACATGATATAAACATATATAGATGTGTTGTGTAGGAACTCGATTAATAAATAATATAGAATTTTAGTTTTTTATAATGAAAAAGGTGATGTTTTACGGAAATTCGATAGTAAATGTAAACAATGAATATTGTGGAATATTTTCAATAAAATGGTTTTTATAACTTTTTTTGAGATCAAGTTGTTACTGCTTAGGGATCTGTCTTTCTGCCAGTAACTTTGGGAGATCAAGGAATATCAAGGACTTTATTAGTGGAATTCGTAGTCGTGGATCTCCCTATACTTACTTATAATGCGATTCTCGGGAGAAGTTCTTTGAATTTATTTGGGACTGTGGTCTCTCAACCACATTTGATGATGAAATTCTCCATACCTTCAGGCGTTGGAAAAATGAAAGGAGATAAGGAATTGGCGCGTTCTTGCTATAACATAATGTGCAGGAGTGGTATGGATGGGTTGAAAGAAAAGAAACATGTTTGTATGGTGGAAGTCTTATCCGAAGAAGTTATGGATTCAGCTCCCACTTCCTACAATAGGAAATATAACGAAATCGAGATGAAGATGGAACCCTTATGTAATAGCCAGGAAAAAGGTATGATGGAACAATAGTAGGGAATATAGTGGTAAAGTTTAGACAAGGAATAACGAGGGGTACGGGAATAAAAGAACGAAAAAGGAAACAAAAAGACAGAAAAGTAAAGCAAAATATAAATGATGGGTCAAAATAAAAAGAAGGAGGGGTCAAAATGTGAATTAGAGAAGTTAAAATGTCTATAAATAGGGGTGGGAAGACTAAAAACCAAGTTAATTATCACTAAGTAACGAAAATTCGCCAAAAACCCGAAAAACACGAAAATTATTGCGGAAGAGCAAATTGTCGCGGATTTTTGGAGTGCAAAATTGTCGTGGATTTTGGTGCAAGAGAAATTGTCGCGGAATTTTCGCATAGATTGTCGTGGAAATTGTCGCAAAATTGTCGCGGAAAAACCTAAACCACAAAATTGTCGTGGAAAACCTAAACTACAAACATTGTCGCGGAAATTTTGAAGACCAAATTATTGCAGATTTGACCCTAAGCACAAAATTGTCGCAGATTTCGAGAATGGAGTGATTTATCGCGGAAATACTAAATTTGGGTGTTTTCGTCGCGTCTCAACGCCGGATCGTGAGAGAAAAAGGATACGTATAGTCTAAGGTAATCACATAGTTAACAATGAGATAATAACATCGGAAATCAAGTACTAAGACCTGTTACGAAATGCAGGGAAGCACGAAGGGATTACAACGAGCGAAAGCAAATGATAAGCGGAGTGAACACAATGTAGTAAGGAAAGGTTCCGACTTAGGGAAACAGGGAAGGGTTAGTAAGAAAGAAATTAAAAGACACGAACGAATGAGGCAAATGTTAATAAGACTCGGGGTGAGGAAGGATGGCCGTCGGACCGAGCTCGGCATCGTGCTTAGTACACGATTCGCCAAAGGAAGGGCATGCTTGATGAAGGGAACGATAAGTTCCATAAATGGAAAGATACGTACGGAAAGGGAAGAACGGATCCGTATGGAAAAAGGGCTAGCGCCTAAGTACCCACCCGGGCAAGGGAAGCATATGGCCCGTCGAGTCAACCAATAGCTAACGGTTGGCTTGGGCGGGACATGTACCGAGCATGTTACTCTCGGCAATAGTAAGGTTAAAGGATGAGGGGAATGATAAGGGTAAAAGACTAAGAAGAAGAAAATAAGAAAACGATTAAAAGAAACGACTTACGCGTGTGTGTATGATATATTTAAGAAATGAAAGATAAGTATAGCGTGTGTGAAGTTTCATTTAATAGATTGTGACCGCTTTACAGATTTTGTAGGTGACACGGACGAGGTATGAGAGGGGCATGGGAAGGAGGTCATCGGTTGTCCGGTGATAGAGTCCGGTCTTTTATGAATACTCTAAATTATGTTGTTAGACTTTAATGCTTTTGAATTATGTTTTTAGTTTACGTTCGAACGTTTCATTTTATTTAGCACGTTTTTACCAAATCAGTTAGGCCCAAATTAGGTTCGTTACACCTTAGGTATTAAGACAATGCCTTTATTCTCCAATAACCAGGAAAAGACAGTGATAATCGGTTATGAGATGACGCTAGAGCTCGAAAAGGAGGTAATTTCTTTTTTGCGAAATAATATAGATATTTTTGCTTGGTCTTATCAGGATTATGTGGGAGTAGACCCCCAAGTTTGCTCATATAGACTCAATGTTAACCCATATGTGCGACGAGTTCATCAGAAAAAGAGGAAGTTTTCCCCTTAGAAAGAAAGAGCCAATGATGAAGAAGTGGAAAGTTTACTGCAAGCGGGGTTCATAGAGCCTGTCAGATATGCGAATTGGGTCGCGAATCCAGTGGTGGTCCCAAAGTCGAATAATGGCTGGAGAGTTTGCATTGATTTTACCGATTTGAATAAAGCATGCCCGAGGTATCCGTATCCGCTGCCGGCCATTGACATGATGGTGGATGCGGCCTGTCTCTTTGAATTTCTTAGTATGTTAGACGCATTTAACGGTTATAACCAAATTTTTATGCATTATGAAAACAAGTTGTTTACCTCTTTTATGTCCAATAAATGTATTTTTTGCTATAAAGTTATGCCATTCGGTTTGAAAAATGTTGGGACCACCTATCAGCGTCTAATGAATTCGATATTCAAGGATATGATTGGAAAATGTTTGGAAGTTTATATTGATGACATATTGATAAAAATCCGGCACAGGAATAATCACATTCAATATCCGAATGAGTGTTTTGATATATTGAGGAAATATCGAATGAAGTTGAATCCGCTTAAGTGTGCATTTTGTGTAAAGGGGGGAAAATTCCTTGGATTTATGGTATCATAAAGGGGAATTGAGATGAATCCTGATAAGATAACGGTCATACAGAAAATGGCTCCTCCGACAACTGTTAGAGAAGTCCAAAGATTAATAGGTCGATTAGCATCATTGAATCGTTTCATTTCGCAATCTGCACAGAGAAGTTTACCGTTTTTCATAGTATTGCGCAAGACAAATCTATTGTATTGCTATGATGAATGCAGTATGGCCTTCGAAAGTCTGAAAGATTACTTGAGTAAACCACCATTTATGTCTTCCCCATCCCCTGAGGAACCATTGGTTTTGTATTTAGCTGTATCTAAAGAGGCAGTGAGTGCAGCCTTAGTCAGGCTTAGCGACAAAGAGCATAGACCAGTGTATTATGTTAGCAGGAAATTGCAAGGAGCGGAATCCCGCTATAAAGATTTGGAGAAATTCGTGTTAGCCCTAATAGTTGCCTCCCGAAAATTAAGGCATTACTCCCAAGGTCACCATATTGCGGTCTTAACAGATCAACCTATCAAAAGCGTACTATCAAAAATCGATGCCTCTGGCAGGCTAGCAAAGTGGAATATCGAGTTAGGGCAGTATCAGATTGAATATATCTCGAGACGAGCTTTAAAGGCCCAAGTATTAGTGGACTTCATAGTGGAAATGACTCGATTAGAAGAATTGGGTAATGAGGAATACTGGGATGCATTTGTCGACGGATCAGTTTCTGCTGGGCGAGCCGGTATCGGCGTTTATTTTAAGGAAAGAAAGTCTGGTGAGGAACATGAATATGCAGTAAAATTGTGTTTCTCTGCAACCAACAACATTGCCGAATACAAAGCCCTTATATATTGTATTAACTTAGCAGTCGAGATTGGAATTGCTCTCTTGCATGCTCACTCCAATTCACAGTTAGTAGTGAATCAGTTCGCATATACTTTTGTCACCAAAGTTGAGCATATGTGGATGTACTTAGATAAGTTGAAGGAAGTGGCGAAAGGCCTTAACACATTCGTTCTTACATATGTCCCGAGAGAGGAAAACACCCATGCTGACGGTCTTGCAAAGTCAGCGACGATCTAAGAACTCTCAGATGAGTCAAAAATAACGACTTTGATCCATTATCAGCCATCTATCAGTTTAGCAGAGAGACAGACCGCAGAAGTTGCAAGCTTGGAACTTTCGAACGATACGTGGTTTTTATTAGATGCAGTAACAGATGAACTTTCTTGGAAAGATGTGATTGTCAGTTATTTGGTTAAGAGAGAATTACCCGTCGATGAAGGCGAGGCCCACAGGACAATGCAAAGAGCCACAAACTTTGTGTATGTAGATGAGAAGTTATACAAGAAAAATTTTGGAGGACCCTATCTACGATGCTTGTCCCCAGTACAAGCAAAAGCCGTTATGGAAGAAGTTCACGCAGGGGACTATGGTGACCACTCGGCAGGTCGATCTTTAGCAATGAAAGTTAAGAGGGCCGAGTACTTTTGGCCAACAGTAATAAAAGATTGTGTGAATTTTGTCCGAGCTTGTTCCGCTTGCCAGTTCCACTCGAATGTGCACCACGTGCCGAGAGCGAACATGAAACCTCTGCCAACAACATGTCCTTTTGACACTTGGGGTATCGATATTTTAGGCCCTTTCCCGACCGCACCTAGACAAAATAAATTATGTATTGTGGATGTGAAACATTTCTCTAAGTGGGTAGAAGTCGAAGCTGTGACCAGAGTCCGGAAACACGAAGTTATAAGTTTCATTTGGAGATATATTATATGTCGATTTGGAATTCCCAGAATTTTAGTATCAGATAACGGAACACAATTCTCTGGGAAACGAGTTAGCGAATGGTGCGGGTGTTATGGTACTAAACAACGGTTTACATCCGTGGCACATCCAGAAATGAACGGGCTTACTGAAGTTATTAATCGTATCATTTTGCAGCAGCTAAAAACAAGGATAGATGAATCTAAAGCCTCATGGGTGATGAGCTGCATAATGTAATGTGGGCGTATCGGACATCACCAAGGTCTACCACTGGATTTAGCCCGTTCTCTTTGGTATATGGCTCTGAGGCCGTTTCTCCATAGAGGTGACGATTTTATCCGAGANGAAGTTATAAGTTTCATTTGGAGATATATTATATGTCGATTTGGAATTCCCAGAATTTTAGTATAGATAACGGAACACAATTCTCTGGGAAACGAGTTAGCAAATGGTGCGGGTGTTATGGTATTCAACAACGGTTTACATCCGTGGCACATCCAGAAACGAGCGGGCTTCCTGAAGTTATTAATCATATAATTTTGCAACAGCTAAAAACAAGGATAGGTGAATCTAAAGCCTCATAGGTAGACGAGCTGCATAATGCAATGTGGGCGTATCGGACATCATTAAGGTCTACCACTGGATTTAGCCCGTTCTCTTTGGTATATGGCTCTGAGGCCGTTTCTCCAGTAGAGGTGACGATTTTATCCGAGAGGGTCATTGCTTACGATGATGTATTGAATGAGGATATGCGAAAGTTGGATCTTCATTGTGTTGACGATCTCAGTGACAAAGCTGCCATACGAATGGAGGTTTGTAAAAGACGGATGGCTAAAAATCCCGATAAAGACGTCTGCCCCATGTTGTTAAAAGTTGGGGACTTAATTCTAAAGAAAGTGGAAGTCTCGAGGCATATTGCTAAGCTAGATCGAAAGTGGGAAGGCCCGTATAGAGTGACGGCGGTAGTGAGAGAAGGAACGTATAAGATTGCGAATATGAGCGGAGAGGAGCTGCCACGGACTTGGCATATTTCCAATTTGCGCAAGTATTATGTATAGACGTGACTCATCGATCTTTTTAAAATAAAATTTCCTCTCTTTTTTATGGTCATATTCCAATTTTTTAAGTATCTTTTTTGACGACATGAATTCAATCGACTAGGGGACTGGTAGGATAGGAGTTGGTCCATTGCGTTTTAGTATGATGGAGGATAGAATAAAATAATAGGTTAGATTAGAAATGCAATGTACCGCCTGTCTTATAGTCGATCATTTTCAAACTCGTCAAATTAGATATTGTGTCAAAATACTTTGAACATGGTGAGTCTTCCTGTCCGCGGTAGAACCGTCTGTACATAGATATTGTGAGAATATGTCAAGGGGCCCGATTTATTATGAGATAGCCGACTTAGTACCTAGCATGTTTCCGTGGCAAAACGGGGTGCAAGTTTATACCCGACTCCTCCATGACACGCCGGCGAGGGTCGCGCCCTCGTCGGAGGCTGGTCCATTTCTGCAGTGGCCCCGGGTGCAAGTATATACCGGAGGCAAGAGTGTGATGGCCCCGGGTGCAAGTATATACCGGCGGGTAGAGTGTGATGGCCTTGGGTGCAAGTATATACCGGCGGTGAGAGTTTGATGGCCCCGGGTGCAAGTATATACCGGCAGCGAGAGTGTGATGGCCCCGGGTGCAAGTATATACCGGCGGCGAGAATGTGATGGCCCCGGGTGCAAGTATATACATGTGGCGAAGATATATTGACGAAGGTAGAACAATCTCGAGTTCAAATAACTACTCATTGAAAAGGGATGTTTGCCAAAATCCTTTATTTTGAATGATCATTTGCGACTGTTATTGAAATTGCCGAGGGTCAAGCTCCGCTACACGTGAGTGCGTTTATGGTTTCTATTTGAAGAAGCAATCTAGATGGCCGAACAATCACCTTATGGTTTACTTTCACAAACAAGTAGTATGATCAGTGGGGACTCTTACGCACACATAGAGTTATCGGGAA
The DNA here is from genome assembly GCA_009725065.1 of Utricularia reniformis. NCBI lineage: Eukaryota > Viridiplantae > Streptophyta > Magnoliopsida > Lamiales > Lentibulariaceae > Utricularia > Utricularia reniformis. Next base: position 590,149 of record RWGZ01000221.1, read on the forward strand.
ATATTATGTGCATGATTATTGAGCACCCTTACCCGCATAATGGAATACCTAGGACTCAAGCAAATTCTAATTATTTCGGAGGCTAATTTCTCGATTTGGATTATTCGAAGCTATATTATTCTTAAAGAGTGTGATGAGATTGAAAAGAAATGGAAGTTATGTGGAAAGTTATTATTATTTCGGAGGCTAATTTTGCAAATGAGGGTATTCACAGTCGTATTTTTGTCAAAGTGTGACGAGAAATTAAGAAGAAAAGAAAGTAATTTCCTAGATACATTGGGGAATACAAAATGGGAAGAGATTACAAAAGTGAAGAAACTATAATATTCGGAAGTTTATTTCTTCTGCTTTTTGGAACCCGAGACTTCACCAGACCCGCTGGGACGCTTCTTTATCAGCTTGATCGTTGGAGAGGAGGGAGTAATCCTTTTTTCTTTAATCTCTGCAGTGGTCGATTTCCTAGGTACAAAGCCCGCCATTTCAGCCTCATGGCGTTCTCGAGCTTCTACCATAATAGCGGGAGTATATATCGGAGGGTCGCGATGACCAATTACCTCCTAGTCTTTAAGGAGATCTCCCACAAGGGGACTCACCGGTTCCGGGAATAATGAGGCCAATCTTCGAAATGCATCTGGTGGTGGGCCCTCTTCGGTTTTGATCTCCTCCGAATACAGCTGATGGTGCAAGTCCTCCTCCATATTGAACTGGAGCACCTCGAACGGATCCCGCGAGCAATCCAATTTGTCCTCTGCAGGCACTGACTCGAATTTCCCGGACAGACTGGGATCGAGCTTCTTCTCTCTTCAGGGGTTTGGGATATGCCTAGGATTCTTTGAATCTGGACACTCCCTCTAAAGAAATATAGGGCAGACGACGTCGCATTAGCTAGGGCTGCCAGGTTTAGAAAGTCGGGGAGTGCATTGTAAACTCCCATATCAGTTTCCGGAAACAATCATTGATCTGGGACGGCAACCTAGCAGCTCGAGCCCGAAGACGGTAGACTGGAGGGATTCATTCTTGGATTTCAGCTCTTTATTCTCCTCCAGGGCCTTCCCGAGAGCCTTCTTATCAGCATCATTGGCATCTTTGGCATTCTTCAGCTTTTCTTCGGTCTCAGCTTTGATCTCCCTAAGCTTGTCCTGAGTGTATTTTTCATTCGCCTTGAGGGTATCTATGGACTGCTCGAGAGCATGCCTTTTCCCGATGTGAAATGCCGCACACTCCGTCAATTCACTACGATGAGCTCGGTTAAGAGTTTAGATCGCTTTATTGTGTTCTACCTGGAGCACTGCCATGTCTTGGGCATGCTTTTCCCGCTGATTCTGAATTAATTTTTCTGTGACATTCTTTGTCTGCTCCCCGATTATATCCGGACTGTCGAGTTCAGAATGCCTAAGCATACAGTATTCCCCTACTGCGGCTGCGGTGCTCAACTCCACCATCGTCCGCTCCATCTGAAAGAAAAGCAAAAACCGTGAATGAACAAATAATATATGGATGAAACAAAGAGCGAATAACGTAGGAAGTAACAATGGTCAATGTTATTACAAACCTCTCTCATCATGCGACGCGTTGTCGCAACTTGGCTCATCAGCCGACTAAAATCATTTAATACCCTTCCACGCTGTGGCAACGACGGGTTCCTGTCAAAATACGTTAAGGCCAGTCTATTGGAGACGCTATCACCCCTCGGAATTCGAACGGTAACTCCGTCTTTTATTAGTATGCGGCCAGCCTGACGTCCCATCTCGAGTCATTCCTTCACTGTATGCTTCGGTATATCTCTTATGCGGAAGGAATCGACGAACTCAGCGGTTAACCCACTCTTCTTAATGGGTTCCGCAATCTCCAAAACGGTGGGGCCCTCCACCGATCTTTTCCCTTTATCCGAAGGAGCTTCTTGGTTTATTTCTCCCTCCGGACGGGTCTCTTGCACAATCTCCTCCACAATGGGTCTATCGGCTGACCCCTGCTTACTTTGCCTTCCTCGTTGTCTCCGACAACGTCCACTATTGTCTCGGCGAAATCATACATCCCTTCATCGGGGGAGAATTCTCTGGCGGCAAGCTCCAATCGCCGAGACACATGAATTAAATCTTCGGGACTCTTGGGGACCTCTACAGTCGGCTCATTTTCTACTGGCTCGGGATTCTCGATTGTTGTAGCAAGTGGTGGCGTAGTAACCAGTCGAGCCTCTTCTATTTGCCGCACCGGTCGGGCCTCTTCTATTTGAGGCACCATTTCTTGCAAGCTTTGTGCCGCCTCGGCCGCGGCAGTGCGGTTCCGAGATCCTGGTGCCATCTCGAAGATCAGCTCGTCCTTCTCCGTAACAAGAGTACGAAGTGATCTCAATCTATCGCCTAATCTCAAACGATCTTCAGGTAGAGCCATTATTTTATCTGCAAAATAAGCAAGTCGCATGAGAAGTACAGTTCAAAAGATTGTTAAACATATGGGCGCTAGATTTAGTAAGGCTTACTTATCGAGGAAAAGTTGTTGAGATGGTTTAAGTATTAATGCATAGTCCAGATACCTAATAGTCCCTTACTAAAATGAGTAGGGGCCGGAAGAATGTTGGAAGCAACAAAGATCGGGGCATAGAATAGCGTCTTCGAGGTCCAATCAATACCATCCGATCTAGCGCACGCGATAAGTATCCTCTCTAAAGCTTTAGGAGTAACGGATCGCGGGATATGAGAATAAGACTCCGGAAGGAAAGGTTCCCCCTCAATTGGGAACCGCTAGGGAAGGCTAAGTGCAGATAACCTAGTGGAACCCACACAAGTGACAAAAAAGAAGTGCATCTTCCAATCATGATTCGATTGGGGATTTGAGAATAGAAAAGGGCTCTTCTTGTGCCTTAGACGAAAAAAGATGCAACCTTGAGTACCATAATGGATAGCAGTACTGATTTGAAATATTTGGAAGAAGCTGTCAACGGTCATCGAAATCTCATTTGTCTCCATAAAAATGATAAAGGCAATCACCAGAGATACCGAGTTTGGATTCAACTGGAAGATGTGGATATTTATGCTAGTTAGGAGTGTGGAAATGAACGGATGAAGCGGAAAGCGGAGACCACACTCTAGGTACTCAAGACAAACGGCATGGGTGCCAGTCGGTGGACGTAGAATCCGATCAGAGGGACCCGNTATCTTTTTTTGTTTGCATATGCTCCAAAAAGATGTGGGAATGGCCTTGCCCATCCACTATGCCCAAAGTGCCCCTCGATCCTTGAAGAAATCCAACATTATCTTGACATAGCCCACTCCTTGTGGAGCCGGAGCAATTGAATGAGCATATTTTTGGAGTGGTAACCTTTATCTTCCTCGTGACCATTCAAATTCCTGAACTCACCAAGGATTGTGATTCAGTCTGTTGGGCTTTGAGCCCAATTCCAGTATACGAGCTGAAGAGGTGCTGGGTGAGTCCAATAAAGAGTCCAACAACATGAAGGAATTAAAAAGAAAGAAAAGAAGAAGTCAGGGGCAGCCGCACTTCATCTTTTCAAGGGCACGAACCAAAACCAGAAAGCTGCAGACTTTGGAGGAGTTTTGATACTGAAGGTATATGTCGGAGGAGCTAATCAATCTGGGATTAGATCGACAGTAAATGTACGTATGCTTGTATCAAGAAGAATTGGAATTGTTCTTCCCTAAGTTTGAGTTTGGTTGTATTGTATTCAGATTATTATAGTGGATTGATCGAGGTGTTCCTTGATCCGTGGAGCTGCCCTCTAAGGCGGAACGCTCCCCTACCGATGTATTTTTACATCCCACAGCTTGTTTCTCCCAGTACTCGTGTTCCACCTAAAATCTTGGTATACATCTTTATATTTTGTTTAAGAAAGGCAAAGACAATGTATACAGGAACCAGATCATCACTGTCACATGAATAAGTCTTGACTGATTTAATTTAATCTAGATTCTTATTTGTTTAGACAGTCAAGATAGATCTTGCTTCAGCTACCACTCGGAATGGCTAACAACAAGACATCTAACTGAGGAAAATAATCAGCTGCAGGGGTCCATGGAAGAGAAAGATGAACTGCTGAGACTTGCAACAAAAATAAGGGGTGAAATGGTCCCGGAAAGTCTTCTAGCTTTTGCACGATCCACATTTTGTTTGGCTTGCATGACGTAGTGTACGGGCTATCGTTTCCCGCTACATGGATGTCGACCGAGGCCAGATCAAGCACTATTTGAGCTCAACCCTTTAGATGAATGTTGGGAAAATGTCGGAACACTTTACCGAAGATGAAGAGTCCAAGTGTGTTCCGGTCCTCGATGAACATGTCTTGGAGGATCACCTGAACTTCTACTTTTTTAATCAGATGGAATAAACATTGATCCGGTGGCAGATCGAGAGAAACGTCAAGGAGAACTGGAAGGTTTGTCCGGTATGAAAAAAGGCAATTAGGATAACTCAGAGGCATGTGCTTGCACTTAGGGCATTATCCCCATCTTGTAATAACTCCCCCTAATACGTAATTTTGCTCATGAAGTCTATAATCGGGCCAGAAAACCAATAACCTAAAGACTAACATATAGCCACTTTAAAATTATGAATTTACCATCTAATCGAGAGTGGTCCTTACTTCACAATAAAACCCAACATAATTCATGAATCATATTTCTTTTAGAATGGAATCATCCCATAGAACGATGCTTTTCATAACTTAAATGGAGGTGAATTCCTAGTCATTTAACTTGACAATGTTTTAGAGCTGGCCATGTGGGAACCCTGATGTAGACATATGTCTTAGTAATTTTAAATTAGGTATCAAACAACTCAAACGGTCCTAGAGCACCAGTTCTTACGTAATATCTTTTGATGATTTCATTTATCTTATTCTTTCTTATTCACTTATCTTATTCTTTCTTATCACCCATTAAACATTAGCAAGCAAGTTCGTCTCAGGACTAAGTTCTCGGAGTATCGTGAGTTCGTTAGAGCGATTACCAGTCGAGATACGTCCAGAGTCCCAACCGTCCATGCTAAACATGGCTTATGGCAATAATTAGTTTAGTCCAATCAAAAGTATGTTTATTTTGTTAAGGAAAGTGAAATAGTTAAAGAAAAAGATATCTTCAACATCATCAAGGATCACAAAAAATATTGTCGTAATTTCATAACGTTTCATGTTCGGGGAACTACATCTTATTCCCTTCTCCCTTGAGAAATTCAATCTTTTCAGCAAAGAATCACATTTTATTATGACGAGCATCCCTAGCCTCTAGGCTCGTAGTTGTCAATTCCTAGAATATCATCCAGAGTCCCATCAAACAAATCTACATGCTCCTAATGAAATAGATCAATTGCCCTTCCAGATGAGGAGCCAACTCCGACAATCTAAAAATGATTAAAAATCACACACCTTCATTCAACATTTTTTTCATTCAATTTCAAAATAAATTCAATGAATTTTATATTCGTTGAATTTCTACATGGCTCAAGAACATGTAATCTCCAATGAATTCATTCCACAACAAACTCCGCCTGCACCACATTCTCCTTTGAGAGGGATAACAACTTAAATGATTACATGCAATCAAGAACAAATCTGGTTAAATCTCTATTCAATGAAAATATTAAAGAAATAATGTCAATGATCAAAATTAAGATAGAATATTTTAAATAAATTCAAAAATATTAAATGTTTAGATAATATTTATTTTATAAATAATACAATTATTTTTCATTTTGTATTATATTGAATACACATATTATATCGATTCTCATCAATAAACTTTTTCTTATACAATGATCGATTTCCTCTAAATGTTCTAGGCAAAGAAAGACCCATACGACAAACGCAATAAAACGAATAAGAAATGCAAATAAAAGTGTAGTACCCTCCAAATAATATGCACCGAAAAAGAGATATCATTGCTTCTTATGAAAAACTCTTGGATTGCTATAATCTCAAAATATATCGACAAAATGACTCTAGTCCGAAGGAAACAACTTTAGTTTTCGAAAGGTTGATGGTCTTTCAAGCATTTCACTACATATAAAGTAACAACTAGGGGTGTGCGTGGATCGGATAACCGATCCGATCATCATTTTTTTGATCCGATCCGATGGATACGAATCAGAAAAATCATGATCCAAAACCGATCCGAAATAGTGGATTGGATTGCGGATCGATTTACGGATCGATTTGCGGATATCATAATATTTATTTTTTAATTATAATTTATTATAATAAATTATCACTAAACAACCAAATAACGTATATTCGGAATTTTCAAGCATCCATAAAACAAAACTTGTATTTTTCCATATCGGTTATTTTTTAAAAATAAGAATAAAATATAAAAAAATTAATATTAATGGAAAAAACAAATATTTATAANTCTCTTATTTCCATTAGTGAGCAGACCAAGAGCACAATCGGCTCTTGGTCGAGTGGTTTTCACCCCATTTTACGGGGTTTCCACTATATATGCTATGTTCTTACTTTAATTTTAACTTTTAATCGCTCTCCATATCTTTTATAAATTAAAACCGAGTTCAATGATTGAACGAACCGGACGACTGTTGGTACCCCCTAAAAGGGACCATAACAGCGGATATCATAATATTTATTTTTTAATTATAATTTATTATAATAAATTATCACTAAACAACCAAAAAACGTATATTCGGAATTTTCAAGCATCCATAAAACAAAACTTGTATTTTTCCATATCGGTTATTTTTTAAAAATAAGAATAAAATATAAAAAAATTAATATTAATGGAAAAAACAAATATTTATAATAAGTAAAAATATATAGTACCATATATAACGTTTTTTCTTTACCAAATTAGAAATATATATAATATAATATAATAAAAATATCGGATCGGATATGAATTTTGAAAAACCGTATAAGATCTGAAACCGCATCCGATCCGATTAAGTATTTGCAGTTTAGATAACCGAAAAATCGGTTCGATTACGCTTCGGTTACCTCGATTTTTCAGATCACCGGATTTTCATGCACACCCTTAGTAACAACCCATCTGAAATTAGCGGTGCATGCGATTTAAACATTAAATTTACAACCAAATGACTAAAGGTATACACATCATTGTGTGCTCGAATATTATTTTTCTATCTCCACATAATCTCAATGTTTTCATACCGGTCCGGGTTACCGTTTCGGTTCAAACAGGTAAGGCGATATATCGTCCGGTATACCGGCAAGCACAAAAAAAATTATTATTTTTATTTTGCTCGGGTCTACCCGGAAACCCGGTACCAGGCAGTACAGAGCGAAATACCGGTGCCATTCGATTTTTATCATACCGGTCGGTATGAAAACTTTGCATAATATTTCTTTTTTCTCAACACAAATTAAATATTCAAATAAATCAAATTTTTAATTTCATCATTACATCTTTGTCACACTTATATTTTAATTTGGATGACGTTTGCCTACGACCCTCCAACTTACGAGATGTGTAAAGAGAATGTTTTGAAAGGTGAGGTGAGATGACTGTACTGTGCTGTGAGGTGAACTGATCGTGATTTAAAAAAACTATTTTGAAACAGAAGGGGTAGGTTAGACTCGCATAAATTCTTGTTATAAAAAATGAAATGAGGAGTAGTTTAGTAATTTAACATAAGAAAATGGAATTTTAGAAGGAGGATTAAATGGTCATTTAGACAAGTTAAGAATCCTATAAATAGGAGTGGGGTGGAAAAAGAAGGGTCATTTGGCACAAAAAACGTGAGAGAATTCGAGAGAATCGAAATTATCGCAGAAATTGGGATCTGCTTGCAATTATCTCGGAAATTGGGGTAAAGAGGGAATTATCGCGGATTCGAGGGGCTGCTTGCAATATTATCGCGTCAGGACCAAGAAGCAAATTATCGTGATTCCGGGAGCCGTTTGCAAAATTGTCGTGGAAATGGACTGAGTTGCAGATTATCGCGAAATTCAAGGGCTTACTTGCAAATTGTCGCGGATTCGAGGACTGATGTGCAATTTATCGTGAAAATGAACCTTTATGCAAATTATCGCGGAGATTAAAGACCGAAACGCAACATCTCGTGAATACGAAGAGCAACACCCGATTTGGCCGTGAATTTTGGACTATAGTGTAATTCATCGCGAATCCTAGGGTAAGGTCGCCAATTACCGCATAATTCGATTAACTAACAAGGATAAGTCATAGGGTCACACAACGGTATAACATGCTAATACGTATATGTAGGAAGTAGGGAACAAGGAAGCACAAGGCGATAGGACGACCAGGTAAGCGGAGCAAACATAGTAAATTAAAAGAAGGTTCACATATAGGAGCATAAACGAATACTAAATTAAATCGAAAGGAGCGTGAGCTAAAAACAGAAATCTCGGGGCGAGGTGAGAACACCAAACCCGGCATCGTGTTCATGAGCACGGTCAGCCACAGGTAGGACATGTCCGAGGAAGGAATACATGGGTTCTCCAGAACAGAATTGTGCGTACTATATAGCCGAATGGAACCGGATAGGAACGGGGTAGCGCCCGAGTCTCTAACCGGAGAAGGGAAGCATATATTCTCGTCAAGCCAACTAACAGCTAACGGTTGGTTTGGGCGAGACATGTCGTCGGGCATGTAAAAACCGATCACAGTAGAAAACCAGAAAATGATAAGGAGAAGAAATATAAAAAGAAATGAAAAGATAAAAGAATAAGTAAGCTAAAAGAAGAAGAGGGAAGAGATGAAATATAGCAAATTAAGTATTTTATATAGAAGTTTCTTCTAATAGACTATGACCGTTTTATAGATTTTGTAGGGGGAGGACAAGAGGCTTAGGTGGCATTGGAACTGAGGTCGTCAATCGTCCGCTGTACGAGTCAACCCTTTTGATTTTGTTTTTGCCTTTAACTATCTAGTTGTACCTTGAAAAACGATGATATTTTCTCGATTTCGAATTGTGTTTTGTTAAATTGTTTTGCTTTATTTCACTAGCGCATAGACACTGTTAAGGCCCGGTTTACGATCGTTACAACATATATCCGCCCAACTACGCTAATGGTTACCCGCGTACAAAACCAATTACCCGTTTATATTTAATTATATATATTTATAAAACTACTTTAGATAGAAAAAAATTATAATTTACGTTTTCTCAAGTTTTACATTAAATATTAAATAATTTTCATTAAAAATATGAATTTTGTTTTATAAACTCATACTTTATCAAATTTGAGAGTGCTAATTCCTTATTTTTCTAATGTATTAATATTTCAAAAAAATATATAATATTGTTCAATTTAAAAATTTAATATGTAATTTTATTTAATTTGATATTTATATTCTTTAGTTATTTCGATAAAATTATTAAAAGTTATGATTCTAAAATAATTAATTTGTATTTTATATCAAATTATATTTAACTATTATTATATTAATTTTTTATAGTAATAAATTATAAAAAACAAAATTATAAACCAACGGTAAAACGTTAACTTTATAGCAGTTAACGGTTAACCATTGGGTTTGACGGGACGGATAGTGGACGGTTATGAAGGGGATATGGCGGGGCGGATATAGAAACGGATAGCCGGTATGTTAAACGGGGCGGGTAACTGTTGGTGGTATAACCGCCCCATATCCGCCCCGTTGCCATCCGTACTTGCAAATTACATAATTGCAAATATGATATACTTTTCGAGCAAAAATATGCATTTGTAGCCCTCAAACTTTAATTAAATGCACATAATACATCTCAGGTTTTCAATACTGTTTATCATTAACACTCTAACTAAATCGTTAATATTTTATATTTTATGCACAATTCTCGAACGTCAATGGTTAATTTTGTATAATTTTTCAAACGGGTCTTATTTCCGTATTTTGATGATTACTCATGTTAACGGAAAGTTGTTTGTCAATTTAACAGAAAACCGGATGCTAGAATATCAAGGGTAAAAAACAAACGGTATTGATAACTTTATGTATCATTCTTGCAATTTCGTTAGTTATGGGCATGTTTTTTACATAACTTGTAAGGTTGGGGCCACTTATGCAATTTTCTCATTTTAATTATTTATTTTTATAATTTATTATCAAACATATATTTATAAATAATATTAAATTCTATCTACAAACATTGAAATAATACAATTAGTATGAAATTCTAATACTACATTTTATATATTTAATAAAAGAGAAAATTACGGTATTGACCTCAAATGTTTAAAATAGTGTAAAAGCGATGTCCCAGAATTTGTAAATTGTATGAGAAGCCCCCGAAGTTTCAAACCATTCAATAATGACTCTCGAGTGAATATTAACGGTTTTCTTCTTGTTTTATATGAGTGATTTTTACAATTTATATATTATTCTAAAAATTTTCAAAGTTTTTAGACATAATCATTACATATTTTCAAGGTTAATGTGTCAAATACAAACTATGATTTAAAATATTAAAGAGTATTATTGTTAAATATAAATGGTATTGGAAGTTCGGTGGTCAACCACGCAATTCTTAAATTTTGAGAATATGATGTTTAAAACTTTTAAAAGTTAAGGGAACAACAACGTGCATTATATCAACTTTTGGGGTTTTGTATGCAATTTACAAACATTAATGATATCTGATGTGAACTCTAGGACCGGGTACCTTGTGATGGGTAAGACCCGTTAATTATTGGGCTAATTCAAATGGTGGAAATGAATTCTTGCAGTCCATTTGTACATTTAAGGAAAAGTGACCCGATATTTAACGAGAGGACCGAAGATAACCTTAGGCGAAATAAAGCGTTTTCTGGTAACTGGCTCTTTGGTTCGATCCGAACGGTTACAGACTCACGTTTTCCACGCCTCGGACCTCCACACGTTTAGCACGCCTCGGGCCCGATCACGCAGACCACGCCTCGGTCCCAACCTTGCTTTACATTCCGCGATAACAACCTCTAACAAACCTGTCAGAGGCGGTTACACAACGTGATTTACACACGCCGTTAACTCTGTAAATACAGGGCGCGACGACGGAAGTAGCAGGACCTTTTGGACGCGTAAGAACATGCCGTTACCCTACCGGAGTTCTTACTGCTTTCTTTCCCTTGTCATTTTCATTAAGCCTCTATTGTATTCGTTATGAATTATTTGATTAGTGAACATGCTAAGAGTATAATCTACTCTTAGTCAAGTGGTTTTCACCCCAATTCTTGGGGTTTCCACTATACATCGATGTGTCATCGTTTATTTACAGTTTTTAATCGTCTTCCACAACAAAAACAAATCAGAACCGAGTTCGTTTGCTAAACGAACCGGACGACTGTTGGTACCCCCTAAAAAGGGACTATAACAATATCATTTTTACACTATTATAAAGTTTGGGAGATAGTGACAAACATAAATTTTTAATAAAATGAGAAAATTTCATAATTATATAAGTAAAAAAATATAATAATAATTAAACCAAATATATAATATATAAATAATAACAAAATTAAGTTTTTAACATGAAATAGAGAGTCGCCCTCTTCTTTGACTGTCGCGGTGGTGGAAGAAAAGTATCTTCCACCCAAATACATCCTTATCTAAACTATTTGGATATGATAAGTGGAGATGCCCTAAATGTGTAACAATTTTCAAATTCCATAAAAAATATAATGAAAATAATGTGTCCAAAAGCAAATTGATACATGTCTAAATTTTAATAACTACTAATGAAATTTTCATTTAAATAATTAAAGTGAATATTCAAAATTAATCTCTCTACTCGTGGAAAAATAGGCGGCAAAAAATACGTGCATTTCATGACTTCTACTAACTATGGCGGATTGACTTAAACTTTGGATATAAATAGCTTTCAAGATATATGAGCATATGTAATAGAGAAAATTGCAATGATGATCCCCAATATTTGAAATAGTGTAAAAACGATGTTTTTATAATTTTAAAATTGCGTACAAATCACTTAAAGTTTACATAATGTATGTGGTTGACCCCCAAACTTTTTAAATGTATAAACACCATGTCTTTATGTTATGGTCCCTTTTTAGGGGGTACCAACAGTCGTCCGGTTCGTTTAGCAAACGAACTCGGTTCTGATTTGATTTTATTGTGAAAGACGATTAAAAACTGGAGATAAACGATGACACGGCGATGTACAGTGGAAACCCCAGGAATTGGGGGTGAAAACCACTTGACTAAGAGCAGATTATACTCTTAGCCTGTTCACTAATCAAATAATTCATAACGAATACAACAGAGGCTTAATGAAAATGACAAGGAAAAGAAAGCAGTAAGAACTCCGGCAGGGTAACGGCATGTTCTTACGCGTCCAAAGGGTCCTGCTAATTCCGTGGTCGCGCCCTGTATTTATAGAGTTAGCGGCATGTATAAATCACGCTCTGTAACCGCCTCTGACAGGTTTGTTAGAGGTTGTTATCGCGGGATGTAAAACGAGGTTGGGATCGAAGCGTGGTCTGCGTGATCGGGCCCGAGGCGTGGTAAACGTGTGGAGGCCCGAAGCGTGGAAAACGTGAGTCTGTAACCGTTCGAACCTAACCAGTGAGCCAGTTACCAGAAAACGTTTTATTTTGCCTAAGGTAATCTTGGGTCCTCTCGATAAACATCGGGCCGCTTTTCCTTAAGTGTACAAATGGGCTGTAAGAATTCGTTTCCACCATTTGAATTAGCCCAATAGTTAATGGGCCTTCCCATCACAAGGTACCCGGTCCTAAAGTTCTCATCACTAGACCCTCGGGCTTGATTGCCATCGTAGAGGTGATACAAGGCCGATCACATGATGTCTGCACATTCATGAGAACGTGGGACTGTACCTGTAGGTAGTGAGTGTCCAGGGGACCGATCTTTCCCTTAGTGTAGAAATTAATTGCGTTTAAAACTTAATAACGTATATTTAAGTTATAGTTTTATTTTTGTTATTCTTTAAATATTAATATCCCGATCTGCGCCTCTTCACATTCGATAGTTCAATAGGCGTGATGAGTGCGCTTTGTACTGTCACTGTCTTGGACAGTATTACGTGGCGGCTCACCATTGGCTGGGAGATTAATATTTAAATCGGGATTTTGAGCATTGTTTCTCCTCATCGTCATTATCGCGAAGGAAAAACTGCAGCAAGCCCTCTGTGCCCTCAATCGATTTCACATTCAACCCCTTTCAATCCACTTTCCTTAAGGTATACACTTATGGCTCCTCACAAAATGCGATACCCTTCCATGTCTGAGTTGGATATTGAGGAGTTTAGGTCTAGATTTTCGATTCCAGCACATTATTCTATCTGGAAGGGACGGGAAGATATTCCTTGTTTCCTTCCGGCGGAAATGAATGTGCCGACATATGCTATTCCGGTTAGTTACGCCTCTTTAAAGTGCGGGCTTTGTTTTTCGCTACATCCCTTTGTAGCGGCCGTGCTTAAAGAGATCCACTGCCCCACTTTTGCGTTATTCCCAGGCATTTATGTGTATATAGTAGCGTGCATTTTTTATTGTCACCAACAGAATCGGGCTCCGACCTTAGAACATTTCTTTAACCTGTTCTTGGTGGGATCCCGAAAGTTAAAAGGTCTGTTAGGTTGCCGCAAATTGTATTATATAGCTGTGCGCACCAAAGATTGGGCTATTGTAAATAAAGAAGAGTCTCTCCATGCGTGGGAGACCTGTTATGTGTGGATAACAGTCCCAAAAGAGGATCTGTTAAAAGTATGGCCACGCCTAACTCACCCACGCATAGGTTAGTTGGACCGAAGTAGGTTCAACCCTTCTCGTCCGGACACCGCAAATACGCTTGCGATGTTCCCCCCTCCCGAAGCACGCCTTAAGCGAATAGATCTGCTTCGGGAGAAAATATTAATAGAAATAGGTGTCGCGGGTAGGACCGGAGCCCCAACCCCGAAGGGGATGTTTTCTGGCTCAGATCAATCAGAAGGATCGGGTATGTAGTAATGTTCTTATTTTATCCTTTCCTGATCCTTATGTATTTGTTTTGCAGATTCGACTAAGACAATGCCTAGCTCTCGTTTCAAACGCATGGCAGCTGCTTCGGTCCGTCCTTCTGAAGGACAACGCGAAGCATCGGGCAGCGCTGAGGGGAGTGAATCAGCAACTGGGGGTACGCTGGTCCCTTCGGGGTCCGGGAATCCCCCGATCCAAACAACCGGCGCGGGCACATTGACCCTTCGCTGTATAGGGCAGCCTTCAACCGGAGAAGGCTGCGTTTCAGGTATTTGGAGTGGTAGAGGAGGTGATAAAGGCTCGGATTCGTTCTTTGAACTTATCCAGCCTCTATCAAATCGGAAATACCTCCTTTATTAGTACTAAAACTATTGTTTTATTGCTGCAGGGAGCCGTTCCCGTGGAGAAGGTTATCCCCGGTCCTCAGCTTAAGGTGAACGTCTCCTTGCCGCCGGTCCCCTTAGGAAAAGGGAAAAGGGCGACCGAAGCGGAAGCCCCTCAGGAGCTGAAAAGGCTAAGAAGGGGAGATAGTGCTCCGTTCCCTACTAAGGGGATCGTTTTGAAGGAGCCTGCATCGGACCCCAAGACTAACTCCGACTGGAGAGTTGCTTTGGGTCTGCTGGACAGGTTCAGCAAAGGGAGGAAATTAAACTCCTGGAGGAGTGCTTTCCTAAAGGACTTCCGCCTTTTACGGAGAGCAGAACCCAGACAACGTCCAGGCGGACGTGTCTGGGGAAGAAATTATGGAAGGTTTCCTCGACCTCACCACTAAGTTAACTTTTACTTAACATGAAGGCCCGAAGTTTCATCTTTTAAAATGTGTTATCTTATGCAGATGTTGAAGAAAGCCTTCACAACTGTTATCACCGTGGAGAAGAACCAGGGTGGTAGTGTTGTATCCCAACAAGTCCAAGATCAACTTGACCTTGCAAAAAGGAAGTTAAGATCAAGCATAGTGAGTTGGTCACGGTACGGGAGGACCGTGACCGACTGGACAATGAGCTGCTAAGGGCCGGGAAGGGCTGACTACCATTCATTTAATTGTAGCAGATTTCATCGGCCCAAAGGGTTATTCCTAAAGACTGAATACCGTTGAAGGGAATGTTTTAGTTCGTAATGAGTTCTGGGAGAATCACAACTCATCCATGGGGCTGGACAAGTGCAGGAGCATCTGACTCGTCAGAGCGGTCACTACAAGTTGGGAGCCTTGCAGACAAGAAGCTTCGGTCACCAGTCCAGATTCGTCCTAAGCTACCCAACTTCAAGATCGGTCCATCATTTCATTAGAAATAGTTTGTATTGTACTTACGTTTAAGGGAATGTATTTTATTGAGTCAACACATTAATAGAAGATTCAGAAGAAATATCGCCTTAAATTCATGACATTCCAAGTTCGGGGGACCTCTATACCATCCAATGTTTCAAGTTTATAAGCACCTGATTCCAATTTCTTTGATATCCGATACGGTCCCTCCCAATTTTTGTCTAGCTTTCCAACGTTCCTCTGCACTTTAATACTTCTGAGGATGAGATCGCCTTCAAAGAATTCTCTTGGGAGAACTCGCTTGTTATGGGCCCGTTCCATAGTTCACTGATAAGCACGCATCCGTGCATAAATTGCATTTCTCTTTTCTTCGATCATCTCGAGGTCCAATAACCTCATTTCGCCATTCATATGTTTATCATATTGAGATATCCGAGGTGATTGGATGGCAACCTCCACCGGGCTAACAGCTTCGGTCCCATACACCAATGAGAAAGGTGATTCCTGGGTTGTTGAGCGAGGTGTAGTTC
This sequence comes from Utricularia reniformis, assembly GCA_009725065.1. Classification (NCBI taxonomy): domain Eukaryota; kingdom Viridiplantae; phylum Streptophyta; class Magnoliopsida; order Lamiales; family Lentibulariaceae; genus Utricularia; species Utricularia reniformis. The sequence goes on from RWGZ01000221.1 coordinate 605,858, forward strand.
GGTATGCCCATAGGACCTCATAGATGTGTTCGGGTCATTTACCTCCAAAATCTTCTAACTTGGTTTTCAATCCCTTCAGGATAACCTTGTTAGATACGTCCGTAAGTCCGTTAGTTTGGGGATGGGCTACCGATGAGAAATGTTGGATGATGCCCAACTTGGTGCATAGATCTCGTATGCTCTTTCCGCAGAACTGAGTCTCATTATCAGATACGAGCGCTCGGGGAATCCCGAAGCATATCACAATATTTCGCCATATAAAATGTTTGACTACTTTTTCTGAGATGATGACTACTGCTTCTGCTTCAATACATTTCGAGTAATACTCCACCGCTACAATACAGAATTTTCTTTGCCCTATTGACCGAGGAAAAGGTCCGAGGATGTCGATCCCCCATCTGTCAATCGGACAAGGCAATGGGGTAATCGATAAGGGAGCCCCAGCCAATTGCGGGAGTGGAGCATAGTATTGGCATATGGCACAACGTTTAGTATATTGCTTGACATCAGCAAACAATGTTGGCCAAAAGTATCTAGCTCTGATGATGCGGTGATATAAAGATCGAGCCCCTGAATGAATGCCGCATATCCCTTCATGAACATAAATCATGACGGCTTTAGCCTCAATAGGAGATAAACAGCGCAGAAGCGGGCCTTCAAAACTCTTTTTAAACAAGCGTTTATCGACTAAGGTAAATCTTTTAGCCCGGACCTATATTTTCCTGGCTTCAGACTTATCTTCAGGGAGATTGCCGTTTGAGAGGTATTTAATAAATGAGTCCATCCAATTGGGTTCTCCCGGAGATTCAGTAGCGTTAATATTCAAGCCCTGGAGTTCATGGCATAGAGCCCTGATCTCTTCAATAGACTGTTCGGTCACTGGAATCTCGACCGAAGGTCGGTCCTGAATATGGACCGAAATAGTGATTGGCTCTATGTCAGGTATGCCTGAGGCCAATCTGGCGAGCGCGTCGGCAACCTTGTTTTGCTCCCGTGGCACATGGTCAAGAGAGAACTCACTGAACTTTTTGGAAAGTTCCAGTACTTTGCGCAATATAACCTCATCATCGGATCATGAGTTTCAAATCTCCCTGCGAACTGTTCTACTACTAACTTCAAGTCTGAGAACATTCGTACTCTGCTAACTCCCATTTTTCGAGCCAAGGTTATTCCTGATAATACTGCCTCATATTCTACCACATTATTTGTTCCAGCAAAGGAAAATTTGACTGCGGAATGAATAAGATCACCTTGTACCGTTGTCAGGGTAATGCCCGCTCCTCTTCCCCCGAAGGTTGACCCATCTACATGGATCGTCCATCGATCATCCTCTTGGTTAAGATAAATGGCCGATCGGGTCATTTCAACCACAAAATCGGCTAGAACCTGAGCTTTGATCGCCCTTCGGTGCAAGAATTCCAGATACATAGCGCTGAGTTTGATAGCCCATTTTGCCAATCTCTCATTCAAATCCTTCTGTTTAAGGAGCACTTTCAGAGGTTGATCCGTATAGACATAGACCGTTCGGCCTTCAAAATAATGTTTCAGCTTGGATACAGCTTTTTTCAAAGCTAGTATGAATTTCTCCAAGGTGGAATACCTGGTTTCTGCAGATACCAGAGAATGACTGACATAATAAACAGGTCTATGATTTTCGTCTCGTATTGTTACCAGAGCTACGCTGACGGCAACTTCTGATACCACAAGATATAACCCCAAAGGTTCATCACAAGTTGGACTTACCATTACCGGGGGAGTGCTTAAATAAGTCTTCAGCTCGGAGAAGGCCCGATCGCATTCTTCGGTCCAATCTAGATGGCTTGCTTTTCTCAGCCCTCTGAAAAAAGGTAAAGCCCGGTCTGTGGATTTCGAAATAAATCTGCTCAGTGCGGCTAGCTGGCCAGTAAGCCTTTGAAACTCTCTTTTGTTTCTTGGAGGTTGCATATCAATGATAGCTTGCACCTTTTTAGGGTTAACCTCTATACTTGTCTCTGAAACGTAATATCCTAAAAATTTTCCACTTCGGATCCTGAAGCAGTATTTGTTTGGATTTAGTTTGAGCTTATATTTTCGGCATACTTCGAAACAATGAGACAAATAAGAAAGATGGTCTTCATCATTCATAGATTTAACAATCTTATCGTCAACATACACTTCCATCATATGGCCGATCAATTCTCTAAAGATTTTGTTGACCAACCTTTGATATGTTGCTCCAGCATTTTTGAGATCGAATGGCATAACCACATAATAGTAAACCCTATCTTCCGTCATGAATGATGATTTCTTCTGATCTTCCTCAGCTAAGAAGATCTGATGATACCCAGAATAAGCATCAATGGTACTCATCATGGTGCTACCAGAAACAGCATGAAAGGGTTTGATTCACAGCTTTTGTTAACATCGGTAAAGTCGATGCACATTCGCCATTTCCCATCCGGTTTGGAAACAACCACTGGGTTTGCAACCCATTCAGTATAGTAGATTTCTCTGATGAATACCGACCGCAGTAGTTTATTCACCTCAGCCCGGATAATCTCGATTTTCTCGGGAGAATAGCGTCACCTTTTCTGCCTAACAGGCTTCGTTCCAGGTTCGGTGTTGATCCGATGTTCACTATCGGATCGGTCAATCCCCGGGACATCGTCCATGCAAATATATCCACGTGGCTTCTCAGCAAGTGGATCAGATCTTTTTCAAAGTCAGGGGCTAGATGTGCCCCAATGCGAGTTGTCTTGGTTGAGTCATCCTCAACCAGGTTAATCAACTTGAACCCTACGGATTCCATTGCTTGCCTCGGGTGCGGCAGCTCTTCCAGCAGATCAACCCGGGCCCTTTTAATCGGTGCCAAAGTTCGGCACGAGCTCATGTAGCATTGCCTAGCTACTTTCTGATCCCCCTTAACATAAATAACTCCATGAATGGAGGGGAATTTGAGCATCATGTGATAAGTAGATGGGACCGCCTCGAATTTACTAAGGTCGGTCCGTCCGATAATGGCGTTGTAAGCCAAGTCGACTTCAACGATAATGAATTCCAGGTCCTCCGACCGGTCCTTGGATGGCTCTCCAAGGGTAACTAGAATAACATCTTCCCACATGGAATAACGCTCCTTTGGTCGAACGACCAAAGAGTTATGTTAGCGATCGTGAGATCGTGAGCAGCAGCTCCCAACATTTCAGCAACTTCGCGCTTCATTAGATTGCACGAAGCCTCAGTGTCCACTAAGATTCTGTGGACACGACGATTCTCGATGACCCCAGTGATGGTAAGGGGGTCGTCGCATGGATCGATGATCCCTTCCCAATCAGCCAGGGTGAAAGTAATGTCCTCTCTGAATGAAGAGGACCGTTCCATTGGATCATATTTCACGAGTGCCACAGACTAGGAGCTCTCAGCGGAGTCTCCGCGCGCAATTCTCTTTCGGTCCAGGACCGATTCATTTATTCTCAAACCACCGGAGATAACATAAATATCTCCGGCTACTTCTCTGGGTGCCGCCTCATTTTGAGGAGGTTGGTCACCAGTTTCCGCTGGGCGGAGGAGCGGCCTGCTCTTGTTTTCCACCCTCGTTCTGCGGGGCTCTGCCGCCACGGCCCCGCCATCTTCTTCTTCGGCCCTTACCACGATTCTCACGACCGTGTTGGTCTCTTTCTTGTTCTGGCGGAGGAGACCGTCAGTCCTCCGTCCGATCATTATAGTTTCGGGGTTGTCCCGATTATCTCTTCCCCGCGGCCTGTGACGATAGTCACCTTAGTGACCCCTTCGGGGGGACTCTGCTCGCTTGCCCTTCTGACCATTCCGGTCGGGCTTTTCTTTATTCATTGCCGCTATTGTCTCTTTCAACAGCGGACACTTCAGTGTCGGGTGATCGCGATTATGATGCAGCTCGCAATACACCCGATTATCCTCCCTTTTTAGGGGGTACCAACAGTCGTCCGGTTTGTTTAGCAAACGAACTCGGTTCTGATTTGTTTTTGTTGTGGAATACGATTAAAAACTGGAGATAAACGATGACACGGCAATGTATAGTGGAAACCCCAGGAATTGGGGGTGAAAACCACTTGACTAATAGCATATTATACTCTTAGCATGTTCACTAATCAAATTATTTATAACGAATACAACCGAGGCTTAATGAAAATGACAAGGAAAAGAAAGCAGTAAGAACTCCGGCAGGGTAACGGCCTGTTCTTACACGTCCAAAGGGTCCTGTTATTTCTGTCGTGGCGCCCTGTATTTATAGAGTTAGCGGCATGTGTAAATCACGCTCTGTAACCGCCTCTGACAGATTTGTTAGAGGTTGTTATCGCGGGATGTAAAACGAGGTTGGGACCGAGGCGTGGTTTGCGTGATCGGGCCCTAGGCGTGGTAAACGTGTGGAGGCCCAAAGCGTGGAAAACGTGAGTCTGTAACCGTTCGGACCGAACCAGGGAGCCAGTTACCAGAAAACGTTTTATTTCATCTAAGGTAATCTTCGGTCCTCTTGTTAAACATCGGGCCGCTTTTCATTAAGTGTACAAATGGGCTGTAAGAATTCGTTTCCACCATTTGAATTAGCCCAATAGTTAATGGGTCTTACCCATCACAAGGTACCCGGTCCTAAAGTTCTCATCACTTTAAAATTTAAAAATTGCATGGTTGACCCCCAAAGTTTTAAAATCGTTTATATTTGACCCTCACGTCCGTTATTATTTTTGACTTTTTTCGTAATAAAACTGTTTATATTTGACCCATAATATGTGTTCTATGATCTCTAATATTCGGACGACTTTTCGGTTCACGAGTGCAACATCTATAGTCTCTTTAAAAGTTCACCATGTGTCATTCATGTACTTTAATCTCAACTTTCAAAATTAACCATAAGAATTATCATGTGTAAAAATTCACCTTCATATATAATATCTATTCAGCGAGTATTATACATGTGTCGCACATCAAATTTTAACAATCAATAATCGATGAAATACGAATAAGGGATATTTGACGAATGGTCAATTCTGAACTATTTAATATGTTCGGTGGCTAAATATCAAATCAGTTAACAAAAAGGGTCAGTTTCAACACATGGAAAGAACTAGGTCAATTACGCTAAAACTCAAAACAATAATGGACGCAAGAGTCAAATTTAAACGATTTTGGAACTTTAAGGGTTAACCATGCAATTTTTAAACTTTGAAGACATTGTGTTTAAAAAATTTTAAAGTTTGATGGTCAACCACACACATTATGTAAACTTTAGGTGTGCTTTTGTTATCGTCGCTAAAAATCAGCAATAACAAAATTTAGACCCCCTTTCATGATAGGGGTCTTATGTAAAAGTAATACGAAAGCAATAAGTAAAAATATACGATTTTTATAGGTGGAAAACCTTTTTGTAAAAGAAATGATAAAAAACCACACCAGCCGTAGCCTTGGAATCCAATATAAACATCTAGTTTGTAGATTTACAACAATAGAATAAAATGTAGAAATCAAAAGGAAAAATATCATATTTTGGTGGCCATAGTCGTAGGTTTCCCGTCCGGAAAAAGAAATGAATGACGACATCCTTTAGGTTATCAATAAAACTCTCCATTAGGTCATCAATCAAAGCTCCCCTCCTTGACACTTTAACCTATATTTATATAGATGATTAGTCCATCCCAATTATAACTCTTTAGGCCCATCAATAATTGAGTCCAATAAATAATGACCCATTAATATCTAAATTATGCATATGGGTCTAGTAAATAAGTAACCCGATCCAAATACAACGATAAGCTATAAACAATGTCAATCATCAAAATATCTCGATCTGCTTCATTTTTCGACTTTGAATGACTATATTGAAATATATGTGTCATCGAATAATAAATTTCTCAAGGTGATATCAGCTTCGTACGCAATTTTGAAACTATAAGGCATCATCTTTACACTATTTCAAAGTTCGGGGGCCAATAACAAACATCACTCATATGTAATATCAACTTTCAAATCACCAAAATTGTATGTGAAATGAAACTAAATGAAAGTAGATCCACCATTGAAGTAATCAATAGCCATTTACAGTAAGAAATAAAAAGATTGAAATGCAATTAATTGAATTTCAATGCGCTCTCTCCCTCCATGTTAAAGCCACCTAAAAATAGAGTGGATTTCCTCATCAACTCGAAGAGAAAAATTGAATGCGTTTAGAACAGCGTTTGACAAATAGTGGTGACGTGAGATGAATGTGTTGTGCTGCGAACTGATCGTGATTTTAAAAAACTATTTTAAAACATCGGTGTAGTGATCGTGATTTTATAAAATGACTCTTTTGTCTTTATTTTTAATTAATTGTGTATCACTACAAATTATATTTTATATTGATTATAATAAACTCGTTATTTAAGAAATTGCTAGAATATAATAAGTTATTGATCAAAAGTATCAAAAAACAAACATTGACAAAAGTGAATCGTCTAAATTGACGATCTTCTTCAATCCTCGCTAGTGCAATGCGATCATGTATTTTATTCATAACTCGAATCATGTAGTTATCGTGTATGAGTTCAACATTTACATGTGATGGGTCAACGGTAATTTGTACTTCCATATTCCGATCGTTTTCCATCTCTACAAAGTCCGGATCCAACTAAACAAATTAATTTGGACAAAAATTTTAAATATGTAATAAAAATTAATTAATCAACTGCGTTCTGTCCACCATTTTTTCAAACGTACTGTCGTCTCACCGCAGTTTTCAATGTTGAGACAAACGCACTTGTTAAGCATATTTGGTCGACGTTCACGGCACTGGGGCGTTTAGCACTGCACAACTAAACAACACCAAATTATGTTTCTGCGACTCTGCGCCCACAACTTGGTGTTTGGTTGCCATAAAATTCCGATGCTCTGCTAAAACCCCTGCATTTCGATCTTTGCGGGTTTCTACGAAAAGAAAAGTAATCATAACTCGTAGACTTGAAGAAACAGTAGCATACACTCGTTAACCACCGAACTTGGGTTCAATGTCGCTTTTTTAGTGCCTACGTCCAAGTGAAACAGAAACGAAATGCCATTTCTTGATATTTATATGTATGTACTAGTAGGGATGATAATTTGGAATATATGCCTCGCTATCCGACTGATAACCGTACGTTTAAAGAGTTATTGAATAATTAAGCTGGTAGTGGAAACAGGGCGAGGAAGAAAATCATATATCTGTCTTAAACGGGGTGGGTAGTGATTTGATACATAACCGTCTCGCTACCTATTTGGCTATCCATTTAAATAACCGTATCAGCCATCTTATATTTATTATATATATTTAATACTTAAAAAATTTGCCTTAATTATACCACTCTATTTAGGAAACTTATGGATTAACAATTCAATTTACAATTTTATTTTTCAAATTCTCTAGGTTGTTTTTGGTTTGTTCATCTATCTCTAATTGATTTCAATAAGATTATTGCCCATTATTTCGTTCATCTTCTTCAAGGTTCGAATTCTTGTTATGTATATCTTATTTTCGGGTTTTCTTTTTCCTATTGCTTTTATTTTCGATTTTTTTGGTGTTTACATCAAAATTAATTCAAATTTATCTTACCATAATGTTTTCAGTTTTTGTTTTTTGAGTAAGCAATTTAATCGAATGATTCATAAAAAAATGGCGAGAGATGTTTTAGCTGTTCTTGTTCAACTGTTGCTTTTGAGTTGTCATTTAGCACAAATGGTTGAATTATAAGTCCTCATCGTAGTAGATGACATCCGACGACTTTAGAATTGTTGATGTGTGCTAAAAGCTGGTTGTGGACTTCGATCTAAAGTGAGTTAATAATTTTTAATATTTATTCATTAATTGCATTTGTTAATACATGTTAACATGATAATTATTTTTTAAAATTTTATATTAGATACTTGTAAAACCCTCGAGGGTTGTCCGACCATAGAGAATGAGGAAAATAATACTATTAATCTCGATGATGAAACTTTCAAAGTTTAATTTTATAGTCATTGAAAGAGTTGTTTTAAAATTATTTTAATATGAATTAACTCAACTGTTAATCTATGGCGGATACGGAACGAACAGTGGGCGGATAACAAAATAATGAGGTGGGCCGTGAAGCGGTACACATTATGTTATACACGGCGGGTACCGGTTACGTAGTGATCCGGATTGCGATCCGGGTAACGGTTAATCCATACATATCCGCCCGATTGCGATCCGGATGTACCAGTTGGAAGGTTTTAAATTTCGTAGTGATTTATGGTTTATTTTCTGTTCAGTGTTTGAGGCAGTTTGCAGTTTTGCTTACGAAGTTGAAAGACGAACTTGGAGGACGTCATCATTCAATCTCAGGATCGCTATCCGATTTCCAATTCTTCTGGTTAGTGTTTGCTTCTACACTGTTTTCTCCTTGATCGGATTATATCTCTAAATTGCAACGTGTGGCGCTATTGTGTTCTTATAATGCAATCTCCACTGTTTTTACGTTCTTTTTTACTGTTTCTTGCTTGATTGCTTCTGAAATTGGACTAACTATACTGAATTCAAACAGCCACCCATCATCGCTCATTTCTTTCCTCTTATCAATTCTTTTAGCTGTTGATGATTGTTCGTCTATCACTAATTTGTTTTCTTCATGTCATTCGCAGATTGGAAATCGGTTATGAGAATATGGCAACGAATAATCGGAATCCGATTGATTTTAACCAGGAATGGGAATTCGTGCAGAATGGGATTAACAAACTGAAAAATATTCTGGAAGGGGCTAACGATAAGTTCAGCACTGAGGAGTACATGATGCTCTACACGTACTTATACAATGCTTTCCATCTTACATTGTTGGATAGTAATTGAATTAGACTTTCTTTTCCTACAGAAGAGTACATAACTTTTCGTCCGGGCCCAGGCAATTTTATAACAATCAACGATTATATGAAAAGCACAGGGAGTTTATTCAGGAGTACCTTACATCAACTGTGAGGACGAATTTAATGTGGCGTTTATGCATGATAGATTGGCTTTAAATTACATGCAAATGCTAGAAGTTGATAAATTTTTGTTGCTGACATTTAATACTTTAGGTTCTACCTTCACTGATGGAGAAGCAAGAAGAATTTATGTTGAGAGAGCTTGTAAAAAGATGGAAAAATCACTTAACCATGATTTTATGGTTTTCCCGGTTCTTTGGATACCTTGAATATTACTACATACCAAGAAATTCTCTTCCATCACTTGAAAATGTTGCCATGACTTGCTTTAGAGACCTGGTAAACTTTTAAATTTATTATGCCTTTGATCTACTGTATATGTAACTGCACTTTGACCATCTATGTTGTTTTCTCTTATTTTCTGTGATGGGGTTTATTTTGAGCATTTCAAAACATGTAATCCAAATTCAGGTGTACCAAGAGATGCATACGCAAGTTAGGGATGCTGTGATTTCTAAGGTATGGTTTTCTTGGATTTAGCTTTTTTCTTTGCCATACCATCACTTTAATCCGGGCTTAAGATCTTATATAGTTTCTCATACTAGATGAATAAAGAGCGTGAATGTATACAAGTCGACCGAGCATTACTTAAAAATGTGTTGGATATCATTGTGGAGATTGGGATGGGACAGATGGATCGTTATAAAAATGACTTTGATGATGCTATGCTGAGAGATTCATCAGCTTATTATTCACGGAAGGCTTCTATGTGGATTGTATCTGGATCATGCTCTGACTATTTGATGAAAGTAATTTTTATATTTAATCCAACTGTATAAATCACCTACAGACCACTGCAATCTGCAAGTGTGTAGATCTAATGACAAAGGTGTCCAGAGTATTCCCTTTATGGTTTATGACTTAATTTTGGAGTATGCAGGTTGAAAATTTTTCGAAACATGAAAATGAGAGAGTTTCTCATTATCTACCCTTTAGCAGTGAGAAAAAGTTGCTTGAGGTATGTGTTAGTGTAACTTTGAGTCATCTTTTTAGTTAAATGAATTGAGTTATTTTGAGTTATGTTTCGACTGTTTATTCTTTTATCTTCATGGTAGAGGCTACATCATGAATTACTCTCTAAATTTGCTCCACAACTACTTGTGAACGAGACCTCAGGCTGCCTTGCGTTGCTTAAGGGTGGCAATGTACTACATCATGCTATTCTTTTTTGTATAATGATCTTGATGTTTTATCAGGCGCTCCTCTCTCACTTTCTTCTCTGTACATTAGGTAGATGATTTGTCAAGAATGTATAGACTCTTTTCCAAAATACCTGGGGGATTGGAGCCTATGGTTCAAATATTCAAGAAGGTCTTCAAAGGGGAATCAAAGCTGCCTGCTTATTTTTAAATTTTCTTACTAATTTTTTATGCTTTCAAAACAACAGCATGTCACTGCTGAAGGCATTGCTTTAGTTCAAGAAGCTGAACATGCCCGAATCGACAATAAGGTTTGCTTTTCTTTGTTAAAGTAACTTTATTACTATTAATCTTTTGTCATTTCGAAACTTTTTAATGGTTTATTTAGTTCATCTATTCTCACAACTGTGTGATTGATTTGGAAGACACCTTCTAGAACTGTTCTCCTGAGTTCAACAGCTGATAATTTGAAATACCATCATGTTTATATATTTCGTTAATTAGTATAATGAATAACCTTTTCTCTTACCAGGCCAATAATAAAAATGTGATTGAGTCAGAGGAATATGTAAGGATTTTTTTATCTTGTGCTTCTTCTATTTTTATTATTATTATTATGTGTCACATTTTGGACAATTTTATGGCTACACTATAGATACTTGTTTGGAAACTGATAGAGCTCCTTGAAAAATTCATGGAGTATGAAAAACTATGTTTTGGTAACCATGAACTTTTCCACAAGGTTAGATTATAGTCTAGCTTAGCCATTATGGTTATTTTCTTTCTTATTTATGTTTTCATGTTTGGATTTTCTCCATTTTATAGGCTCTTAAAGATGCATTTGAATTCATCTGCAACAAAGGCATCGGGAGAGTAGAAGAGCCTCTAGCCAGGTTTTGTGATAACCTATTAAAAAAGGGTGGTATTGAACAATTGAGTAATGCAACTATTGAGGAAATTCTTGAGAAGGTATGCTTTCTTTTGATTACATTTTGGCTAACTTAAGATCAAAATTCTGGAATTCATGGTGCTAGATTATATCTAGGTGGTGAGTTTTGTTTCTTATATCAGTGATAAGGATGTATTTTCTGAATTTTATAGGTGAGTTATTTGAATAAATGATAATTGTTTTATTTTTTAAAAAAATTTGTACGTCATATATCCGTCGATATGCTGCTCTTGTGTACAGGATAAAGCTTGCTAGGCGCTTACTTTTTTCAGGGAGTTGTAATGATGATCATGAGAAATATATGCTTGCAAAGTTGAAGCACAATTTTGGCTTTATGTTTGTATCAAAAATGGAAGGGATGGTTCGTGGTTTCATTTGTATTGTTGTGCAATCTCAAGATCACTCATTTTATTGGTTTTTTTCTAGTTCAAGGATCTTATCCTGTCGAGGGAAAACCAGACACTTTTTGAGGAATATCTCAGTTCAAATCCAAATGCGATTGACCTCAAAGTGACTCTACTAACTACTGTCTCGTGGCCAAGCTGCTACAAGTCATTTGATCTCACACTTCCTCTTGACATGGTAATTCATCTCTACCCAAAATCTGTTATGTTGGCTAATATCTGTGAACTCTTCCAGTTGAGGAGTATTGAAGTGTTCGAAGAATTCTATCAGATAAAAATGGAGAACCGAAAGCTTACGTGGATATACTCCCTTGGCACATGCCACATCATCGCAAACTTTGAATCAATGACACTCGAGCTTGTCGTTAGGACGGATTAGGTTATGTGGCCTTGTCTGTTTTATAAGCAAGTTTATGGTATTAAAATCTGTCTGTTTTCTCGCAGGCTGCTGCCCTTTTGCTGTTCAATACTTGTGAAAATCTGAGTTATAATGAAATCATGTCAAGGCTAAACCTTTGTGATGAAGATGTTGTGAGGTTGCTGCATTCACTTTCATGTGCTAACTATAAGATTCTGAACAAGGAACCATGCACTAAAACAGTATCTCCAACTGATGTTTTCCAAGTTAACAGTGCTTTCACTCATAAAACGGGACGACCGATCAAGGTTCGTGATATTTACATATATGCTTCAATGACTTGATACTCAACTGTTTTCATTGGTGCAAAGATACCACTCCCTCCATTGGAAAAGAACAAGAATGTGATCGAGTATACGGAGATGGATCGAAGGTATTCAATCGATGCATGTATTGTCCGTATCATGAAAAGCAGGGACGTGTTGAGTTTTCAGCAATTGGTCATTGAGTGTATTGAACAGCTGAGTGGATTGTTCAAGGTATCACTATCATATCAATCATCCTAGTTATTTAGGGCATTTGGTTATGTTTTTTTATTCCGTATCTGTAGCCGAAAGCCATAGCGATCAAGAAGCGGATTGAAGAACTTATCATTCGAGAATATCTTGAGCGGGATCAGGATACCCCAAACTTGTTCAGATACTTGGCTTGATCAACATTTGCACAAGGCTTTCCTTGTCATTCTTTGAACTTCAATACACCACATACTCCCAATCAAAATTGTATATGGTATTGTAGTATACTTCAAATTAGAGATGATAAAAAAGCCGAAATATGATTAGATGGGTATGGGATTGGTTTGTGCTTGGGACAGATGAATTGAGACTCCATATTATGTGTTTTGGAAATTGATAAGTCAAAACTCCATACTTGAAATCCGATTAAGACCCAAATGAATTAAATAATAATTATATTTATACCTTTATACTATGTCAAAATTTATGTAAAAATTGTTGTTAAATATGTGTAAAAATTGTTAAATATGTGTAAAAATTGAAGTAATTGATAAAATGAAGTAATTATATTTATACCTTTATACTATGTCAAAACACATATACCCCATATTGTAAAAATTGTTGTTAAATATATTTGATTACTTCATTTTATCAATTACTTCAATAAAAATGTATATGTGTTGATAAATCTGTTTTTGATAAGAAATGTCTTTATTGAAAAGCACTAAGCAACTTGTAAATAAGCATATTTTTAGTAATTTGCTAATGATATACTAAAAAAGAGTGAGGGGTGTTATTTTAAGTTATGAAGATGTGCATTTTCATAATAATAGAAATAGTTATTATTTACTTATAAATCGTTAAGTATCATTGATGTATCGATTTTGTTATTTTTTACGATTAGTATTGAATATTTTTCAATGATTTAAAACATAGGTGTGCATGAGTTTGTGGCATATTTGAACGGTAATAAATAGTGTAAGTGGGTTTGGTTTTAATACGAACTAGACCCGAGCGCTGAAGCACACTCGACTCAATCTCTACTTCAAATTTTTCTTCCCCCCCCTAAGAATAGATCCACCCAGCATCAAAAATTGACTTCTGCCTGATCCACTACTTTCCATCCTTTCTATTAGTTCAAGGCAATGAAAATTCAAATTCTCACATCTAGTTGACCAAATTGTCCATGGCTGAAAATCACAGAGTCTTGCTCTTCCCATGGCTGGCTCACGGCCATGTATTCCCTTTTCTTCAACTAGCAAAGATCCTCTCACAGAACAACTTTCGTGTATACTTCTGTTCCACGCCTGTGATCCTTGATTCCATTAGAGAGTCTCTGAAGAAATCCGATTTCCCAGTTGAATTAGTTGACCTTCATCTTCCCGAATCGCCTCAACTTCCTCCACAATACCACACAACGAAAAATCTCCCACCCCATCTCATGCCAACTCTTTCGCAGGCTTTTCAATTGTCAATCTCTTCATTTTCAGACATTATTACAACTCTGCAACCCGATCTCCTCATATACGATGCATTCCAGACATGGTCTGCCAAAATGGCTTCCTCAATGGGAATACCCAGTGTTCATTTTATCACTTCGAGTTCCACAGCTTATACGTTCTTTCATCATCTTTATGTCCACAGGAACTTCGCTACTTGGCCGTTTCCCGCTATATATCTTCGTGATTATGAGATGATGTCGTTGATGAATTTTTCTAGGGAGCGATCATCGATTGTAAATGAAACTAAGGATTCTGCGCCTTTTTTCGGTGTATTGAAATTATCTTGTGAGATTGTATTGGCGAGAAGCTGCAGAATCACAGAGGGCAAATACGTGGACTATATGTCTAAATTGTCCATGAAGAAGATTGTGTCAGTTGGTCCAATGGTGGATGAGAATGAGATTTCAGAAACTTCAAACTTTGATATTCTTGATTTCATGGCTCAAAAAGAAGCTTCTTCTACTGTTTATGTTTCATTTGGAAGTGAAAACTACTTGTCTAAGGAGCAAATCCAAGAGATAGCAAAAGGGCTTGAGCTAAGCAAAGTTAACTTCATATGGGTTGCAAGATCATCCACTGGAAACGAAAATTCGATCAATGAAATGCTGCCTCAAGGATTCATTGAAGCGACTAAAACAAGAGGGATGATTGTGCAAAAATGGGCACCACAGACTGCAATTCTTGCACATCAAAGTATAGGAGCGTTCATATGTCACTGTGGGTGGAGTTCTATAAATGAAAGTATATATTTTTCTGTACCCATCATCGCACTCCCTTTGAAATTTGATCAGCCAGTGAATTCCAGGCTGGTTGTGGAGCTTGGTGTTGGCGTTGAGATCGAACATGATCATAATGGCAAGTTTGATGGAGAAGCATTGGCTGAAGCTATTAGAGAGGTGATTGTGGAAGAAAAAGGTGATAAACTCAGAAGCAGAGCCGCAGAGCTTAGCAAGAAGATGAAAATGGAACAGGAAGAAGCTTTTGGTCAAGTCGCGGAGGAGCTCTCAAGAATTTGCACAAGTAACAAAAAAGTACACTACAGAACAAGTTATTAGTAACTTTAAAAAGTTATTAATTTGTTATAATTATTATAACAACTATTATAAATAACTCATGGATGAGTATGTTTCTTCTAAATTTCAAGGTAATGGATGTGATCTCACCATGAACAAGATGATGGATAAGAGACGCAGAGAAAAATAATACTAAAAGTTATTCTTTTGATATTTTTTGTGCTTTTTTATTTTGAGTTCATCGATAATAACCATTATTATTGATTAAATCAGCATGATGTTTGTGTAACCTAGAGGTGGATATTGGTTTTGCAAGAATTGTTCATAGTTCTGTGTCATTACGATATATCACAAGCGATATTCATCCAAATCTTATGACACTTGATACAAAACTATGTCGTTTTGATTTCTTCTTTAATTTGATTTTTTTCTATATCGGAAACATATCTTATGTGCTTTCACGACTTTATTATGTTGTCGATCTACTTGTAAATTTTTCGTGCAAGTGATGATGGACCGAAAAGTGGTTGTTTTTTGGGAGATGGTAGAATCGACGAACGTTATTCATTTTTTATAAGTTGAATCTTCTTATATAATAAATTGATAAATATTTATAGTTTTAAATTTGAAGTTTATACAACTTTCTACAAATTCTAACAATTACTTTTTTAATTTGCATTTATTTAATAATTCGAGGCAATTCGAAAATCTGACTCTTATACTCTTACCGAGTCAAGTCGAGTCGCATCAAGTCGTTCGTTCGGACAAATCGGTGCAGCATAGATCCAAATTTGATCTTAATCACTTTTCTAATATTACTTTATATTTACGGTATTTAATATTAATATCTATTTACTTGTATGAAAGTTTGATTTAGAGACATCAATATACACATGAATTACGATTATTCTTGATCTCTTTTCACTATAAAAACAATACAAACATGGTTTAAATAAGGGACTACAACGAAATCTAAATGATTTTACGGTAAAGATTAGTAGCTCCAACAATGATGAGGAGAAAGAAGATTAAAGATGCAGCACCAGAGATGGCTAAGGCTGCCGCAGCCTGGTTGCAGAAATCTTGAAATACATAGCAAACCTTCTCCCATTGAGCTCGTTGAAGGCCGTTGTATGCGATAATACCGACGTCGAATATGGCTCCAAGGCTGGAGAAAAGGATAGCCACAACTGTGGCATCTAAAACAAGTGTCAATAATGTAAGACCCTTCATTCCACCTCGGTTAATAAGCGTTACAACCAATGAGAAGATCGAATAAAGAACTGCTATTCCATTAGCCACAATGAAGTAACTTCAAACACAAAGAAAACGTCAATAAGAACAAGGTAGATTATGATAAGACAATAGTGAAGAGTGTTAGTCTTTTTCTTACATTAGAGCAGGGAAGTCATGGAAATAAATAGTGATTCTAGTTGTGAATCCAGGTAGTCCAGGCGAGAGAGTGAGGAATACAGTTTCTGTATCTTGATCTGATGCAATAACGACTAAAGCACCAAGTGAAAGCAGAAGGGCAATGACCCTCAGCATCAAATCACAAAACATGCTTGCGTTTCTTCTACCCGCCCTTTCCCCGAGTAGTTTTTCTCTATCCCTAATAGCTGCTCTCTCAATCTCAGCTACTGCTGCACTTGAAGATTCCATCGTTTCTCTCTCTCTCTCTCTCTCTGTCTTGAAGAAACAATATGGCGATTGGTAGAAGTGGTACGAACTTATATATAGCGAGCAATAAATTGGGGTTTGTTTATATATGTTAATGGGAATGACATGTTCGCTCACCTTGTTACTTCAACTTCTTTTTCGCTCAGATCGGTCCAAACCCACGTAGGGGCGGCCCTGGTTTTGGTAAGATACGAAGAAAAAAGAGTTAGTTCAGTCAAATGGCCTCAAAGTATTATTGTATCCTCAGTCGAAAATGGTGATCTGATAATTGTAAGTAGGTTTTGACTACCGAACATCAACTGCATTTCTCACGGTGGTTGGAGGTTTTTTCTACTCATTAATATCCTTGTTTTCGATTCATCTAATAGTAATAACAATCTAGTTTTTTTACAATAACTTTGAAAATCACAACATCCTAGAGAATTGAAAT